>JAJLVS010000016.1:0-234960 GCA_030570415.1 Saturnispora serradocipensis | reverse complement strand
ATATGATACTTGTCATACGAACATATTCAGAGTTAATATTAGATTCTTGTCTATATTAGCTCATTAATCCATTAAGTCCAAATTAGTATAAATAGCCGCTATAATTAATGATATAATAAATGTATATTTAATTTATAATTAACGGTTTGAGTAATAAACTCTGGATTTATCAGGTCTACCACATTAACTTTATCTACTTTAACATACAATCTAATTTATTATTGCGAACCAAACAACTAATATTGAGCTTAGCTGTAACTGTATTCATAAAAAACATAAAAGGGCGTGTGGCGTAGTTGGTAGCGCGCCTGCTTAGCATGCAGGAGGTCTTGGGTTCGACTCCCAACTCGTCCATTTTTTCCTAATTTTTGTAGAAAACAATTTGTAGAAAATTTCCTTCTTTACGTCAATTGACACTTTTTTATATATTCGTCATCGGGTCGAAGAAGTAGAGGACAATAATGCTTACCCAGAGATCCATCAACCTTTTAGCCTTTAGACCAGCTGTTAAAAACTTTTTGCGTCCTAATGGCTCAATTACCTTGCAAAATCAAAGACAAAGACAAAGACTCATTTCAACATCATCAACTTCAAAGACGACTGCACAAGCCAAGGCCAATAGATTTTTCGCAAATGTCAAGGCAGGATCTAGATTCATTGTTTCTTCATGGTTGGTTTTGATTGCTGCTGGTGCCACATTGGTGACTACATACTTGATTGCGACTGAACTATTTTCGCCCTCCGGTGAAACGGCAACATATAATAGGGTCGTTTCAATGGTTGAAAACGACAACACTTCTCTAAAACTACTGGGATACTCAGATGAAGAAATCAGCAAAGGTGGAATTAGATTAAAAGCCTATAGTGATGCTTCCAGTGATGGCTGGACGAGGAACAGGAGTGTCCAAGGTACTAAGTTTGCAGGTAAAGACGGGTTTGACCATTTGTTATTGAGATTTTTTGTGGAAAGTAGCTCAAAAGTTGGTGTGGTTCAGGTTGAAGCCATTGAAAAGAGCTATATAGATCAAGAATTAGTATTTGTTACTCTTGATGTGAAAGGTGAACGTAGACACTATTTGGTTGGAGGTTCCTTGATGTCAAAGAGTAAAAAAGCATTGGGTCTCTATGGTGACAACGGGTTTCTTGGTGTCAAATGGGGCCCTAAAAGAGAATAAATGTGTATAAACAGTGTACTGATGAGGATATATAGTGACATGTCAATTGAAAATTCATTCTCGGTTTATCTTTTATGACATAAATTTGGGAGGAGACTAATACTCGAAGCAATAAGGAATGTGTATAGAACGATAATTATGCTAAATGAATCACCTACCGCAGTCTGTCTTTGAGTATGATAAAGTTCCCCTGTTTAGATATGGCTTTGAGTTTAACATTTTCTTGCAGCAGTAGGGAGCCGTATAATGCTTGCCAAAAAGTCTGAAAAGGTTTGGCAGGTAACATAACAAAGTACAACATTGAAGGAAGAAAAATACTTATCCGTGATGAATGAAAATCAATCTATGCAAGACAATTATAATAAGCTATAAAGATATTATTCTTTTAACAGTTTAAAAATTCAGTAATTATATGACGGGTTGAGTTAGCGTGTCGACCGGTGCTGAAACTATCTTTAGATAAAACCAATTTTCTTAAGAACGTAAAAGATGTATTTCAAATTATATCTTCTTCTGGATAAAAACAATAAAGCTCCATACATTTGCTTTCTAAACCACCATTTCGCATTATATGAAATATCTATTTCATTCCCAACTTTAGTTTTACTCATAGCAGCGATTGGATCATCAGTGATTACACCTGCCAAAAGTTTCCCATTTTTCGTGAATTTAATTGCATCCAAGACCTCGTTACGTTTGTTCAAAGTCCAAAACCAGATTTTAAGATTTTGCTCTTCTGCCCAATTTAGTAACCTTTTACCTTCAGACTTATTGTAAATAATCATTCCAAAAATTGATACGGCACTTAAATACATTCCCTTTTCTTTGGCCGTTTCATTAATTGAAATTGCAACGTTTATGTCAAAAGTGATGTTGACAACTTGCCAACCTTTCAAGTATTCCGGTAAAAGAAATGAAGGTGCCCAAATACCCCAAATGATCTTGTCTTTCCAATATTCAACACCTTTAGCTTCATGAAACAGTTTCCAAATTAAACTGAATAATCTGATTGGGTCATTATCTGTTTTGATATCTAGCATCAACTTAATGTGTCCTTTATCTTCATCACAGATTTTAGCAACCCAAGCAAGCAGGTGCTTCAATAATGGCATAGGAGACCTCGGAGTTTTTAGTGTACGTAGGTGTTCCAACTTATCTTTCCATGGAGTTTCGGTGATGTTATAGTCCTCTCCAAAGACTCTGGTAGTATCAATGTCATGTGCAATAACAATTTCGTCATCCAACGTGATATGAAGATCAGTCTCTATAACTTCACATTTAGCATCATACGCTGCCTGAAATGCATTCAATGTATTTTCTGGATATAATGCTTTGTATCCTCTGTGTGCCGCATATTCGAACCCCATTTTCGAATAGAGAAGAAATAAACCGAACAACGTTGAAGATAAGACGGAATAAAATTTACAATCTTATGCTAAACTCGATTTATTTTTTTTTCTAAAAACTTATAAAGTGATATCAGATCATTGTACTAAAAGGTTATATATGTATATTTTGTTTAAATTTGAAAAAGTGATAATAAAGCAAGCTTGTAATAGGTGTGAAAGAAATTAACTATTGATGAAAAATGAATACTATTCATAATATCAAGCTTCAAGATTTAGTTATAGCAGAAGCGCCATAAACAACAGATGGATGTGAAACCAATCCTAATGCACGCCTTTCTCTAACATTTAAAAGGTTTACACCTAGAATGTATGAAGCATTCACCCAACCAAATCCTTCAGTGGCAACACCTTTAAAACCAGATCCTTGATTACCATATTCAGCTTCAACTTTATGAGGCTGAGTATCCGAGGTAGCATCATATTTTTCAACAACAATACCATTATAATCCACAAATGCGAGGGTAATCAGATAACACCATCTATATGCCAACCTTCTGGCGATATCAGGGAAGGTTATCTTTTCAAGTGGTGAGTGAGGATTAGGGTTTATGAGACTTTCCCAAGTCAATATTTGGTGTGGTGCCCATGCAAAGGGATAATCCCATTGTCTACTAGGCATATTGAGACCAATTTCACCAAGTGATTTCTTAGACCCCGAAGCCAAACCACCAAGAACTTCGAACTTACTTAAAGAATTATCAACCATTTGTGTTGCACGATCAGGAGTACATAGACCTGCCCATAGCGCCCAAAAAGCCGTAACAGTTTCATATTTTGATTGCGCTTGAAGCTTAACGTTGTAATCGAAATAAAGTGATTCTTCCTCATTCCAACAATACTTGTCAATAGCAGCACGCCGAAGTTCAGCAAACTTGAACCATTTTTCGCTAGTTTCAATAATGACTTCTCCATTTCTATTCTTGGTTTCTAAATGATTGTTGAAGTATGTTTTAATGACGTAGGCAATATCCGTTTCATATTTATACAATAAACAATTGAGGTCAATAGTGGCCAAATTGGCACAAATACCTTCTAGTCTGTAGCTTGTATCATGTCCTGATTCTCTCACAGCCCTATCATGAAGAAAATATTCGTCTAATCGTGGATCCTTTATCTCACCGTTGTTGTATTTCTGTTCAAATTCCTCAAAAGATAAGTTGTGTTCTTCACAAAAAGGCTCCATAACATTATAAAAATGAGAAGCTTCAGTTTCTGGAGGGATGCCAAGTCCACTTGGATGGTAAGTGGATAAACCAGTGGTAGGATCTAAACGAGGTGATGCATTCCATATGTCATTGTATTCTTTAATTGCAGCGACGTAAGCTCTTGATAAAAAGTCAAGGTCTTCTTTACCATTATGATCCTTTTGATATTCAAAAACTTTTAAAGCCATGTCAGTGAGAAATGGAGGCTGGGAACGACCCAAATAGTAAGATCTATTTGCGTTTAAAATCTTACCATAGTGAGTAATTTCAAAAATAAAGTTTTCACACATACCAATGCAAGGTTCAATAATACCTGAGGCCAGAAGACCCAGCGTTTCAAAATAAGAATCCCAACCATACTGTTCATTAAACCTACCGCCGGGAACAACATAAGGATAACCAACGAGGTCACCGTACTGGTCAGATTTGTGGCGGACAGCGAGCGCTAACAAACCTGGCTTATGATTGATTGATTTGACGTATTCATCAGTGATGTCTTTTGGTAAATACTCAACTTGAAGATTGAAATCCTTGTGTCTTTTTGCAATTTTGGTGTAATAAGCGAACTGTTCTTCCTCAGCATATGGGATATAAATACGAGGCAGTTTCGCTTCCGGGGTATCTATCTTGGTATCTAAAGCCATTTCCAAGATGGTTTTATCGTCCACCTGTCTCGTTAGGTTTTTCCAGAAATAAAAGGTGATTAATCTGATCAATCTATTAACTGGATTTTCGTTAAGTCTTGCTTCGTCTAAAAGCATTTGCTTTCTACCAAACCGCTTTGCAATAGTGAGCTCTTGAAGAAGGTTAGAGAGCATGTAAGTGCCCCTCACAGCATACAAATTGTAGCCCGCAGAATTAGCGGTACCCAACTTCAACACTTTTGGACCCGTATCTTCGATTGTAATTTGGCAGTTGTGGTCCGTGTCTTCGTTTTCCAAGAGATCATTTAATGTGGCCTCAATATCTGCAATGAAGAACCGCTTTGGGTTTGTAATGGAGGACGATAAATCCAAAGAAGCCCTTCTTGTCAAGCTTCTCACCGGTGTCGAATCCATACTGTCCCTAGATGAGTTGGCCCTTGACAGATCCACTGAGGTAGTCAAATTGCCTGTTGAGTGGAACTTTGTTTCTGTAAGGGCTTTAGGACGCCCAATCTTGATGTTGTCACCAAGGTGGTCCTTCAACTCATTTGTCACTAATTGATCTTCCTCTTCTTCCTCATCCTCGTCTTCGGAAGACGAAATCACAGGGCTCGGATCGTCCGAGTTGAATGTGAACCTGTTCGTAGACCTAGGCAGCAGTACCGACAGTGTTCTAGGACGGTTGCGAGGTCCATAATACTGATCTGGATTCTCATAAGGCATCGGACCAGAGTTACTCCATTTTCTATTTTGATTCATCTTATTGGTTTCCTTGTTAACTATGTTCAGAAAGAAAGTAATTTAAAAAACTGCCCAAAGTTGATTTAATCAATTAATTAAAGATGTCTCTTTCTTTTTTAAAGTGTACACTTTCCCTGTTAATTCCAGTGCTATAAAAGAAAAGAGCTGTTTTATCTTTATCAACAGATATCTTTAGTTATAATGGGAATGGCGCTACGCTATTTCTTTTTTTCTCCACTACGTAATGCTAAATTACAATTTTTTTTCGACCTTTTGAGGACATATTGCTTTTGATGGTGGACTAAAGTTATATCGAAGACCGGCACTCTGCACAAGGACAACGAAGTTGGGTTCTGGCTATAAATGTATACCAATAATGCTGGAGGTCTACAAAGACAGGGCTATACTGCTTGCGCTGAAGGGTAAAAAATATGAAAACATGCCATGTTTAGATTCATTTGATACCCCTTTTTTTATACTATTCCTGGTCCACACTATGAGAGATCAATACATTTTTAATTGTGAGCACATGTTGGTTAAAGTGTGTTTTGCAGAATAGATGCTCATCGTTTTAGCGAACTAAAACCCCAATTTTTCTCGATGGCAAAATTTTTCGTTCTGCCTTTTTGTTGTGGTGAGAAAGTAACGAGAAATTTGACACTCTGAGTATAATCTAGGTAAACATTAAAAGTAAAATAATGAGTGCTAGTGATCCAAAGGAAACCAGCGAACAAAGCAAACAACCACAACCTCCTACCGCTAATGTCTTTGCGATGTTTGGAGCAAAGAAGGAAAAGAAAGAGGAGGATAAGGAAGAGGTGAAGGAAGAAGAAAAGAAGGAAGAAAACCAAAAGGATAAAGAAGAAGGAGAAGAGGAAGAGGAAGAAGACAACATTCACTTTGAGCCACTTGTGAAGCTTGAGAAGGTGGAGGTGAAGACCAATGAAGAAAACGAAGAGGTGTTGGCCAAGTTCCGTGCTAAATTATTCAAATACCACCCAGACTCAAAGGAATGGAAGGAGAGAGGTACCGGTGATGTCAAGTTCCTCAAGCACAAGGAAAACGGTAAAGTGCGTTTGCTTATGAGAAGAGACAAGACGCTCAAGGTGTGTGCCAACCACATTGTTGCTGCTGAGTACAAGCTTACACCAAACGTAGGTTCTGACAAGTCCTGGGTCTATTCTGTCACTGCTGACGTCTCCGAAGGTGAACCTGAAGCACAAACTTTGGCCATCAGATTTAAGGATAAGGAGATTGCTGACGAGTTCAAGTCCAAATTTGAAGAAGCTCAAAAGCTTAACAAATAACTTCAGAAACTATAAAAATCCTTTGCATCTCTATTCTTTTTTTTTATTAACAGTAATATAACGTATAGAATGTATAAAAGACAACACGATCAAACTTTTCAAAATAACAAAAAAGCGGTTTCATTTTCTTTGCTTTGAAAAACCTTGCTATTGGAGCACTACTTGCATTTTAATTTTACTTTATAGTACAAAACTTTTATGTTCACAACACGTTATTGACACATATTCTCTTTATTATGCCTCTATTTATGCATACTGTCATTTCTATTTTGATTATTATAACACCACTTGAATAGAATCCAAAGCATGTGGGTTGCTGTGAATTGCGGCCAAAGCACATCAATCATTTCAATAGTGCAGTCGTTTGCTGTTGTTTCCCACAGTAAGAAGTCACTGAGTCGCTTCACACCACTCGTACGCACAACTAGCTCTAATGGCGGATTTTCGTGTGTGGACAACTCTAAATGGTCTTCACCACTCTCTGCCGCCTTCCGGATAGCACTGGTCATGTCATTTCTACTTGTATATGCCCAGCAAACATTCAAGACCACTTTGGTGTTGTTCTTGGTTAGCTCTTCCGTTCTTTTAAACACTTCAACGACATCATCACGAAGATACGACATATCACCTAGTATTCTGATTTTGACGTTGTACTTTTCACACAGTTCGCCATTAGAAACGACCTGCTCCATCTTCCATTTTGCTAGTTCCATCAATGCATCAAGCTCTGCTGCTGGCCGCTTGAAGTTTTCAATGCTGAATCCGTAAACTGTAGCTGTTTGCACACCTGACTTATAGCATGCCTCAAGCACGCTCGCCATTGCATCAAAACCCGCACTGTGGCCTTCTCTTGTTTCCCAATGCCTCTTCTTGGCAAACGTTCTGTTACCATCCATGATAAAACCAACATGACGTGGCAAACGAGCTGTGGAAAGCATCCTTGACAACAGACCTACTAGCCAAACGGCCAGCATCTGGAAAAGGGGAAACGAAGCTATCCACGAGGGTATTGTAATCATTATCCCGTTGGTTTGCTTCAGTTCTCTACTGCGAACGCTTGAATAATACTACTATTGTATGATATAAGAGCTTTCTGTGTCAAACTGGAAAATTTTATGTATGCATTTTTTTGGAGACAGCAGCAGCCAGCAAAATAGTCTTTTCATTGAAACAACATATCAAGACCAATACGAAAGATGTTGCGTGTTCCATGTTCATTATCACTTCCTGTTCGTTGTTGTAGTGCTAGATCATCTTCCAGAGTCTTCAAGAGGCTAAGTTCATCTTTTGGCACTGCTATTAGCACAGCGGAATCACTAGTTCAGCCAGACAAATCGAACAAGTTCGATCCATTCTCAATGGTATCAGCTGAAATGGGAGTTTTAGCAAAACATATTGCACAGCTAATTGGATCAGGCCATCCCGTTTTAAACAAAGTCGGGGCCTACTACTTTGAAGCAGAAGGAAAAAATGTTAGACCATTGATTGTTCTTCTTTTATCAAAAGCTCTTGCCCAGATACCCGAATCCGAAAGAACAAGAATTGTCATAGATAAATACGACGTGAATACTCAAAAGGAATTTAAAGGCACTCCAAAAGCCTTTTCATTTGCAGGTCAAAATCCGCTGGATTCAATTAGTCCTTTGAATATCCTTCATGGCATCAACCCAAACATCATTCTCAACCCGCTAAGCAAACCAATGTTGAATCAGGATAAATACGAAGAACTAGATCAAAAGAATGGTATTCTACCAAAACAAAGACGACTTGCTGAAATTACTGAGTTAATTCACACAGCTTCATTGCTTCACGACGATGTCATTGACTTTGCTGACTCTAGAAGAGGCAGGGATAGCGGAAACATCGCTTTCACTAACAAGATGGCCATTTTAGCAGGTGATTTTCTTTTAGGTAGAGCTTCTGTTGCTCTCGGAAGACTAAGAAATTCAGAAGTTGTTGAGTTGATGTCAACTGCGATTGCAAATCTGGTTGAGGGAGAATTCATGCAATTGAAGAACACTGTTTTGAATCCGGACCTGTCTGTTGTTGAAAGTGACAATGTCGTGAAGAAGATTCCCCAAATGACAGGTAAGGTTCCAGTCAAAGTACATGAATATTCAGTTACAGTACCAGCAAAGATTTCTCATGAAGATAATGTTAATGCTGCTTTTGAATATTATTTACACAAGACTTATCTTAAAACTGCCTCATTAATGTCCAAGTCATCAAGATCCAGCGCTATTTTAGCCGGCTGTGATGAGGCAATCATTGAAAACTGTTATCAGTTTGGTAGAAATCTCGGACTCTGTTTCCAAATTGTTGATGATATGCTAGATTATACTACAACAGCTGAGATGCTAGGGAAGCCAGCAGGAGCTGATTTGAAATTAGGCCTGGCCACGGCTCCTATTTTATTTGCATGGAGAGAAGACCCTGCTTTAGGTGCCATGATCAGCAGAAAATTCAGTAAACCTGGTGATGTTGAAGCTGCAAATAGAGCTGTTATCAAGGCGAAGGGTGTTGAAAAGACAAGAGAAATGGCCCAAAAATATAAAGAGGAAGCCTTAAGCAATCTTAGAGCGCTACCAGATTCTGATGCCAGAAGTGCTTTGGAATTGTTGACAAATTCAGTGTTGACTCGTAACAAATAATTACAAACTATGAATTTTTGATCATAAATGCATATAAAAACGGTTGTCCAATTATTATTTACCTACTTGTATATTTCAATAGTTAATCAATGTTTGTACATTGGTATCAACGATATATTACTTTTGACATTATTTTCACTTGTTTTATGGCCTCAGCTTCAAAATTCAGAAAAAAATTTTGTTTTTGAACTTATGAATAAATAATGCAAATAAGTATAGATTAGATAAACCCAAAGAATTTGCCTTGATGCATGTTTAGTTGCAGGCAAGTCAAATTAGTTAATGTATTAAATAGTACTATGTCAAGGAACGCATCTTATACAAAATCTGCCAGAAATAAAAAGTTGATCAGAAAGGGAACCTACAAACCACGAAAACCGAATCCTATTGATGATGGCAATACTTCATATGAACAAGTTGACTCAAAGTTTCCATTTGCTACACAGTTCAGTTACCCAGAAACAAATGGTATGATTTTGGATCCACTATCGGTCTCTGAAACATCGGAATCCATGGATTTCCTAGATGCACCACCAGCTGTTTCACCTCCAGAACTAGATGAGGATCCGCTACCATATAAACCCCAAAGCCCTAAAACTGATGGTTATATGAAAGGCCATTATGAAGAAGCTATCAGTCGTCTGCGACATACAGATAGGATATTCAGCAAAAGGAACTCAATCACAAAGCAAAATCAATTTCTGAGTGTTGGTGAAGCAATCGAGCTTGTTAATCGTAAAGATCATACTTTGGTCTCAATTGATAATGAATTTTATGAACGTAATACGAAACGAGTCATTGAGATCGGAATCTCAATATACAATCCTAATTATCAACAACACTCATTATTCCCACATATAACGAACATGCATTTTATCATCAAAGAGTTTTTCAAATTGAGAAATGGTCTATTTGTACCAGATTCAAAGACATCAAATATAACAGGTGAGTCCTACTTGATTCATGCTACGGAAGTGCCAGATGCAATGAATAAAATTTTTGAGATATTAGGACCGAAAACTATCATAGTAGGACACTCAGTGAAAGGTGACCTGGAGAGCTTTAAAAACCTTTATTGGACTCCACCTTTATTGCCAGTTATCGACACATCAAAATTATGGACTTCCTTATTCAATGCTTCTAACATGAAGTCTCGACTTGCTTACGTATTAGATAAACTAAGTGTCCCTCACGCCTTTCTACATAATGGTGTTAATGACTCATATTATACATTATGCGCCTGTCTAATGCTTTGTTCCCCTGAACTTAGGAACAATCTAACCTTGAGAATTAAACAAAAGGATATTTTACCTGAAGATTTAGGCGAAGAAGACCCAAGCTATAATTTGGAGACTGAACAGAACAATCCATCCGATGTAGAATTAGATTCAGTAGGTTCAGATTCACTTGAAAGAGACTCTTCCGTTGAACCTAAATTTATAGATGATTCTGATTCCTCAATCAATCGAGAAGCATTAAATGAAAATGCTAATGAGCCAAAGACTTTGTGTTCACCAATGGAGATCATTTCAAAGAATGTAAATGATTCAAGTAGACTGGTTAACAAAAGCATGATGAAAAAATTGAGGAAAAAGAAAAAGAAAGTTGTTGAAGAGGTTCAAGCTCACATTAGATGTGGTATAAGTGAAGATTCAATAGAAAGAAAATATTCAAATCAAAGTAAACATAAAAAGCCAATGTATCCACCTGCTAATCATTTTTTCAAACCAGTTGCTTTTTCTGAAGCCGAGATTGAGAGAAAATTAAAGGAATTAATGTTATAACAGACTAATGGTTCTTGTATATAAATTATAATATACCATGTTAAATGCTTAATAGAATCATAGTGATAAAAAACAGAATTTATTATGCAATGTTACGGTTTGGAATGAAAATTTGTTGCATTTGTAAAATCGAAAAAAGAGCTTACATCAGAAAAGGAATCTGTTAATAAAATACCCTTAGACTAAATGACGTTAAATATAAATTCTAAAGTGCGACAACAAAATATTTGACAAATTGATGGTTTTCAACTTCCAATTATAAAGTACAGTTTCATTACATTTTATCTGTCAACATTGAGTCTCTGAACAATATGATATGATATGATAGCTAAGTAATTAAATCTCTATTGACCAGCGTTGCTGATCTGGTCATGTTGTTGGTTTTATAGATTCCAACCAATCTCTCCGATAGCTCGAACATGTTATTTCTCAACGAAATGACAATAAATTGTGCATTCTTTGTTCTTGACTTTATGTAGTTTGCAACAATGCTAACATTTTTAAAGTCAAGGGCTGCATCAATTTCATCCATAACGTACAATGGCGTAGGCTTATAGTGATGTAACGCAAAGACAAGTGCTAGAGATGCAAGTGTTTTTTCACCACCAGACAAATTAGATATATTTCTCCATGATTTCTTTGGAGGCATTACAGAAAATGCAATACCTTCTTGAAATGGATCATGTACATCACAAAACTCAAGTTCTGCAACACCGCCATTGGTGATCATGAAATACATGTCTTTCAAAGTTGATGAGATTTTCTCAAATCCTATTCTGAATTCATTTAATCTTTTTTCATTCAATTCCTTCAAGTTGTTTTGCGAATCCATCAAAGAGTGTTGAGAAACTTCTAGTTCATTCTTTTTTTCAAGAAACTCATTTAATTTCTTACCATACTCAGGTAAAACATCTAAATTGACATGCATTTCAAAAAGATTGTTTTTCAACCTTTCACACTGATCACTCAAGTCTTTTAAATCTAGTTCTTCGTAATTAGCTTCTTCCTCGTAATCAATTGGCCCCTGATAATATTTAGCTAGCATTGGATCACCTTCTTTGATCCATGTTATGAAAGCTAAAACATCACGATAATCAATTTCTCTCAACTGTAATTTTGAATGTTTGACTATTTCTTTATTTTTTTGTATTGAAGATGTAAACTTTTCAATACCTTTAATGAATTCAGAAATTTCCTTGTTCTTCTCTTCCAACTCTTCCCTCTCTTGTTCAATTCTATCGTTAATTTCGTTAGACTTGCCTTCTATTTCATCTTTCATGAACTCCAGATCTTTCAGTTCACTTTCAATCTTTTCTAAGTTGGACTCATGATCCAATAGGGTTTTTTCAGTTTCATTTTTGCTTTCTTCAGTTATTTTCAAATCACTTTGTAGTTGCAAAATTTTCCTCTCTAGTTTTTCAGTGTTCGTTGTCAACTTAGCAGCCAAAAGTTCGTCCTTTTCTCTTTTCTGGTTTTTCAATTTTACACCATCTTTTAAATCGTTAACCAGGCTTGTTTGTTTCTTTAACCTTAGGCCTCCAACTTCCATAATTTTATTTTTTAGATCTTGAATTTTTGATTCAAGCTCAGTAGTTTGATCAAGAAGTTTGCTTTTTGAGAATTTTATATCACTGAGTTCTCTTTCTTTACCTTTGATAGTTTTATTTAGTTGTTCTCTTCTCTGATCATTACTTTGAAGTTCTTTAAGCCGTACATTCGTTTCTTTGATTTCATTTTGTAATGATTCACACTCAACAGTTAACTTTATAATCTCTCCTTCTTTAATGGGTATTTTGTCGGAAAGTTCCCTCAGAGCCTGGCTCATTCGTTTGAATGCATCATCTTTGTGATTAAATATGTCCTCTTCCTCACGCAATTGCTTGACTAATGCATCTACTTCATTTGGTGAGAATTCATCACTTGTTTTTTTCTGTGATGAAAGTTTCATTGCACCTTTGGCAACTCTATTACCACCACCAGACATCGTACCACTGGTATCAACTAACTTGCCATCCAACGTAACAACTCTCCATCTTTTAGACTGACCAAATGCAGCTTTATTAGCTTCATTCAAATTCTTTGCAACAAGTGTGTCATACATTGACGAATAAAATGCAGGAGCAAATATAGGAGACGCTGGTTTTATCAAATCAAAAAGTCTCGGTATATTACCTGGTGTGTTTTTTCTACTAATATCAAAGTTTCTTAGTTTTTGCAAGACAATAAACTTTCCAAACCCAATGTTATTTTTTCTAAGATACTCAATACAAATTTGAGCATCTTCAACAGTGTCTACAACAAAATCACCAAGAGAACCACCTCCTGTTGAAACAGCAACATCATATTGATCATCAATTGTACCAAGATCACCAAGTTTACCATGAAAACCGTTAATTCTACCAGTTCTTTTCAAGTTTTGTAATGCTCTTAGCACTTTATTTTGCGTCTCAGCGTGGGAAATACGTGATTGTGCATATGACACCTTTTCACGTAATTTGTTAACATCTATCTCATTTTGTTTGAATTGATGTTCGACGTCCTTGTACTTACGTTCATTCTCCGCAAATTTGTTTTTTATCATATTTAGCTCGTTAGATAGATCTTCAATTTTCGCCTTATTTAGGTTAATTTGTTCTTTCTTGAAATTGAGATCTTTTGATAAAGTATTCTGCTCATTACTCATATTGGATAATTCACTCTGTTCCATTGAAATTTCAGATTCTTTCATCTTGATTTTACGGTCAGCGTCATCAATTTTTTTTTTCCATGGATCAAGTTCCTTTTGAAGTTTTTCCATTTCGTCTGAATAATCTTTAGTTTTAGATGAGAGCTCCATTTTAATAGAATTTAATACCTCATTCTCGGATTCTAATTTTTGACTTAAAGTTTCCAGCTCTGAAAAAAAAGCATTCAGATCTGCATTAATTGTTTCAAGATCTGATTTATTTGATCTGAGACTCTTCTCTTCACTTTGCAATTGTTTCGATGTACTATCCACTTTCTTTTTAAAAACTTTTATCTTTTCTGTTGCCTGAACCTTCAATTGTTGTGATTGTTTATGTCTTGATTTTGTGCGATCATATCGTTTATTTATATCTTTACGTTTTACCAAGAATGTCTCCTTTTCTTTCGATAGCTGATCAAGTCTAATTTCTAACTTTTTAACAAAGTCTTTATCTTTTCCAATCTTGTCATTCCACTCGCTAAGCTTTTCTTCGTTTTTGATCAAATCGGATTCTGCTCTTTTTAGTGTATGGTAATGGTATCTTTGCTGTTTATCCTTCCATTCCTTTTCAATCTCAAGATATTTAAGAGCTTCATCCTTTTGGACCTCGTGGTCGTTCATGTTCTGATCAATATACTTAAATCCACTTTCCTTTATTGTCAGCTCGTCTTGTAATATGTCAACTTTAGCATTCAACTGTTCAATCGGATCCTTGTAATAAGACGTACCAATGATATCCTCTAAATATTCTAAGAGGCCATCATCGTTTTCGTTTTCTGCCTTCGGTTTCATCTGGGAGATCATTTCAACTTCACCTTGTAAAATAAGAAAACGCTTGTGATCTAGATCTATTCCTTCGTTTTTCAGCAATGTGGTCACTTCTTTGTAATTGCTTGGTTTATGGTTAAGATAATAAGTAGACTGGTTTTTGTTAGTGGCCTTTCGTGACACTATAAGCTCGCTGTTGAGCACCTCTTTTGACTCTACTGATCCATCGCTGTTTTCGTGATCAATCACTTTCTTGAAATGAATGTCCACCTGACAAAATTCAAGATCTGGGAACGCTTCTGAATTGTGTATGAGCTCTTTCAGTTTAGATTGTCTCATTTTTGCAGCACGGAACCCAAACACAAACAACATCGAATCGATCACATTGGATTTACCTGATCCATTTGGACCCACAACTGCTGAAAAGGATGTATGAAACGGACCGATCACCTGTTTACCAGCATAGGACTTAAAGTTTATCAGTACCAGACGTTCAATTACCAAGCGTGGTTCATCCATTGACCCCATAGCACTCATTAACTGGTTGTTCCTCTTCAGCGGAGAGTTTAATCGTTCATTTAAACTGAAGTTTGTTATTGGCACTTGTTTCTGAGGAGATAAGACAGGACTAATAGCGTTTGTTTGTGCATTTTCATTCTCCAAAAGCGGTACTAGTGGATTTGCCTCATTTTTTGACGCGTCCATGTCAACCTCCATGGTCATATTAGTACACACCTGCCTCAATACACAAGATAACTTTATGTTTACTTACAAAGCTATCTTTTTTTCTTTATGCTTTGTTGATACGACGCGTAACACCCGTCAACCGCAACATGTTCATCGTCGCACCCCCACCCGCATAAAAATGTTGAAATATCTCACTTCTTATTCGACCAGAAGTTATAGAAGTCTTAAGCAAGTTGACACAAGAATGGCTCACGAGCTCCCAGAACCGCTCTCACATGAAGAGATGAAGAAGCATCAGATTCCAATTCCATTTAGAGATAGATGTGCCTCGCTGTTGGTGCCTCTCAACAAATGCAGAAAGGAAGGTTGGTACATGCCATGGAACTGTGTCGAAGAGAGACATGAATACGAGCATTGCCAGTACTTAGATTTCAAAAGAAGGGTGCAAGAGCTTGAGGAATTCAAGAAGGCCAGAGACACCAACACTGAATAAAGCAAATCAATGTGCAAAATTTGACTTATGTACTTGGTACATGAGATGATTACTACTGCCAGGTGGATTTTGCACTGCCTTGTCATATCTGCTATATTTCATATACTATTGGTCTTTTCTAACCATTAGATTTGGTATAAGCTGCAACTTGCCTTTTGGAGAGGTTAAGGAAATCATAAATCTATTCAATCATTATTTATCATCAAACAACTACATACTGTATTTTTCTATTTCTCTATTTTTATTATCTCTACCATCACTACTATTTATTCTATAAAATGATAACAATTAGCCTGTTAATACATATATGCATATTTTTTTCATTTGTACGAAAAAAGAGATGTAATTCACCAAACTCTATCCTGTCTGTAGCTCAATCAGTCATCGCAGGTAGCGGTGTTACATTTGTGTATAGCTCTGTATACCTACCTTGTTAGCTGAGACTAAACTCTTGTTTACTGATAGCTTAGACATTCCCAAACCGCGCACCACTCAGGAACCCGCCGCTGTTGATATCACCAACATAAATTTGGCTTAAAAATACTCCAAATTCTGCATATTCTACTCATACTTAAAGCAATATATTTGAGAAACATGGGTGCCACTGAACTCACTGAGATTGACGCTATTGGTGTCCGTAACTACGATAACTGGCCTGAAGCCAAGAGTTTTACCTACAAACCTCAACCATTTAGACCATATGACGTTGATATCAAAATTGAAGCTTGTGGTATATGTGGGTCCGATATCCATGCTGCTAATGGCGACTGGGGAAGACCATACACCCCGCTGGCAGTTGGCCATGAAATTGTCGGTACTGTTGTCAATGCTGGCCCTGAGGCAAGATTCAAAGTCGGTGAAAGAGTCGGTGTCGGAGCTCAATGTGATTCTTGTGGTTCTTGTTTCAGATGTGACAATCATTTTGAAAACTCATGTAAAAAATACGTGGACACATACCTTGATAATCACATTATTGATGGTGCGCCAACTCAAGGTGGTTACGCTTCCCACATTCGTATCAACTCGAAATTTGCTTTCAAGATCCCAGAAGCGCTGGACACTATTCATGTGGCGCCTTTGCTGTGTGGTGGTATTACTGGTTTCAGACCGCTATTGACTTATGGTGTCAAAAAGGGCACCAAAGTTGGGGTCAGTGGTATTGGTGGTATTGGTCACATGACGATAATGTTCGCAAAAGCACTCGGTGCAGAAGTGACTGCAATCTCAAGAACCGAAAGTAAAAAAGAGTTGGCTTTGAAATTAGGTGCTGATCATTATATTGCGACTAATGAAAATGATTTCAACAGTAAGTATGCAGACTCCCTCGATTTGATCGTCAACACCGGTTCCTCTTTCACTGAAGGGTCAGTGGATGGAATTTTGGATTTGTTGAAACCATATGGACACATGATTTTCATCACTGCTCCCCCAATTTCAGAAAAGTTGGTTCTTGAACCATTTCAATTGCTCAGAACTTCAATTTCCATTGGTGGTTCAGGAATTGGTTCTCCTAAAGATATCGAAGAAATGCTCGAATTAGCAGCTAAGCACAACATTAAACCAATGATTGAAACAATCGATATTTCTGAGGCTAATGTTACTAAAGCATGGCAAAGGATGGAAAAAGGTGATGTCAAATTCAGATTTGTGTTGACAGGCTATGATAAATACTTTGAAAAATAAAGCACAAGTATAGAAAACGCTCAAATCACACAGGTCCAAAAAACCCGGTAATATCTATTTGGTTGTATGAAATGATGTCTCAAACACTGCATAAACTATATTTCGGTTGAGAGTCTTTAAAATTGTACTTTTTTTTTCAAAAGGTTTGTTTAGTGTATGAAATGATGTTTTATATTCGTATGTGAAGTGATTATCTGTAAACCAATTGTTAAATATAATTGGTTCAATGATGACGCCATGAGCGAACGTTCATTTAACGGTACTGTGCAAGCAAACCCACAGCGATGCTGAAAAGTTAAATATTATTCTTAAAAACTCCGATTTTTTGAAATAATCTTATTTTAAAGTCATTGTACTGAATCTGTTCGAGCAACAGTATACTAAAGTTATAATGTCAATGGAAGTTATAAATGCTCACCATGTAGCCACCTTTTCATGGTCAATAGTATAGTTAGTAGATTTTCTGGTTTTTTGCAACTCCTGAGCCATTCTTTTGAACTTTGTCACTGTTAGCAGTTTCTCTTCAAGAGTTTGAAATTCCCTTAATATTGAGTTAGAGTGTAGTTTTAACTAAATGCGCACTGTTCAAGTCGATTTCAAAGTCTAGTGCACAAAGTATCTTTTTATGACATTTCCTTGTCGCTATGGCTTAAAGAAATTTGACATGAGCGCATTCACGAATATGAATATGAATATGAATACTCTGTCTATGAAACCAGTTACTCATTGCTTTATTAACTTGTTTCTTGAGTTTGCAATATGACTGTACAATACATTTCTGAAATATAAGATAGGTTACTATGCAGATGGTGGAACGTGTTGAGAAAGCTTCAAACGTGAAGAACGTTAAACGTTAAATAATTTATAACTATCCTTCAAAGAGGTTGGTGAAGAATAGTGATAAACAAGATCTCTATAAGTGCTCATGTAGACTTTTCCCTATCAAAGTTCCCTTGAGCAGTATTTAACTTGGGTGAACTGAAGATTGTTGTCTTACAAGGACCGTGAGTATTCAAATCATCCAAAGTATCCGAAAATAGAACTTTTTTGAATCTTGGGCTTTGACTTTTGTGTAAAGTCTCGTGTGCTGATCGCATTGCTTTAGATAGTTTAGGTGAAACTTCAACTAACTTTTCAAGTTTTAACTTTATTTTATTTACTTGTTTTTGTGTTTGTGGAGAAAACAGCAATCTGAGTTTTCTTCTTTGTTTTGCCTTAGGTGGACTACCCAATCTTATCGTTGGTATTACTGAGCACTCACGTGGACTAGAATGCACCTTTGTTTTGCAACAGTGTCGCTCCACTCCAAAGAAAGCCTTCTTTCTTCTAAAAAAGAAACCTTTTGATTTTGGATGTCGTACCTCTTGATTAGATTTGCTGTCGTATTTCATCATATTGTCACCTCTTTAGGGGATTTCATTTAGGTTGTCTAGTTTATCAACAAAATATTTTGTAAACTGAAACTTTGAAGGCAACAAAATCAAATCTCATTTGAAAAAAACAGGCAATTTTATAAATAAGGCATGATGAGGTAGATAAAAGGCAGTGATTGATGCATTTGCTCAGGTAGCACGTAATGACAGTCATAAAGAATTCCTGTGCAAGAAATTAAGCATTTTTTTGACATGAATCCATTTATTCAATTACTGAGACAAGCGAGACCCGATATCCGACACTCCAAAAGTTTGACAGCTGAATTTCTTTGTGTTTGTGATTTTCACTTCATCTTTTCAGAGTAACTTCTGAAGCTTACGTAATAAATTGAAATGCTGTTATAGTAGGAGAAAAAATATTCAATGTATGTCTTATTATAGAAATCTTGCACTGACAACTAGTTTTATAGCGTGAGATGAGCAACTACGACATAGAGGAGCCTTTAACTTCCAATGCAAGGCCTTGTATGTTTTTCTGTTATGATGAAACAATGTTTCTTCTCTATTTTTTTGCAAGTTTTAATATAGGCAAAATACTCCATGCAAATACTAACATGTTTTTTAGTAACCAACTCCGTTTTAACCATCAGGGTGATCAAATCATTCCCCTACAGAAACGTTCGTAATCACGTTTACCAAAGCGTTGATTTAGTTAACATGACTGCCAAGCAGTTATTAGAACAGGTGCAAAATACTATTAAAACCGATGGAGCATTCAGAGCATTTAGAAACATAACGTATGACACCATCAAGATCTACACACATGCGCACGGGACCAAGACAGTCAATCTAGTAATTAACATGGATCATGACGAAGATTGGATCCTAAATCTAGAGGACTCCACGAAAAAGCTAGCTGACTATGGCATTGAAAACGAAACTGAATTGAGCGTCTTCAATCGTGCAGATTATGAAGAGTACAAAGCAAACCCCGTTGACAAATGGATATAAGCAACCTTTAACAATTTCTTTCTTTATTGTGTGTATATTATTAAACGTTACATATAAAAGCTGTAAGCCAATAACAATGATTACGTAATCGGTTTCTAAAAAAGAATGTCACGTGAGATGACGAACAAGTGTCAAAAAAATAGAGATGAAGAAATTTATCTATGAAGACAGTTTGTGGTTGATGCTAACCATTAAAGTTGCAGGTTGAGCCACAAAGTAGTTTTTATAGACATTTATTAGAAAGTAGTGTTCTCCCACAGTTTAGATAAAGGAACAGATAGGGTAGATAAAGCAAGATATGAAGATGTTAAACAATGTGGACGGAAACATCAGGGGCACGAGTGATGAAACCAGAACACACTTTAAAGTGCGTCAAGATCAAATGAACTTAAGAGACGGTATGATAACAGGTAAGTCTGTACAGGGATCGGTGAAGAAATCAAATGAAGATAAAACGGAGTTGCTGGAACAGAATAATCATCGACACTACCACCAATACAACAATTATAATGATAGTTCACCGCATACAGAAGAGAGGACAATATCTCAGATGAGTGTTCCCAGCCAGATGGCTTCGGTGATAACGCCATTCCTTAGTAAGCACATCACAGAGGGAGACTTAACGTCTCCAAATTTGGATCACGACTATTGCTACCGACATAATCCTAGAATTAGGTGCAACAAGTCCGCAGATGCCAAAAAGCTCACGGATATACAGCATCAATTGGAAACATTACCGAGACACGACCAGGAAGCGATCTCCCATGTGTGGTCAATTTTTAGTGCAGCGCCAAGTCAGCAGCGGTCGCTAATACTACAAGGGTTAATCTCCCAGTGTTGTTTCCCTCAATTATCGTTGATTTCACAGGAGATAACAAGGCTACTCAAAATTGATTTCCTCGAAATGTTACCTGGTGAGTTGGCCTTGAAGATTTTGTGCTATTTGGACTGTCAGAGTTTGTGCAACGCAGCTCAAGTTTCAACTAAATGGAAGCAATTGGCGGACGACGACCGAGTTTGGAGGTACATGTGTGAGCAACACATTGATAGGAAATGCCCTCAATGCGGATGGGGGTTGCCATTAATGGCAGTTAAAAAACTTCAAGAGTCATCTTTGCTGATTAGGAAAAAGAGAAAAGCTATTGAGTTGGACGAAGAACATTCTGTGAGCTCATTGCCTCCACCTCTATCAAAGAACTCTGGAATTGCTCCACTCGGTAAGAAGTGTTTGCCACATGAAAGTAAAAAATCTCTTCAGATAAGAAAAAAGAGGCCATGGAAAGCTGTTTATTCTGAAAGATACAAGGTTGAAAGAAATTGGCGTAAAGGTTTATACTCAGTGATTAAATTTGAAGGTCACACCGATGGGGTGCTTTGTTGTGCATTTGACAACCAAAAAATACTCATATCCGGCTCGTACGACAAAACTATCAAGATTTGGGATACCGATACGGGTAAACTTGTACGCACATTGACTGGGCACACCATGGGTGTCAAATCTTTAGCATTTGATGAACAGAAATTAATTTCAGGTGGTCTTGATTCAACTATAAAAGTTTGGTGTTGGAGAACAGGAGAATGTATTTCCTCATACAATGGACATAGGGAAGGTGTCACCAGTGTTGACTATTATGACAAGGTTATTGTTTCTGGCTCAGCTGACAAAACTGTCAAAGTTTGGCATGTCAATTCTCATACATGTTATACTTTAAGAGGGCATACAGATTGGGTCACTTGTGTTAAAATACACCACAAGTCAGGGACCCTCTTCAGTGCATCAGATGACGCTACTGTGAGACTATGGGATTTACAAACCAACGAGTGTTTGAAGGTTTATGGAGGGGCGGAAAGTGGAGGCCATATTGGACAAATTCAAACCGTGATACCATTTACATATAAGGAAAAACTGGAGGCAGACGAAGAAAATGTTAAAGATGCTGATGAGGATTCGAATCCACCAGCGAGAGCGGAAGAAAACGAACATGCAGTTGTGAGTGAGAGTGAAAATGACAGTGACGATGAACAAGATACCAAAGCTGATCCATTAGATGCATACAAAAATCTACCTACACATATGCTTACCGCTTCATTAGACAATACCATCAAATTATGGGAAGTCAAAACAGGAAAATGCATCAGAACACAGTTTGGCCATATTGAGGGTGTATGGTCGATTTCAGCTGATACGTTCAGAGTTGTCAGTGGGGCTCATGACAAAACCATCAAAATTTGGGATCTACAAACAGGTCAGTGCATGCACACGTTTGGTAATTCTGCAAGTGTTTCTTGTGTTGCACTAGGCGACAGCAGGGTCGCTTGTGGATTAAACAATGGTGAGCTCAAGATGTTTTGCTTCGACAAGGTGCAACAACACCGATCGAGTTTTTCTAGTAATTCATAATATGGACCGGATTTAGATAGATATACATCAGCATGTTCCTTTTATAGCTTTTCATAAACAAATATAGTGCATGAGTTAACTTGTCATCCATTTACCATTTTACTTCTGTTTGGAAGATATTTTATGAAGGTATCTTATACATATATATTAAGGCTATCCAGCGCCGTAAAAACAAATGCACTATAAAATTAGTAGCAGGTTAAGAATTCAGCTGATTTTCTAGTTCCAAAAAAGATATGATGGCATTAGCATGTTCAAGTTGATATTTGCCGACTTGAATGTCTCGTTCATATTTAAGTGTCAGCCTTTGATAAGCAATAGACAGATCATCCTGTGAGGTTGTTGTTGCGTTTGGAAAATCCAGTCTTCGCCTCGTAGAAACCCTATGCACCTGTGGTGACAAAGGCATCGACGGTTCCCGTTTGCGGCCCTGTTTCAATGGCGTTCCGCGTGCCACTGTGTCTTCTTTATCCATATTTGCTAAACTACAAGCAATAAAACGCTGTCATTAAAATTAACGTGCACAACAATCCTTCGAAAAACTCAAAGGGTGAGCGCTGAGCAAACTCGTTCCAGCCAACGAAAAACGGTGAAAGGAAAAAAATTAAGGCCTCTTCTCCACAAGTTTCTTCTCTTAACAAAGTTTAAACAATGTCTAACACTGAAAGAACCTTTATTGCAGTCAAGCCAGATGGTGTTCAAAGAAACATCTTCCCAGAAGTTTTGAGAAGATTTTCCCAAAAGGGATTTAAGCTTGTTGGTATCAAGTTGACCTTAGCTAACGAAACTTTGTTGAGAGAACATTATGCTGACTTGCAATCCAAGCCATTCTTTCCATCTTTGTTGTCTTACATGACTTCTGGTCCAGTTTTGGCCATGGTTTGGGAAGGTAAGGACGTCGTGAAGCAAGGTAGAGCTCTTTTGGGTGCTACTAACCCATTGGCTTCCGCTCCAGGTACCATCAGAGGTGACTTTGCCTTGGACATGGGTAGAAACATCATCCACGGTTCCGATTCCGTTGAAAACGCTGAAAAGGAAATCAATTTGTGGTTCAAGAAGGAAGAACTTGTTGAATACAAGGCTGAAATGTACGGTTGGATCTACGAATAGATTATTTAGTTATTTCTGACTTTCTTTATATTCAATAATATTATTTATTTATTTATTCCTCATTCAATTACAGTCCAATGTAGGTTTGTTGCGATCAGGCTAGTAAGGAACATATTGTTCATATAAGTCTCAGATCAATCTTCACGTGGCAAACATTTCAAAACGCGAGGGGAACGAAAAAATCAAATTCCCCAGATTAAGCTTTTGATACTTAGTAGTAAAATAGCAATGTCTTGGTGTACTAGCGTATAATGTTAATACATGAATTTTTTGGCTTCAGTATGATACTAATATTGTTGATTTTGAATTTTGTAACTATCTTATTTTTAATTTTAACCAACATCTTTGTAAAAACAGTTCTGAAGTTTGAATTGACAACAAAAATGTAACATTTGCCTTTCTCTCTTGTGAAACTTCTAGAGGTGATACCTAACAAAACATTTGCTATTTTCACAGAGTTTCAGAAACACAGTGCCACTGGAGAAAGTATAAACTGTATACGACACTTTTATTTGTTGTAAACTTGGCCATATGTTGAGAATTTCCCATTCCGTGAAATTTTTTGCCTTTTGGCTAGCCTTTTTTTTTTATTCAGATATGGTTGTTTAAACAGTTGCATCAGATTCTAGCTTCCCTAGAAGTTCCAATCTTTTCATAACTGTCATTTATTTTACTTATCACCATATTTTGATAGTATTCAGATACTATCAAAATTTGGAAGAGGTCAAGTACAAATTTGGCTGAACCTAATGGAGAATGGTACCCGACATTCGAGTTTCTTGTGTTCAATGTTAATGCATGCAACCAACATTGAAGTCGTCTCATTTAGTCATCAGAGCCGAAAGGCCAACCGCCATTTCCGAAATTTGGTGGCTGAAGTCGCTAGATTTGTAGCTTTGTATAAAAGTTTCAAGATGACACTAATCAAAAGATTGGAAATCTATGGAATCTGGTTCTTGATAGCGGTATATAATAGTTTATATTATGTTAAACAATGAAAATTTGAATAAAGAGTTACACAGTATTGAGGCTAGCTCGGTAGTACTCAGATTAAAGGCACGATTTGAACTAATCGCCAGTGTGTTATAGAGCTTCCATGGTGTAATCATGTTCAATACCAGGAATAACGCTAGAGATAAATTTGAGAAAAACAACTAGGTATTGATCAACACGAATTCCAAGCGGTGCGCCATTAATGTCTTCCCATTCTTCCTCTTCCTCTTCCTCTTGATCACTCACCTCACTCTTTGGATCATTGGCTATTCCAAGTTTCGAAACATCCTTGACTAGCTTTTGCTCCTTCTCCTTATCTAATTCACTCTTGTGAGCTGACATAGCTGCTCTCTTCATCAAAACCTTCATAACGGTGGCATGTCTACATGGGTGAATAGATACCACGGTTGTGTTCGACAAGAAAGGCGCCTTTTCAATTGTAACAGTTTTGTGCCTATAGTCGCTTGAAATATCTTCAAACATTTCCTTTGGCGTTAATGGAGATCCCTCTGCATCGTATCCAACAAGATACATCTTGGGAACCCGGTAAGATGTGGAATACGAGATGTACAAATCATAATTTCTCTTGCTTTTGTCTGTAACAATGTTTGACTTATTATTCAATTCAACATCGTCGTCTGCTGTCTCATCAATTAAGTCATCAATATCATTTATGTCAACAGATTCTTCGTCAGAGTGTTCCTTAATATTGTTTTGAGACTTCCTGCTCACTAACGGATGTACTTCTTGAATTCCAGTTTGAGTCCACCCTTCATCATCACTATGACTAGCGCCATTACCTTCACGGTTGTCACCACTGTTGTCATCATCATCATTTAAAAATATTTCCTTATCGTTATCATCATCGATTTCACGTTCGTAGTCTTTCACACGTACGTAACATGGCACATGTTTGGTAACAAGAAACTGTCTGTCAAGAGGAAGATAATCTCTTTCCTTACCCTCCGAAGCACTTGACCATTGCCAAGTGGGAAACCGATACACTAGGTAGTCGCCAGCCATAACAAATTCTTCTGGTGTAATTTCCCCTGTTGAAGCGTAAGTTGACGTATGGGAGATGGGTGTTAGGTACTCTCTAAGAGAGCTAAATCTTGATCGAAGATACTGCGTTGCCATTTTGTAATTGGTCTTTAACTGAAAGTGAGTAATACAAAATTGAACGATTAGAAGTGGCAATTTGCATAAACAATTTAATGTTAATTTTTTTAAAGAAAGGCAGCGTAGGAGAGTGTTGCGCCATTATCAACACCTTGCATTCAACTGAACCATAGCAAAGCACGAGATGCCAGTAAGGAACAGGAACAGGAAGGCGAATGAGAGTAAAAGACGAAGTATCATTGAGATGGAGAACGATTCCGTGACTCAATTGCTTGAGGAAAAGGAGGAAAAAATGGAACAGTTGCAGGCACTTGAAGAAGAGGTTGAAGACATTGAAGTTGTTCTTGAAGGTAGAAACATCAAAAGGAAGCCAAGCGTTAGGCGTCACAGAGGACAAGAGTTTAGGGCAGCAGTGGTTCGTCACTTCTGGGAAAAGAGAAGATTTGTCTTGATTTTCGGTATATTATTAGGTGTCATTTTAGCAGGCTACTCTAACAGAGAAACTATAGCAAACGAATTGCTACCACCATTAGATGATTATCTTAAAATTGATTCTTTATCTTTAGATAGTTTGACCTTTGATAACATGCTGGATTATTTGGATGATTGGAAAGATTATTTTCCGGATTCGTTGCAAAATACAATGAACAGAATCAAAAAGGAAGATACAGAGGGGAGTGGAGCATTTGCGATTGGTAAAATAATGAAAAAGCAAGGCTACAATGCTTACCATAATGTGATTATGGTTCCGGGTGTTACAAGTACCGGAATTGAAAGTTGGGGCCTTGAAGGTTCTGAAGATTGTCAAAGTGAAAAATACTTCAGAAAAAGGCTTTGGGGGTCTTTTTATATGTTAAGAACAATGTTGATAGAGAAACAGTGTTGGCTCAAACATATAATGTTGGATCCGGAAACTGGCTTGGATCCACCAGGTATTAAATTAAGAGCTGCTCAGGGGTTTGAAGCCGCCGATTTCTTTGTAGCTGGGTACTGGATTTGGAACAAGATTTTGGAAAACTTGGCAGTCATTGGCTATGGGCCTGATAACATGCTAAGTGCTGCATACGATTGGAGACTCGCATATTTGGATTTGGAGAGACGTGATGGTTATTTCAGTAAAGTCAAAGCACAAATTGAAATGGCAAAGAAGCTAAGCGGGAAAAAGACTGTTTTGATGGGCCATTCAATGGGTGCTCAGGTGATCTTTTATTTCCTCAAATGGGTAGAGGGAGAGGGAGAACATTTTGGTAATGGCGGAAAGACATGGGTTAATGATCACATTGAAGCTTTTGTTGATATTTCAGGATCAGTTTTGGGCACTCCAAAGGCAATCACAGCGTTATTGTCAGGTGAGATGAAAGACACTGTTCAAATAAACGCATTGGCAGAATATGGGTTAGAAAAGTTTTTTTCCAGAAGGGAAAGATCAGATTTACTCAAGACGTTTGGAGGTTTGCCAAGTATGTTACCTAAGGGAGGATCACTTATTTGGGGTGATATGAACTCTGCCCCTGATGACTGTTTGGATGCTAATACAACTCTTTGCCATCATGAGGGCGAGGATACTCTTGGTAATTTCATTAGGTTCACGGACGAAGTTGGTGAGTATTCCAGAAGAAATTTGACTTTAGAAGAATCTATTGAATTTCTTCTTGACCAAGGACCAGAATGGTTCAAGAACAGAGCGCTGGAGCAGTATTCTTTCGGGTATTCAAGAAACGAAAAGGAACTCAAGAGAAACAACAACGATTTCAGCAAATGGTCCAACCCACTAGAAGTTGCGCTACCAAATGCACCAGACATGAAGATCTATTGTTTCTATGGTGTGGGAAACCCGACAGAGAGGGCTTACTATTACAAGGAGGAAGAATTCAAGGAGATATCCAAGCTCAATGTCACTATTGATGCTGACCACGAGAGCAATGTTCTAATGTCAGACGGTGACGGTACAGTTTCTCTATTGACTCACTACATGTGTCACAAGTGGAAGGAAGAGGGGAACATGTACAATCCTGGAAAGTCCAAGGTATCTATTGTCGAGCTACTTCATCAGCCTGACAGTTATGATATCAGAGGAGGATCGCGTACTGCTGAGCATGTTGACATTTTAGGCAGCGCACAGCTAAACGAGTTGTTGTTGAAAGTCGCCAGTGGACACGGTGATGAAATTGAAGACCGCTACTACACCAGCATGAAGAAGGTTGCATCTAAGATAGATGCCAGAAAGCATTAAGGAGAAAAAAAAGACCATTTAGCCAAGAAGGCAAAAAGGCTCTCGAGTTAGAGATGAAGATGCATTCAGCTCAATTTGGAAAAATATAATTAGCTTAATGGAGGAATGAAGGATGGTTAATTTATCGAAGAAAACAGACTTTAACTGCCGATAGATATATTCTTTAGTCCAGACTTTGTATCAACTGTGAACCCTTTTGTATTCCTCTGATCCTTTGTTATTTGGAACATTTATTTATTTTTCCTTTTGTAATAAAACACAGAGAGCTTTGTATATGATCTGCCTGACCATAATAATACGACAGAACGAAGGTTTAAGCTTTCTGCTGCTTTTTTGAGCTGTTTGTTTTTGTTTGCGAATTTCCTCATTGGTATTTTGTGTCAAACGAAAAACCGCTTAAGACGCGGTATGTGCTAAAATGGAAAGATATAAATACTAACAAAAAAGACAGACACGCTTTAGACAAAGAAGGTAGGACCGCGTATTTTGTTCTAATCATTGACGGTCTCTTGGTACTGTTGTTTTACTTACTATACATCACATCTTTGGTTAGTTAATTACGTTGGTTTCAGCTTGTAGACTCCTGGTAAATACATAGTCTACTCCAACAAACACCAAACGTTGCTTCCCTGCATTCATTCCTCTCTAAAGCATTTTACATATAGTTAGTCATTATAAAAAAGTTGGTATATACACAAGTATACACGTAGACAATAGTTGATAGTAGAGAAAGAAAAAGCATACAAAACAATGACTGCTGCCACTTCAAACACTGCTAGGATAGCACTAACATCTATAACAGAGTCAGATCTGAATATTTCAAGAAACAACTCGTCACTCAGAACGCCAAAATTGATCAGATCCGGGTCCTTTCTTCAGAGCACCCCCATTAAAGCATCTAAAAGACCATTTGCAAATCTCGATCTAGAAGATTCCCAAGCATACCACCGTAACCGTTTAGGGGGCCACAGATTCAACACAAATACCAAAAGCGATCCATACGATGTTGGAGAAACAGTGTCACCAAGACTAAAAAAAGCTAGATTGATCAAAATGAAACTGCAAGTCGCATGGTACAAAGTCAAAACGAATCAGACTACCACTCCTGTTAATGAGCTGAAATTTCCTCAAAGTGAAGGTAACAGCATTCCAAATTTAATATCACCAATCACAAAGAAATCGATGCTGGAAATGGCCGCCTCAAAGCTACACAAGTTGCCAAGCAAAAGCGGTTCAATGACTTCAGTAAATGAAAAATTTAATTTCGGCAGGTCTAAAATGGACGACGTAGTTTTGAGAAGAGGTAGTAACACTCTAGAGAACAAGAATGTACTGAACAATTTCAACTCAAAAACAGTACTACCACTTTCAGGATCTGTCCCATCATCGGCCCCAGCATCAATTACCACATTTGCAAAGAGTAATTTCTTTTTGAAGTCGGCGGCCACGGGATCATCAGAATTGACTGCCAGGTCTTTGCATACTAGTGGAACCACTAAAAATACAGAGTTCAAATTACCACCAATTTCAAAAATTTTGATGAAGGAAGATAATAGAAAGATCAATGAACAGAGCAACGAAAACTTAGCTTCCAGGCAACCTGAGAAAAATGAATTGTTAACTTCTTCTGTCACGGACAAGGACTTGACAATTGAGCAAGTTTCAACACCAATAAAAAATAACAAGGAACCTTCACGGCAATTCAAAGGTGATGATAGATACAATACAAAAGTATTACTAAAAGAGGAAGACGTAGAGGAAGAAGTGACTCAGACACAATTATGGTCATCTCCAGGAGAAATTCAAACAACCCCAAGTTCTATTGGCGCTGCTAGATGTCTACTACAATTGGCACACAGATGAATGAATATGCTATTTACTAAATAATCCACTAGGAATGCCATGCTAATATTAAAAACCATTCACTCTGATACCTTTTTCTTGTATTGAACTAATTTTAATTGTACATTATATAACTATCGCCCAATTTCTTAATTTAATATATACCTGTGAGTTTAATTGTAACTGTAATTTATCGATATAAAATATGCATAGCCACAACTAATCCTTTTTAGGCTTTTTAGAGATTATCTTGAGGAATGATTCACTGGTAACTCCCACGAAAACCAAAGTAAGGCCAATCCATTGTTTGTAGTTGAGGACATGTCCAAATAGAATTACGCTCAAGGCCATGCTCAACATTTTTCTAGTAACAGTTACCGTGACTAGGATCACAGAGCTGAAGTTTTGCAATGTAACAAAAATGAAAATTTGACCAAGGGAACCACAGATGCTAAAATTGAAGATATCCAACAGAATGTTATAGCCATTTGCACTAATAAATAAAAATAGCTGCGACCATTGATCTGTGAAGAAAACAGTGTAAATTATCAAATTGAGCATTGTTAAGAAATTCAAGTAGATCATCAGATGAGCACCAGTTATCCTCTTGTTCTTTTTGAACAGCGTGTCCTGAGAAGAGTTCATGAACCCATCAAGAAAAAGAGAACAGGCTAAAAGAGCCAAACCAACAAATATGTTAGACGATTCTGCACTGTTGACAGTTTTAGATTTCATTCCACCGATTGTGAATAATGCAACTCCAGCAGTGATAATAAAAGCGATGAGGTATTTGTGTTTTGGGTAGACTGTTCCATATAGTAAATAATGCACTGATAACAATGGTATTAGTTTGCACGACTTTGCTAGCAAATATATCATATAGTCCACATGGTCTAGTGATAAATAAGATAATGGTGTTGAAATTGATTGCGAAAGAGAAATCGCATACAAAGTTTTGATAGACCCTTTGTCAATAACAACAATAGGACTTGATGGATACTGAAGCTTTAAGTATATCAGCCCAATCACGATACTGAAGAACGACTGTGTTATATTCAAGATCGAGGTTGAATGGAATTGTGATTCAATTAATGGATCAGAGGAATAGTTAAAAGTGGTGACTTTTTCCTGCACATAGGCCCACGTCAAAAATGTGGCATATATGCCTCCAACACAAGTTATCAGCAGCAGTGACCGTTGCATTGTTGAGCTTCCTGACACGTTTCAACTTAGAAGATCTCAAAGTTGAAAAATTCTCATGTTTTTAATGCTTGTTACCCGACATCCGACATCCGAAATGGAAGATATATTGAAAATTGATTTTTACAGAAAGTGAACATTTCCTTTGCTTTACCTCTTTGAGGAGGAGTAAGGATAGAAAAGGTTAGGCCAAGAAGTGGATAAGTGGTTGTCATAAAACTTCAGTTTTCCTTTAGTAAATCATATTTAGATTCGATCTCTCCACTGCACAGATTCAGTTATGGTATGCAATACAAACAAATTTGTTAGCTCCCAAATTTACAAATCAAAGCTTTAATACTAACAAGGGACATATAGCTACCGCTTATTGTTGGTGTTGGAGTGACAATTGCGGCTCTTACAACGAAGGCCACTATGAGTACAATTCTCAAATGTCGTGCATTGACGAATGTGGAAATTTTAAAAATGAATGGCATATTTATAAAGGCACATAGCAAGCGAAATCCACTTGATGAGATAATGCTCCAAGGTGGATTTCAGAGCAAAATGGATAAACTTGAAGCCATCATGATATTGGGGTTTGGGCCGGAAGAAGACTTGGACGAAAAAACTATAAGATCCAGGTATAGGAAAATGATGATGTTAAACCATCCGGACCAAGGGGGCAGTCCTATGATTGCGATGAAAATCAATAAGGCCAAGGAAATACTAGAGAAAAGTCTCTAGTCAAAACGAGTAAAGTATTAAACGTTATAAACAAATCTATGGTCTATACGATGATCTTAGTTAGAGGCCCCATTTTTGGTAGCATCAGTAGCATTAGGTAATGGCTTTGGCGGTGGTGGGCTAGCGCATCTTGAAGGCGGCGTCTGTATCGTCGCTGATGGTTGTGGTGGTTGATTGGAATTGATTGCATCTAAATGACAAATGTGGTTAATTCTTTTTGATTTACCAGAAGGTTTCCTCTGTGTTTCGACTTTAGGACAATCGTTCCAACCAGGAATGGTTGATGGTGCAAACTGGTACGATTTGGACATGTTGTTGATGCTTCTTGTGGATCTGTTTCTAGCGATTTCAGCGGTTTCTTTAATTGGAGACAGCGTGTCTATACTATCTTGTAAATAGCTTCAAAAAAAATTTATTATTCTCCAACATCCTCTATAGCTTCTTTATTACTTAAACGCCATCACAGGTCAGAATGTCTATTAAAACTACTGGCGAGCCGGGTGCAGCTGCAAGCACGTTGTCTCTGATTGCGTCACATTCTCATATCACAGGCTTAGGTCTTGATGATCACTTACAACCTAAAGAAGTTGCGCAGGGTATGGTTGGCCAACAAAGGGCACGTAGAGCCATGGGTGTTATATTGAAGCTGATTCAAGGTGGAGGTATTGCAGGTCGTGCAATTTTGTTGGCGGGTCCTCCATCAACAGGTAAAACAGCGCTGGCAATGGGTCTTTCACAAAACATTGGATCTAATGTCCCATTTACAGCAATCACAGCAAGTGAAATATTCAGTAAGGAGATGTCAAAGACAGAGGCACTCATTCAGAGTTTTAGAAAATCTGTGGGTGTTAAAATTAAAGAGGAAACAGAGGTCATTGAAGGTGAAGTCGTTGAAATTCAAATTGATAGATCGTTAACAGGTGGTCACAAACAGGGTAAAATTACCATGAGAACAACCGATATGGAAACTATTTACGAATTAGGAGGCAAAATCATTGATCAGTTAAGTAAAGAAAAGGTTATTGCTGGTGATGTGGTTTCGATTGATAAAGCCAGCGGTCAAGTGACAAAGCTTGGTAGATCATTTACAAGAGCCAGAGATTACGACGCCATGGGTGCAGATACCAAGTTTGTTTCTTGTCCAGAAGGTGAATTACAAGTGAGAAAAGAAGTTGTCCATACTGTTTCCCTTCATGATATTGATGTGATCAATTCGAGACAACAAGGATTCTTAGCTTTGTTCAGCGGTGATACAGGTGAAATTAGAAGCGAAGTCAGAGACCAAATCAACGTCAAAGTTGCCGAGTGGAAAGAAGAAGGGAAAGCAGAAATTATTCCTGGTGTCTTATTTATTGACGAGGTTCATATGTTGGATATTGAATGTTTTTCATTTATCAATAGATTATTAGAGGATGAATTTTCACCTATTGTTATTATGGCAACCAATAGAGGTGTGACTAGAACAAGAGGTACTAATTACAAGTCTCCTCATGGTTTACCATTGGATTTGTTAGATAGAACAATCATTGTTCAAACAGAACCATATGGTGAAAACGAAATTGGTGAAATTTTGAAGATTAGATGTTCTGAAGAGGAGACTGAAATTGCCCAAGATGCATTAGAGCTTTTAACCAAGATTGGTGTCGAGACATCATTGAGATATGCGTCAAACTTGATTAGTGTTTGTTTGGAAATTTCTAAAAAGAGACGTTCAGATGTTGTCAATGTTGAAGACATTAAGAGGGGCTATCTACTGTTCTTAGATTCTGCAAGATCAGTTGCATTTGTATCAGACCAAACTGGTTTGATTGACGATGATGGTAATGCTGCAATTAATGCCAATGGCGACGCTATGGATGTCGGAGCTTAACAGTTTTTATAAGGATCTCAAATTATAAAATGGTCGTAGGCACACTGTTAGAAAGCTTAGAAGATATATCAGTATTCAAAATAAAGATATTATTAATTTATACAAAAATATTTAACCTGAACTCTTTGTATTTAAGATTAAACCGATAATCATACCATAAAGGCCTAAAACTTCAGCAAAAATCAAGATAAGGACAATTCCAACGAAAAGTCTTGGTTGATGCATGAATTGACGAACACCTTCGTCACCGACAACACCAATGGCGTAACCCGAAGCTAGACATGCCAAACCAACTGATAGTCCACATCCTAAGTGCATGAATCCCATGAAAAGGGAGTACTCGCCGGTTGGCGCCAAGCCACCAGCAATTAAGACGGCCACAACTAGACCGTAGACTGACAAGATACCGGACATGACAACAGGGATAAGCGATCTCATGATCAACTCAGGCTTGAATGTACCGATACCAGCGATACCAAGACCTGATTTAGCGGTACCAATGGCTGCACCCAGACATGAAAACACCATGGCAGAACAACACCCGGCAAATCCCAAAAAGGGAGCAAACGCTGGTGTAAGTGATGACATTTATGAACTATACTAACAACTTCTTTTGTGAGGAAAATGTAGTTACGGTTATGAATATTCAATTGGGCATTTTTTCCTCCTGATTTTCATAATGTACTCATTTCTTACGTAAGCAGAGAATGTTAATATCAAGAGACTCATCAAGCATATATTTGAGAATGATAAAGAGGTATTAGATGAGTGAGTGCAGTAGGTGAAAGTGGAACACCAAGCTGTGCGCTTGCTTGAATTTAGTTATTTGTTTTATGTTCTGGCTGAATCACCATAAAAGTGAAATTTGCTATCAGTGTGGTTTGGTCACAACAGCAAAAAATTTGTGATATACAAGTTTATGATTGTTCATGTATAAGAGCTGAAATTCAGGTGCTAGCTTTGTACTGGATATTTATGGATTGGAATGTAATCTTGGTTTTATGATTGAATTTCAGTTCAAAATCATTTTGCAGTGTTTCAAATATCACCACTTAGCTTATCATCTGATCAGCTGACGTTAATCGCTGTGAAATTGGCCTTAATGTGTACATCCTATTTGCTTTGTACGCTCTGAGTGACTTCAGAAACTGATTCGGCTTATTTTTGATCATATCTTGTAAAAATGGTTAGCTCATTCATATATAACAACTGATTACTCCGATGCTATGTACTCCTAGGACAGAACACAGTATGGCATATTCATTTGGGAAGACCAAGTATCATGATTACAAAGGTTTGGTTTTACGCGTAATTTTGAACATTCATGTACAACTTAGTGCTACTGTATGAATCTACTAGACAACGACAGCAGAGTCCCTATAGGGCGTGAGGCTTTGAAAGAGGTCGTGAGCGTAGGTGGAAAGAGTATTGAGCGTGCGCTGGACGCCAATATTGACCGCAGCGGGTCACTCAACAACGCCAATGTAGGCGTTGAGGCAGTGACGAAAGCAGGACAGCTAGGCGTGGAACGAGCCAGAGTGGTTAAAGAGACTAGGCACGCGCTGGCAATAGAGTCGCAGCAGCTGCTGAACAAGGTGCAACATGCTGTTTCGCAGGCAAGCAAATGTGAAATTGTCGATTTGACATTACCAACCCCCATTCCCCTGTTCGATGTTACTTCTTCTTCTTCGAGGACATTGTCGAATAGTGAAAGTATTGAATTTTTCCAGTCGAAATGAGTTCACTGGCATCCCCACTACCGCTTCCGATTATTGCCACGGGTATCACATTATTCTGCTGCATCATATATGGGTTTCAACTTGCGGTTCCTGAACTGACGGCCAGTTGGGCATTGAATCCATCTCTGATCTTGCAGTTTGAAATAAGTCGTTTCACAACATACCCACTGATCCATTTCAGTTTGTTACACTTGGCGTTCAATATGCTGGCTCTCTGGCCTGCTTTGGCGGGATTCGAACGCTGTCATGGCTCCTTACACACTGCAATTGTGCTAAATACTACAGGCGCTGTTGCCGGTGTTGTTTACACACTTGTGACCTTGATCAGCCAGTCTAACATGGATGTCTACGTCGGAGGCGCTTCTGTTTGGTGTTTCACCTTCGTTACGGTGGCATGTCTACAAAGATCTCTGAATACACCGACCACCACATTGTATGAAGGAGTTTCTATTCCAACCAAAGTGCTGCCATTGGTTTACCTCGTTTTATCTCAGTTGATGTTTCCTTCTGCTTCTTTCCTTGGTCACGTTATCGGTATTGCTGTGGGTGTCGCTGTGTTTCACGGTCTCTTGGGGCCATTGACAACTCCACCATTCCAGGTTTTACAGAAAATCGAAGAATGGGGACCGTTCTTGAAACTACTTTCACTAAAAGACCTCTTTGTTTACGATGGACAAGATATATTTGCCTGGTACTATGAGAGGGAGTGCGTGGATGCTCGCTACAGCGACTCCCCAGTGTTACCTGTTTCATCTGGTGATGTTCTTGGAACTAACAGCGCGCAATAGAAATTTGCCACCTTTCTTCACCTGTGTAGACTACTTGTTGTTTGTTTATTTATAGCTAAGTGTAAGATGTCAGACAAGCTAACTGAAGAACAAGTTGCCGAGTTCCGTGAAGCATTTAAGATCTTCGACAAGGATGGAGACGGAAAGATCGATCGCACAGAATTGGGAACCGTGATGCGAGCGCTAGGTCAAAACCCAACCCAAAGAGAAATCGACGATTTGGTTAACGAAATCGACCAGAACAATGACTCTGTGATCAACTTTGCTGAGTTTTTAACCATGATGGCCAGACAGGTAAAGGAGCAAGACGTGGAAGCAGAAATTTTAGAAGCTTTCAAGGTGTTTGATGCTGATGGGGATGGTAAGATCTCTCAAGCAGAATTGATCAGAGTGCTCACTACAATTGGTGAAAAGTTAACCGAAGAAGAAGCTAAACAAATGTTGGATGCCGCTGACACCGATTCCGACGGTCAAATCGATATTGAAGAATTTGCAAGAGTTTTGAAAGGCCAGTAAATTTCTTTGAAAAACCCAATTGGTACCTTTTATTTCCATATCCTACCCTTTTTTGTTTATTTCTTAATTATCAATACTATACTTTAGCTTCCAGGTTGTTTCTGATAAACTTATTATCCTTTTTTGGTCTTTCATTTTTTTTCTTTACTAAAGGAATATAAAACATTGTGTATCTTATAAGTACTTTGATCATATTCTAGATTTATTACGTACAATTAAAAGCAAATCAAACAGTAAAAAGAGTAACACAACATTAAACAAATAAAATGAAAACAAGAAAAAACTAAAAAGTTTAAAGCTTTAAGGTATATATTAGTTCAACCAGAACACATAGTACAGGCTTCTGGATTGTCGATTGCACAAGCAATCACTTTGGAATTGAAGATATCAACATTTTCCTCTTCCGCAACAATGCTGCTCGCAACTGTACTAGCAACAGTAGATTGCACTTCTTCAACTTCAACTTCTGGTGTTGGTGAAACTGGTTTAGCAGGAGGCTTTTCTTCTTCTGAAACACTCAATTGCGACATTTCAGTTTCAATGCTAATTGCGTTCACAGCAGCTGGAACTGCTACTTCAACATCTTCAACCTTCGAAATTGTTCTTCTTGGAACGTATTTCTTGATGTGAAGCTTATCTAATTTTGCTCTTATTGTACCAGCAGCCTGAGCAGCATCATTATCAACAGTAAATTGAATGGCAGCAGCAGCAGCTTGTGTTCTTAAGTAGTACATACCAGTCTTCAACCCCTTCTTCCAACCATAGAAATGCATCGATGTAAGTTTACCCATGGTTGGACTCTTTAAGTGAATGTTCATTGATTGCGATTGATCAATGTATGCACCCCTATCTGCAGCCATATCAATGATGGCCTTTTGACTGATTTCCCAAACTGTTTTGTACAATTCCTTAATTTCAGTTGGGATATTTGGCAAGTTTTGGATTGAACCATTATCTTGGATGATGTAGTTTTTCATAGAATCAGACCAAAGACCTAAATCAACAAGGTCCTTTAACATATATGGATTAACAATTTGGAATTCACCAGCAAGAACTCTTCTAGAATAAATATTAGAGGTATATGGTTCAAAACATTCATTGTAACCCAAAATTTGTGATGTTGAAGCAGTTGGCATTGGTGCAACCAAAAGTGAGTTTCTCAAACCTGTCTTTTCGATGTTTGCTCTCAATGAATCCCAGTCCCAAAGATCGGTTGGTTTCTTACCCCATAAATCAAATTGAAGTAAACCTTGAGAAGCAGGTGATCCTTCGTAGGTTTCGTAGGTGCCTTCGACTTCTGCTAACTCAACAGAAGCTTCAAGCGAAGCATGGTAAATAGTTTCAAAAATCTGAATATTCAATTCCTTTGCTTCTGGAGAATCAAATGGTAGTCTTAACATCATGAATGCATCTGCTAAACCTTGCACACCCACAGCAATTGGTCTATTTTTCATATTAGAAGTTCTAGCTTCTGGAACTGGGTAGTAATTTCTGTCAATGACTCTATTCAAATTCTTTGCAACAACCTTGGTAACCTTGTGCAATTCATCAAAGTCGTACCAAGTAGTTTCTTTATCACTTTGAACAAAGGCTGGAAGGGCAACAGAAGCTAAATTACAAACTGCAACTTCTTCAGGTGATGAATATTCAACAATTTCACAACATAAGTTAGATGATTTGATAACGCCTAAATTTTGTTGATTTGACTTCTTATTACATGCGTCCTTATATAGCATGAAAGGTGTACCAGTCTCAGTCTGTGCTTCCAAAATGGAGTACCAAAGCTTTTGTGCTTTGATCGTACGTCTACCTCTACCTTCAGCTTCATATCTTTCGTACAATTGCTCAAAATCATCACCATAAACATCCGCTAAACCAGGGGCCTCTGAAGGAGAAAATAGAGTCCATTCGCCATTTGCTTCAACTCTCTTCATGAATAAATCAGGAATCCAAAGAGCAGGGAACAAATCTCTGGCTCTGATTTCTTCCTTACCGTGGTTCTTTCTGATGTCAATGAAATCGAGAATATCTGAATGCCATGGTTCAAGGTAAATAGCAAAGGCACCAGGTCTTTTATTACCACCTTGATCGACATATCTAGCTGTGTTATTAAAGACTCTCACCATAGGGATAATACCATTAGAGGTACCGTTAGTACCAGCAATGTAAGAACCTGTTGCTCTGATATTGTGAATGTGCAAACCAATACCACCTGCAGTCTTGGAGATCAATGCACATTGTTTTAAGGTGTCGTAAATTCCGTCAATGGAATCTTCCTTCATGGCCACCAAGAAACAAGATGACATCTGAGGATGTGGAGTACCAGCGTTAAACAAGGTAGGAGAGGCATGGGTGAAATATCTCTTGGACATGTAGTTATATGTTTCAATGACCTTGTCCATGTCGTCGGCATGGATACCAATTGCCACTCTCATGATCATGTGTTGAGGTCTTTCGTGAACCTTACCATTTAGTTTTAAAAGATATGATCTCTCAAGAGTCTTGAAACCGAAGTAGTTGTAATTGAAGTCTCTGTCATAGAGAATGGCGTTGTCAAGGGTGTCTGCATGTTTTTGTGCAATTTCCCATGTTTCCTTTGAAACCATAGGGGAGTGCAGGCCGGTCTCTGGGTTGACATAAGTGTATAGCTCGTCAACTACCTGAGAGAACTTCTTGGTGGTCTGCTTTTGCAAGTTTGAAATAGCAACTCTGGCGGCAAGAGTAGCATAGTCTGGATGCACGGTGGTCATGTACGCCGCAGTTTCTGCTGCCAAGTTATCTAACTCGATTGTGGTAACACCGTCATACACACCGGAAATGATCTTCTGTGTGATCGTGGATGGGTGAACGTGTTTGGTGTCTAGTCCATAGGCCAGCTTCTCTAACCTTGATGAGATCTTGTCAAATTGGACTGGGACCCTACGACCATCTCTCTTTATAACATACATCTTTTTTTATTAGTATATTCTACTGCTACTACTACCTTCAATAGGATTAAAAAGGTGTCTTAGTCTATTAACACTAAGCGACTAGCTGCTAGCTATGAAGGCCAACGCGTTGTCTTTATATATGGGAAAACTAATACGCGTCAAATGGCCATTTCCTTTTTGAGACACGTCTGAAATTTTGGCGTTTCTTAGTAAACAAAAAACGCGCGCCTGTCATTTTTTATTACGGGTCTGGCATTTGCAGTCATTGAATTATCATAAATTGATTTCAAATGACTACAAAATTTTCCAATAATGTTCATCAGTGGCACTAAAAGTATGAAAAAATTTTCATGAAGCTATCAAAGTTGAACCTTCATTTGCTTCAATTGTACTTCAGTCGTTACTATTCCATCAACATGTAAATTACGCGTTCATAACGTGATCAATACCCGAAATGAGAAGTCCGATAAAAAAAAAAAGTAAAGGGTTTGTCACGTGATAAAACAAAAGACAAAACCCTCTAAAAAAACTAAGGATTCGAAGTGTGACTGTGGTTTTCCGAAAGAAAAAATTTTTTTTGCGTCCTTCTTTAGATTTAAATGAAAAATCTGAAAAATTTAAGCCTTACTCCCCCTAACTACCTCTTTCCCTACACCACAACAACCAAATCAAAGATGGCTAAGGTTTCCAACAGTATGTTATCAAACTATCGGACCAGCTAACTCTTTATTACAAAAACTATTGCATGTCGACTTACTTTATCGATCATGTGGGTGTATTACTATACAAAACGTTAATGTCTTCGGATATATCAAATTACTATTAGATTTAGTAAGGGACCCTCTCACTCAGGGCCGCTTCAGGATACTTTCAGTAATGTTAATGTTTAAATACCCACGTAATCTATATTGTAATTGCTGTAATAGCTATTGGAGAGAAGGTTTATCAGGCCGCACCCACGTACCCTTTATGTTCATTAGTACTAATCTCTACTCTATTCTTCAGACGTTTCTTCCGATAGATCCAAGTCCAGAAAGGCTTACTTCAACGCTCCATCTTCTGAAAGAAGAGTTTTGATGTCTGCTCCTCTTTCCAAGGAATTGAGAGAACAATACGGTATTAAGTCTATGCCAGTCAGAAAGAACGATCAAGTTCTTGTTGTCAGAGGTTCCAAGAAGGGCCAAGAAGGTACCATCTCCTCTGTCTACAGATTGAAGTTCGCTATTCAATTAGAAAAGTTGACCAAGGAAAAGTCCAACGGTGCTTCTGTTCCAATCAACATTCACCCATCCAAGGTTGTCATCACCAAGTTGCACTTGGACAAGGACAGAAAGAACTTGATCACCAGAAAGGGTGGTAAGGCTGAATAATTGTGTTATATTAACCTAATCAATTATAGACTTAATCAATCTTCTTTAAATTAATACTTTTCTAATATATGATCTCTTTTTGTTAAAAATAATAACAAATACTCTGAAAGAGCTAAAGTAAATAATTGTAAACTATTTCTTGGTGATTAAAACAAAATTTGATTTCATCTGCCATGTAAGCACATCGCTGGGTTTCAAACCGATTTTTTCAATTGCATGTTTAATAAACACCTCACTGGCCTTTTCAATGTGGCATGCGTTCCATTTGTGACTAGAACTCCAGGTATCGATATATTGTCCAAATTCTTCTAAATTTCCGGTTTTTTCAATTTTCAGTAAATTTTGACACCATTCCTTATCGCCAAAAGATTCAAAATTGTTATTGTTTAAATAACAGACAACTGCATTTTCCCACTTATCTAGATGTCTATTCAATAACTCGTCATTAAAGGGTTTTAAAGAGTGTCTTAACAAGGTTCTCCCTTTGCTCTCCCAATAGCTACCCAATTTTTCAGGAGACTCATAAACAAAATCTTCATACCATTCGTTCAATCTCTTGGCAAATGGTGTGTCAATAAAAACAGGATCAACATAAACCCAGTAAGCTAACGTACCCTTTGGTTTTAACAATTCCAAACAATTGTTTAGTAAAACCGAATAGTTTGTCCAGTGGACGCACTCAGCGGCTGTAATTAAATCTACTGGTTCCTTAATGTAACTAGTGATACTTTCTGCAGAGCACTTTACAAACTCAACACTTATATGTTCAGGTAAATTGTTAAGCGATTTTTTGGCTTGCTCCAACATTGGTGTTGAAATATCTGTCAGGATAATGTGTGTTTTGACAGGTGGCAATAGCTTAATTAACGTCAGAATTGTAGTTCCCGGTCCGGTTCCAATATCAATGATCCTAAAAACCTTTTTTTCATTTTGGTGATACTTCTCATTGTATTTCAGAACATGACTAAGGAATTGAGGTGGATAGCTTGGACGGTGAGTGAGATAGTTGCTGGAGTCGAAATCTCTTTCGGCAAATGTGGACATTAATTGATTGTTTGAAGAAAAAAAAGGAATGAGGAGATTAACACTAAGGCTGATGACTCTTTTTATTTACACCTTTTAAATCTATGTGCTAATTTAATTTAAAATACAGAATTAACAATAGGAGTAAAAATCAAACAACTATGCTAACAAAAAGAAATAAGAGGAGTAAATTTAAACAACCCAAAAGTTAAATAGATTATTATTATAGTATTATTATTATTAATATGTTAAGGAAAGATTGCATAACCGAAGATGAATTCTGTGGAGAGTGCTTATATAAAATCTATAGTATCTCGTTCGTTACCTCTCCCTACTAGCAACAAAGGCATAGTAAATTTCATTTGCATATATATGTTTATAATTCACCGTTAAACATTCTTTGTTGTTCCCTAGCCCATCTCGCAGTATCCTTTGTTTGTTGACTTGATTTGGAGCTTGATCTCACCTGCTTAATGAAGTTCGTAACCCAGTCTTGTCTAAAGTATGAAATTTGTTGTCCATAAAATACTTGTGCAAGGTCACCAATAAGACCGACCGCTGCACGACAAGTTGCATCATTATTCAAATGAAGAGGTGCTTGAGAAATCTGTGCCAAAAATGAGAAGATTTGGTCGATGAAGTTAGCCAATGGTTGTGGTGAATCATGTAAACCAGCCACAATACCAACATAAGTCTCTAAAACTGATTCTTGAATTGAAATCATGTAGTCTTCAGCTTCCAGTGAGTCATCAAGAGGCTCCATTGTTTGTGCACTTAAACAGATTGCCATTACAACATCTAAATATTGAATGAACTCTGTACCAATGTTAGATGCGATGTCACCAAAGCATGACAAAATTAGTGGTCTTAGTTCACGACGAACTTGAACGTTAGATATAATGTTACCAAGAATACTCATTAATGTTTGACAGTACGGAACAAAGCCTTGACCTAATGAATGTGAAATATCCACAATTATACCAATGGCAGAGTCACACACAGGAGAATCAACATTCTGAAGAGCCTTTGTAAGGAATGGCAAAAACGAGGACATATATTTTTCAAATTGTGAATCAATCGCAGAAGCAACAGAAGAAATAGCCATGAATATATCTTCCTCAATCACTGAATCAGCAGTTTGAATTTGTAAAAGATTTAAAAATTTCTCCATTAATTGATCGGAAACATTGATAACCTCACCACCGATTCTCCTGATAACATTCGTCAATAATGATAAAACGTTTGATTGAAGCTCTTCCAAGTTAGCCCTGTCTTCGTTGTTTAATGTCATTTCACCAGATTGAAATTTTGCTTGGGCATCAAGTGTAAGATCTAATCTACTGATACCTTCTTGCGCAATACTTGAGACTAATCCGAGATCACATTGTGCACTATTGAGAACAAATGTAGAAAGTGCTTCGTACGCAGATGTTCTTGAAGAATATTCATTGTCATCCTGGCCTGAAACTTGCAATAAAATTGGAACAAAATCAACGTAGTATTGTGACAAAATTGTAGATTCAGATGATGGGCCATCTGTACAAAGCTGTTCAGTTAAATTGATTAATGTCCAACAACAATTGGTTGCAACCTTTGGATGATCTTTCAAACCATGCATCAAAGCTTGAAGTAACTGAGGCAAAGTGTTCCCTACATCAATTGAATCAGCCCAAAGGTCGGCAATACGACCCAAGCACCAAGATACTGTGTCTTTAACTTGCAGAGCCTCATCGTTAATCAATGCTAAAATTGGTGGAAGAGCTTGTCCAATAAGTGCTGCCAGTTGACTTTTATCAGGACCATCTAGAATAGAACCAAATGCCATGATAGCTGCTTCTTTATTTCTCCAGTTTGGAGATGTGATGTTGGCTTCAACGAACTGTAAAGTTGGTTGAACAACATAATTAGTGGTATCTTGTGCAAACAACTGTAAACAAGCGGCGGCAGCCATGGCGACAGTCCAGTCATCATCCTCAGGATCTTCATTTTGTCTAGTTAATAAATTCAACAAAACAGGTAGAACATCACTGATGGCAATAAGAGCAAAATTATAAGATTGATAGCTAGGGGTTTCGCCGTCTTGAGTTTGAAGAAGGATATCCAATTCTTCTTCACACACAGTGGACCAAAATTCAACTGCCATACATGCAACACGATCATCAGAGCTTTTCATACCTTCAACGGACAATGTGTAGAGAGCCTTTTGCATATAGACACCCATGTACACGTAATATAAGGTCATGATCTTAGCCAAAGCACCAAATGCTAATGCTTGTAATTCCACATCAGGAGACTGTGTTGCTTCACAGACAACTTGCATGATGTAGTTTCTTTCACCTTCCCTTTCAAAATTAGAGGCAATGAATTCAAGAGAGTTGACAAGAGCCGAAAGTGCTGTTTTCCTAACAACCATCGATGGCTCAGAAGACTGGGCACCTTGAACAATAGAGATAAGGATTCCATTAGATTGGTTCGCAATGATAGGGTTGGTTGGATCTGCAGTTTCGCAAATGTAACCAATAGCTAGCAAAGACGCTCTTTTCACGTGTTCAGGTTTATCTGTTTTGGTGTTTTCCACAATAATGTGAATAAGATCATTCCACTGGTCCCTTGGAAGCTCAATGTCGGCAATGGCGGCAACCAACTGCGCCGCCTGGTTTGCAACTCGGTCGTCTGTGGATAATAATGCATTTAGGGCGATCTGCTTTATTTGCTGTTTTGTGCTAGGCTCCACATTGAGCCATCTTTCCACCTGCAGGTTCTTCTTGTTACTATCCTTTGACGTAAGCTGGTTCTTCACACCCAACCCAGCCAACATTCTGACTTCCGTTTTCTTAGTTTCATCACTCAACACCTGGGTCATCAAACCAACATACTGAATCCAGTTCTCCTCCGCCAGTTTATTCAATTGCTCCTCCGCTGCCTTTCTTTCCCCTGGGTTCGGGTTCAAGATTGCGTTCTCTAAAACGTTACTAAGATCCATTTTTCTTTATACTAACGATTAGCTGTTATATGTTTAATTGTTTTGCTGTTTCTATATATATAGTGAAATATTTTTTCCACACTTTACTAAGACAATTGTAAAAATGCTGTAAAATGCCACCTAAAAATTTGATTTGTGACCTATCCACTTCTTCTCACTATACCAGCCTATCCAAATAACCCTAAGAGGTGCGTCTGAATTTGACACGTCTCTTTATTAGCATACTTTCTCCACAAAAGTTTTCATTTTTTAACATTTTCCAGAAAATGGTTACGAGCACCGCCCCTTACGTAACATGTCACGTGAATATACGCTCAGCAACCTTCGTCTAGAACTCATTCAAGTCTAACTTGCAATAGTTAGTAAAGGCTGCCAGCCATTTGTATTGCTCCAGATCGCAAGATTTATTTACTGTCGTAATCCACTCTTCCACATGCAAAAGATTCACAAAATAGAAAAGCTCTCGAAATGAGGAATGCTCACTATATGGTACAGTGACCTTTCTAAACGTTACCAAGGATCCATTTTGTACCCTATCAGAAACTTGGAACCCTCGCTCTAGTACCTCCGATAGTTTACTGTGTTCTAATGTGGCGTTTTCGTTCACGTATGCAGATAACCCCTTAGCTTTCATGTTAATAGCACTTTCTTGCGCCTCAGCCTTGGACTTCCAATTAAAAGTCCATCCAGTGGGATGCAAAACTAGCACAGATTTGTAGTTGAGTGAATACTGTTTCAAATAATTTAACATAGGCTCCTTTTTGGTGTACCTCATTGGCACAAGATGCACTTTGCTGTTGCTGGGATCAGTAAAATTAATCCGGTCTAACAACTGCGGCCACTCGTAGGTATTTAATAACTTCATTTTGTCTTTTGAACAATAAATTTTAGTGCCAAGTGCCTCCGCAAGACCAAGGGCCAAGCGTTCTTTACCAATAGAATACGTACCAACTACCACCAAGAACTCGTTAGTGTCAAGCTTGGATCCAAAAAAATCCAATATTCTAGATTGTGTTGATTTATAGCTATTGGATTTATCTACGATCCACTGTGAAACAATCTTAATCACGTCTTCTTGTTTTGGAAAGTAATACATGGGATTTAAATACGTTGTATCTAAATAACATCTTTGGAACTTGAAATTAAGCAATTCGGTGATCATGGATTTGCACACTCTGAAATCACCACAGTGTAAGTAGTTAACACCTCGGCACTGAATGATAAAAATCCCTGCACCTGGGCAATGGTTAGCATCCATAGCCATCACTTTCATTTCTGTGTTTGGCACAACAATCCACTCATTTTGCTTAGCAATCAAAAGTTGACAGTTTTGTCCAACTCCGTATCTTTGCTGAACCAATTTTGCTGTCACTGATGTACATATGAGGAGTTTGGCATTAACATTCTCGTACCAAGATTTTGAAATACCACCATAATGATCAGAATGAAAATGTGTTAATAAGTAAATTCTTATTCGATCATGCAACGAATAGCAGAAAGCGTCTACTGCAAGAATATTATCAGTTGAATCAAATTCTAGAATCTTATGCTCCGGTATGGGTGGTTTCTGTCTTACTTTGACAGCCTTGACAGGTTTTATTGATGGCTTAGTTTCCTTTTTAACCTCAGTGCTCCGTTTCCTCTTCCTATTGGGACTCGCAGGTACACTTTTAACTTTAGCCGATGTGTTCGATTTAGATGTAGGAGGATCAATGCATCTGTTAACATGAACAGTTCTGGCATCTAAAGTAAATTTACTCAAATTGAACAAACAGATAGGACATGTAAATTCTTCATAAGAACTGCACTCTTCTTCAACCTTGACATAAACTTCATGTTCAGGCTTAGATTTCCCCCAAACTTCGAAAAGGGACTTCTGAATGTACTGACTTCCTTTTTTAGGAGCCATTTATTAGAGGAACAAGATAAAGCGTTCTTCTTATGACGCGGTTTTAGATCTTTTATCGTCTGTCCTTTATTGTTGAAGATCTTAACTATGGGGTTGATCTCAATTATTCGAAAGTACAAGTTGAAGTCACACAACCTAAGAGTATTAATGTTAGGATTGGATAACTCAGGGAAAACTAGCATCACACATGCACTATTAAACGATGAAATGAATAAAGTGACACCTACTATGGGGTTCAATATTGAAACGCTACAATGGTTTGACGACTATACATTGGATATCTGGGATATTGGGGGCCAAGTTACACTTAGGAGGTTTTGGAACAATTATTTTGATTCTACAGATGCATTAATTTGGGTTGTTGATGTTGCTGATATCGACAGACTAAATGAGAGTTTTGGAGAGCTAGCAAATACCCTAGAGCATCAAGGAATTCGAGGTTCCAACTTGTTAATTTGGATTAATAAAGTAGACTTGATTGATGATGCTGAGTTATATTCTGTTGAAGACAAAGTGATCAAAAATTTAAGCTTGAACCAGCTGAAAAATGAATACAAGGTCATCTGTTGCTCTGCATACACAAAAAAAGGATTGAAAGATGGCGTTGATTGGGTTGTTAATGCATATAAGGAGAGGTATAATTTATAAAAGGAAATAGGGAAGAATTTAATGAGCTGAAGTGTTTATTTGGTGCTGGTTGAACCAGCTGTTGCAACTGAACCATTTGTCAGTTATATCGTAGGAGGGGTCGCATGTGCATTTTAGCTCCAGCCGAACAGCACTGTCACGAGGACACTGAGAGTATGGCGCATGGAAGTATCCTATCTCGTCAAACCATTTTATTTTGTTTTGATCCAATATCAATGATAAGATTAGCGTTCTAACTGGGGCATCTCCCCATCTTTCATAATAAAACCCCTTTGAAGGATGAGAATCCAAGGCATGAAACAAAGCTTGATAGCCGTCAGACCTAAACAGATTCACGTTACCTATTTCGAAGTTTGTCCAAAAATGACATAAGGTGTAATCATCTCTATTGGTATCATAAATGAATTTTGAATAGTTTTTGTTTGAAAGCAATAGATCAAGTTCATTGCGCTCTCTCAATACATCCTTCAATGCAGCAAACAGAGAAGGAATGGTTTTTGGATATTCCAAAGCTGAGATCGTGAAGCCATAGTCGTATTGATCATTTTGCATTAGTTCAAATATATCATAGTTGATATCACAAAGAAGAGAGACTCCTGGTTCCACCCTCCAGAAATAATCATAATTATCAAAAAGATGATGCTTATAGAAAAAGCCAGACTCGAATCTGCACATATTCCTATACGAAATGCTGTCAGCATAGGGGTAAGCTCCTTCGGCATCAGTCAAAGCTTTAGCAATTTGATCTTGCATATGAATCTGATCAATATCCGAAGGTATTGACCAATGACTTTCATCAACCTGACCAAAATAGGCATTCCCAGAAACGTATCTTGATACAAAGAGTCTAAATTCATCTGAAAAAGGTTCATCGTTAAGAAATATCCAGTCATAATGGTATTTGGAGTTGAACCTCAATTCATAATTGACTATTGTTTCCAGAATGTCGTATAAGTCTGAATTACGGCATAGTGTATACAGAGTTGCTCTCACTGCAGAGGAGTATGATACAAAGAAAAGAGTTAATATGAAAATTCTACACTGTAGAAAGACCATGAATTCACTTTGTAGCATTTTAGGCTAAGTAGAATAATGAGTGAAAAAAAATTACAAGATTCCCTACTAATCAGAGAGAAGGGATAATCTGTTGACAATGCAGAACAGATTGACGAACTTTCACCAGTTAGTGCCGTTCCACAAGAAGGTTTATTATAAATGGAAATCACTCAGAGGCGTACCATTTAGAAATAAGTTCTTTATTGGCTACGATTTGGATGGGAACACTTATTGGGAGCTGATCACAGACAAAGCACAATTTCGACCACGTCGTCTGTTTGAACCAAGAAATCCCCAGCATTACATACATCATTATTTTGATATGATTCCAATACAGTGGGCACAGTGGCTCAGATATAGCAGAAAGGCGCAGCCAAGTTTGGAAGAATTAGCCAAAGAAGAGATTAGGGTTCATCAACTACAAGCAGTGGCGTCTTTCAAAGACCAAGAACAGAAATGGAATAACAGTATTGCAGAGCAGAGGATTAACGACAATCTGCTCAAAGAGTTGAAACGTTTGGACCAAGAGAAGGAATCCCACGAACAAGTTTCAAAGGATGATCCATGGGCAGCATCAATAGAGGAAGAAAGCAAACCCCTTGAATCTGCAAGCATTCAGCCCGGACGTCGTGGATGATTGTTCAACTATTGTACAAATAACATTCCTTTTATATTCTTTTATAAGTAATGAACTACTGATGATCTAATATTATTATCTTTTAATGTTAACGCGTTTATGTCAGATCAAAGCGTTAATAATGAAGGAATTGTTCTTGCAATGGTTAGAAGTAGAGAAGCAGGTGAAACAGGATGCAGGAAGTAAACAGAGTTATGTTTTCAGCAATGCTATCAAATCGTTAAAAGATTCACCAGCTATCTATAAACATCCAAGGGAATTGGCACCATTGAAATATTTTGGAAATTCAGTGATAGGAATGTTGACGACCAAAATGAAGGTGTGGTGCAAAGAAAATGGGAAGGCTTACGAAGATTACGTAGAGGATTCAATGTCTAGCAGCTCAAGCCAAAGCCAAAAGAGAAAAGAGAGCCAAGAAGAGAGCAATAATGAATTTGATGACGATTCACAAAGACCTAAGAAACGACCTAGTAGACGAGAGTATAAGCCAACTTTCAAATCAGGTGGGTTTGGTATTGTGTTGGCGTTATTTTTACATGATTCCAACAATTATGGACTACACAAAGCTGAAATCATAATGAATGCAAGCAAATACTCAGATTCGTCATTTGTAAGTACCAATACAGCACAGAAAACTTACACCGCATGGAGTAGTATGAAGACACTGCTTAATAACGAACTAGTAGAGAAGTTGGGCAATCCACCTAGGTTTTGTTTGAGTGAAAAAGGCATGGAAATTGGAAGAGCGTTGAAGCTGACTTGGGATGCCCATACATTGGAAGAAGGGGGAAACATCGATGAAGAAGCAAACATTAGGAGATCAGAAAGGGTGGCGAGACCCAAGTTAGACAACTCAAACAACCCAGTTGCCAGTTCGTCAAACCCGAATACTGCCAATAACTCGATGCTCGGTAATGACCTAGATGTTGAAAGCAGTGGAATGAAGGGCAACATGATCCTTTCGTCACCACTGAATCCAAATAAACAAGCATCTAATGGAAATAGAGGGCCCAAAAGGTCGTTCAAGGATATTGACTACGATATCTGGCCTGGTGGCACTTACGATGTCGTTTTCATGTTGGATAAAAGGGAGGTTGCTGCGAAAAGTGACAGAGCACGGTTTTACAACGACTTAAAGCGAAGCGGTGTGGATGTGGAGAACAGAAATCTACCCGTAGGGGACGGTGCATGGGTGGCCATTCACAAAGAAAGCAAACAAGAGGCCATTTTGGATCATCTCTTTGAAAGAAAACGGCTAGATGATTTGGTGTCCTCGATCAGGGACAATAGGTTCAGGGAACAGGAGGGCAGGTTGAAGAAATGTGGGCTCAAAAGGATCATGTATTTAGTGGAAGAGGATTGCGGCCTTGGAATGGGTGAAGCTGACAAGATCAAGACTGCCATGACGACAATGAACACACACTTGAAAGCTACACTAGTGAGAACCAAAAACTACGATGCCACCGTGAAGTACATCTATGAGTTTGACAAGGTAGTTGCGAATATGTATGTGAACAAGCCCTTGCTTGTAGTCCAACCCTCCAATCTTGACACGCAAGACCAGTATCTACAGATTTTGGAAATTATGAGGTCCGAGTTTACCAAAGACTACTCTGTTGTGTACAAATATGACATCTTTGATGCAATGATGCAAAAAAAGACTTCTCTTAGGGTAAAGGACGTATTCGTACAGTCTCTCAAACTTGTCAAGGGAATGAGTCTAGACAAAGCAGTGATGATCCAGCGCAAGTACAAGACGCCAAGCGGGTTGTTAATGGCCTACGAGCAATACGTCGGCGACAAAGCTCTCATGTTGCAGCTCGCATTCAAGGACGAGGTTGGCTCCAGGAAAATCAATCAAGTTGTTTCCGCAAGGGTCTATGAGGTTTGGTGTAGCTCAGATTATATATAAAATGGTAATTGGAAAACTGGTTTATACAAATGCTGAGCACCTGCACGTGACCACCAGCCAATCATTATGGAGGACGCGCGCCAGGCCTCTCTGAGTAGACGGAAAGTACAAAATTTTCATCGAGAGTGGAGGGCAACTTCTGTAGGTAGAGAAGGAGAACCATCGAAACAACCATGTACAGACTAGGTGCTACTCACGTTGCTCGTGCCTCTGTTGCACCAGCCAGGTATGTTCATTTGAAAGAAAGAGCGGGGGATTTGTGGGGCAGGTAGGTCATATATTGACCACTTGTTGCGCAAATCGTCTGCTTTTACAGCTAATACGTAGCGAGTAGTTAATATGAGAAAGGTAGAGATACCAAGAGACCCAGGGTTTGATATTCCGAGGAAGAAAGTCATGAATCTTGCATAGATTGCAATTAGAGGACAAAATACACAAGGGGAATATTGAGTTGCTAGCTATTATTATCAAGTTGCAAAAAACACTTGGAACTCATTCAATTGACCTAAATACTGCAAATGATTATCAGCTGAATGAATGTAGCAAGGTATAATGTGTTGGTTGCAATGTTTTGGCTGAAGAAAACGTATCTATGAATCAAAACATCGAAATAAATAAAATACAAGTAAACCAGAAGATCATGTTAACTTAACTCACCAACTCTTTCCATAGGACTTAATACTAACATTACCACCATTTTACAGAAACTATGCAACTTTGAGAGAAATCGAAATGAGACTTAAGTCCATTAAGAACATTGAAAAGATCACCAAGACCATGAAAATTGTTGCCTCCACCAGATTGAACAAGGCCACTAGAGCTATGCAATCTTCAAGAGTCTACGAAGAATCTGACTTGGACTTCTTCAAGACCGCTGAAACCAAGGCTCCAGAAGAATCCGAAAAGACTTTGATTGTTGCCATCACTTCTGACAAGGGTTTGTGTGGTTCCATCCACTCTCAAATGGGTAAGGCAGTTAGAGCCAAGGTTGCCAGCGACCCAAATGTTGACATTGTTACCATTGGTGACAAGGTCAAGACCCAAGTTTTGAGATCCGCTCCTGAAAAGCTTGTTTTGTCATTCAACGGTGTCGGTAAGGAAACCCCATCTTTCAACGAAGCTTCCCTGATTGTTGACGAAATCTCCAAGTTGGGCGACTACAACGAAGTTGTCATTCTTTACAACAAGTACACTTCTTCTGTTTCTTTCGAGCCAACTGCTGCATCGATCTACTCCAAGGAAGCCATCGAAGCTTCTGCCAAGTTGTCTGTCTTCGACATCGAAGACGACAATGCCACCACCGAAGTGTTGGCAAAGTACGCTTTGACCAACGCCATCTTTGCTGGTATGGCTGAAGGTTACGCTTCCGAAGTCTCTGCCAGAAGAAACGCAATGGATAACGCATCAAAGAATGCCGGTGACATGATTAACAAGTACTCTATCTTGTATAACAGAACTAGACAAGCTGTTATTACCAACGAATTGGTTGATATTATTACTGGTGCCTCATCATTGGACTAATCCTGGAGGTATGAATTTATTTATTCCCTTTTATTATGATTACTATTTATTATTATTAACTACGTTATTAACTACAATGTAAACGACGCTGTCCACGCAGTGCTGCCTATGGTAAACCATTCTGTCACCTACGTTACTATAGTCATTCAAACCGGACAATTTTCCCCAGTCTCCCGCTTATTGTCCAGCCGTTGTGCCACTCCATTCCGGGTGCGTTCCTGTTGCGCAATGGTTATTGCGTGGTGACTGGAATGGTAAGTGGTGAGAAAAAATTTCGGAGAAGGCTAATCCATGAGCACCACACAATAAGAAGTATAAATACACCAGGTGATCCTTTTGGAAGCGGGTATATATAGAAGGGAAGAAGTCTTTCCTCATTGATATATTGATATATTCAATTAAAGCCACTTTAATTACTAATTTAAAAATGTCTCTTGCTAACAAGCTTTCTGTCAAGGATCTTAACGTCACCGGTAAGCGTGTCTTCATCAGAGTTGATTTCAACGTCCCACTTGACGGTGACAAGATCACCAACAACCAAAGAATTGTTGCTGCCTTGCCAACCATCGAATACGTTTTGGAACACAAGCCAAAGGTTGTCATCTTGGCCTCCCACTTGGGTAGACCAAACGGTGAAGCCAACCCAAAGTACTCCTTGAAGCCAGTTGCTGCTGAATTGGAAACTCTTTTGAAGAAGAAGGTTATCTTCCTTAACGACTGTGTCGGTGACGAAGTCTCCAAGGCTGTTGCTGACGCACCAGAAGGTTCCGTTGTCCTTCTCGAAAACTTGAGATACCACATCGAAGAAGAAGGTTCCAAGAAGACCGCTGAAGGTAAGGTCAAGGCTGACAAGGCTGCTGTTGAAAAGTTCAGAAAGCAATTGACCTCCCTTGCTGACGTCTACGTCAACGACGCTTTCGGTACTGCTCACAGAGCCCACTCTTCCATGGTTGGTTTCGACTTGCCACAAAGAGCTGCTGGTTTCCTTATGGCCAAGGAATTGGAATACTTCTCCAAGGCTTTGGAAAACCCTGTCAGACCATTCTTGGCCATCCTTGGTGGTGCTAAGGTCTCTGACAAGATTCAATTGATCGACAACTTGTTGGACAAGGTCGACCTCTTGATCATCGGTGGTGGTATGGCTTACACCTTCAACAAGATCATCACTGGTAAGTCCATCGGTAACTCCCTTTACGACGAAGCTGGTGCTAAGATCGTTCCTCAATTGCTCGAAAAGGCTAAGAAGAACAACGTCAAGATCTTCCTTCCTGTCGATAACGTCACTGGTGACAAGTTCGCCCCAGATGCTAAGGTTGGTTACGCTACCGCTGAACAAGGTATCCCAGAAGACCAAATGGGTTTGGACATTGGTGAAAAGACCATTGCTGAATTCGTTGCTGCCATTGGCCAAGCTAAGACCATCGTCTGGAACGGTCCACCAGGTGTCTTTGAATTCGAAGCCTTCCAAAAGGGTACCAAGGCTATGTTGGAAGCTGCTGTTAAGTCCAGTCAAGCTGGTAACACTGTTATCATTGGTGGTGGTGATACCGCTACTGTTGCTAAGAAGTTCGGTGCCGTTGAAAAGTTATCTCACGTTTCTACTGGTGGTGGTGCTTCCTTGGAATTACTTGAAGGTAAGGAATTGCCAGGTGTTGTTTTCTTAAGTGACAAGCAATAAATATCTTAACGACTAAAAGAAGATTACGCTATTTTCAACTTAAATAATAATATAATATAAGAATATCCTTTTTTATATTTTAATAACGATTTTAATAATATATTATGTTACATAAGATACATAAGACTTCATAGGAGGCTGGCGACAATTTTGACGATAGTCCTAAAATGTTTCCAAATGTTAATAAAACCCCTTTACGTTGTTTCCATTCATCAAAAAGCATCATAAATTAGTCGTGTAACTGAAACTCAGGTACATTCAGGAACTTGGGTTTAATCGAGCTTCAAACAAGAGGTCTAAATTGTGGTTAAATTGACTTTTATATCTATGAAAGTACTAAATTTACCTAATACGGCCCCCAAAGGTAACATCTGGTACAAAAGCAAACTAAAATGCATATCATTCTCTGCTGCTTCCCCCTTCTGATCCCTTAAACTCTACAACCTGGTGACCAAGACGACGTGCTATAGTTGATGATGGACGGGGACTAAATTGTTGGTATACACTCTATGCATTTATTAAGTTGAGATTTGTTGTAGTGATTATTATCTCTAGTCTTAAAAACTTCTGGCGCATTAAGTGCTACCCGTAAAACAAAAATCAACGCAAATTATGGAGATTTATCCCAAAGCAGATTAAATGAACACTATGTTCCCGTATTTGCTTAATGAAAGCAGCACCGTTAACTGATCTAACGGTTTTTGAACCCGCAAAGCTTTATGGATCGCATGTGGCACCTTTGAGTATAAAACTATTGATCAGCTTTCCTAAATTGGAAATCAAAGACCAATTGAGAAACTTTAGACAATAATTTGATACAGGCATTAAAATTAACAAGCCAAAATTAAGTCAGAAAGCTTTCCTATATAAACATTCTATTCCCTGCTAAAATGTAATTAGGTTTTCAATATTTAATCACTATCAACACATCTTTGGAATTTCCAAGTACAAGCTAGCTCTCTACTTTTCATATCATTCAAACATATTAAGTTAAATGAAGTTCAACGTCGCAGCTATTTTATCAGTTTGCTTGACGGTTACTACCGCAGCTCCAATTGCCCAGCCTGAAGCACAAGCAATTGCTCAATCTGAGGCAAATCCTGCTTTTAGATGGTTCAACGTTTCAAGAAGATTTGGTATTTTTGCCAGAGATGAAAGTTCTGCTGAAGACATGCTAACTAAGAGAGATGCTGACGCTTCATTCAGATGGTATGATGTTTCAAGAAGGTTCGGCATTTTTGCCAGAGATGAGCAGTCCTCTACCGATAGTTTAGAAGAAAAAGAAGAACCAATTGGTTATGGTATTGCCATTTCTGACGACAACTCAACTCAGCCTGTCATCATTCCATTATACGAAGGCGAAGAAAATATCACCGAAGAAGAAGCTAACAAATACCTAGCTGCTTTAGGTGTTCAAGATGATTCTGAGTTAACCAAGAGAGATGCTGATCCTGGCTTTAGATGGTTCAATGTTTCCAGAAGATTTGGTATTTTTGCCAGAGATGAAAATTCTTTCAAAGATGACACTGAAGGAACTGAAGAGGAAGAGCCAATTGGATACGGTATTGCTATTTCTAGTAGCAATGCAACTCAGCCTATCATCATTCCATTATACGAAGGCGAAGAAAATATCACCGAAGAAGAAGCTAACAAATACCTAGCTGCTTTAGGTGTTCAAGATGATTCTGAGTTAACCAAGAGAGATGCTGATCCTGGCTTTAGATGGTTCAATGTCTCTAGAAGATTTGGTATTTTTGCGAGAGACGAAAACTCTGCCGGTGAAGACAACTTGCTAGCAAAAAGGGATGCTGACGCTTCATTTAGATGGTTTAATGTTTCTAGAAGATTTGGCATATTTGCTTAGTTAGAAGTATTAGTGATCGAGAATTTGTTTTTCATAGCTATGGTTTTTGTTTGTTCAAGTCGTTTTGCTGTCTATCATAAGACGTAGTATTCCTTCTTTTTTTTATTTATTTAATTATTTGGATTGATTTTTTATTTTAACCAACTCTCTACTATGATCTCTTTCAATGTTTTGAAAGTTCAATAGTCAATGTAAAACATGAAGCCTTGCTCATTCTCTAATGATTCTTCCGTTTCTCAAGATAATGTTCAAATATTCATTTGCTGTTCTAGGAATGTAAAAAATGCAATTAAGGTTTTCTTTCTTGCTCTTAGTCAACGCATCATTTATTTTATTCAGATTACTCTTGAATTTTAAAAAATGATTGATTTCCATTATTCGGAACTTTAAAGAAATCTTTTGCGTCTTGGATTTCATCAGATACGTGCTGGTTTCAGTTATTGCTTTAACAATAAAATTAGACATACTTGTGATACCACTAAATGTCACATTGGAATAATTTATCTCTTTCAAATTTTTGTGATGGTTACTGCAAGGTAGATATCTTTTCTTTCTGAAAATTATTTTTGACACCTTGGTCCAGCAATGCAGAGAAGTAATCCCAATATGAGGATCAACAATATGAATTATCTGAGCTTTGTTTATATACTTGAAGCAATGCTTGTTAATAAAAGATACATCAACGACACTTTTCGAACAGATTACTAGTCTGTGTAGCTTTGTGTTTTCATTAAATATCATATCCATAATCTCTTTTAAGCTAGAGAGCCGATTGTCGTGTACTTGCAAATCATTGAAGCCTTTTTCTCTTAAAGAAATACCACCATGGAGTAAACTTTTTTCGAATCTAACATAAGGGTACTGTATTTCCATATAAGGTATTACTGGGGATTTCGCAAACTCCTCAATGTCATTCTCACTGCCGTGCCTAATAAGACCTTCAATATCTAACAAGAGTGAAATCTTTTTTAATATGATGGCTTTGACTTCTGTAGGTAGTTCTGAAATAATATCTAAGAATGTTGATTCCTTAATTGAACGATTCATGATAATATTAGCTTCATACGCAATTCATAAATATTAATAAAAGTGCAATTCATTACTCTCCTTTATAACAGAAGAATGAAAAAGACATGTTATTGAAAATTTTCAACTTTAGTCTACTAGTATTAGAAAATGCTCATTATATAATCACATGTAACATATAAATATATACAAATACGTATCAAAAACCACTCTTCTAGTCTAGTTAAAGCTGATTTGTTTTTAATTTCATTAGAATCTATCTATAAAACTCATAGTTTTACTTTTAAAGTGAAAAGAAAACAAGAATCAATGAAGGAGTACGATTATTCATCCTTCCAACCTAAGCTTTCTAGTTCGTTCCTGACGTTGTCTTCAGTACCAATCTTCAAAACTTGTGTGGCTTCTAATGGATCCCCATTAGCTTGCTTAAGTTTCAACACCTCAATAGCTCTTAACTTCTTTAGTAAATTACGGATCCTTTTCTCTTCGAGAGAAAAGACACCTCCAACAACACCAGATTCATCGCTGTTGTTATTATTGTTATTGTTAGCTGGAGTAGCATTGTCATCATTAGCAGCTGGAGTAGAGGCCGCAGCAGCGGCAGCTGCTGCTTTGTTAGCTCTTTGTCTTGCTCTTTTATTTTTATTTTTGTCGGCAGCTTTGGAATCACTGTTGGACGGATCGTTTACTGGATTCCAACCAGGTATTTGTTTTCTACTGGTTGGGCCTCCAGCAGATTTAGATTTATTTGAAGTTCCATTTCTTTCAGCCTCTAATTCAGCAAGTGATTTACCTTGACCAACGGCACGGCTAGCTCTTGCGTGGGGAGGTCTATAAGCACCACCACCAGATTTCTTCTGTAAAGCTTGCTTTTCAATATGGTCCTTGGCGCTTTCGTGAGGTTCACAATCAGCTTTTAAAGCAGACGAGTTTGAAACTGGTGGAAAATCAGTCAGTGGTTGATATCTCCAGTCAGCATTATACAAAACATCATAGTGCTTTTGGTAAAGCAAAGAACCATTCAAATACCAAATCTTGATACCATTATCAACTCTTAATCTTGGAGATGTTGTTGCAGTCAAAATGTAACGTCCATCTGGTGACCATTTACAAACTGAAGTGTTCGAAGCTTGAAACGATGCAATTTTGGAGAATTTATTTTGACGATCAAGAATATCAATGTCACCTGGCAAGTTACCAAAACCAGCAACAAGGATATATCTTGCATGTGGTGAGTATAAGATTGTATTACGAGATGCTTCAGGTAATGAATGGATTGAGTTACCCCTGGCGTCAAAGAAAGTAATTGCAGCAGGCATGTAACCATGGATGACGGCAAATTCACGTGAAGTTGGAGACCATGTAACTTCGTGGATGGGACCTTCCTTTGGCAAATCAATTTTTTGATCGAATGATCCAGAGATACCCAATAGGTAAAGCTGAGTTTCACCGTAATAAGATCTGTTTGAAGAATCGACGTCAGTTGAAACCAACGCCAAAAGAGAGGTACCGAGAACGTTCCATTGGAAAGTACAAGATTCACCTTTGAAAAATGACTTTTGAGAAACAGGGGTCTTCACGTTTGGTAAAGAATAAACCCTAATAAACGCAGGATTACTCTTCTGAGCAGCGATGAAGATAGCAACGGATGGATTTTTACCTGGAGATAACTGGAAAGACTCAATTTTTCCAATGTCCTTGAAGTTCAAAGAGTAAATATTTTTCTTTTCACTAGGCTTGTAAAAATCCAACACGAATGGGGATGTTAAAAGAGCCATAATAGCTTCATCTGAAGTGTATTGTGGAATCCAGCCAGACTGTGATTTGTTAACAAAGGAACGAACAATCTCGTAAGATTTGTTCTTGATGTCCACCTTGATCATCTTAACGTTTTCAACCCAGGAGCCATCTTCATTCTTGCCAATTGGTGACCAGGTAGTAATATAGTTTCCGAAAGGTGAAACGGACAATTCCATAATATTTGGCAAATCAATTTTGAACAGCAGCTCACCGCTATTAGGATCGACAATACTTAAATCGGCTGGCTGTGAGTAGATAAAGTATGAACCGTTAGGACTGTACTGTGCGCAACGAGTTTCAACACCAGTTGAAGGAGGTACGAAATTTTTCTGATTTTCAAAGGCAGGTTGTGCATCAAATAACTCCACTGTTCGTGGTTGACGTAAATACAACTGTGGAACAGCTCCCATGATTCAGATAGAAATATTCACTTATAATTATAAAGGAAAAAAAAAGGAGATGAAGTGGAAATGTAGATTTTCTCTCAGATGGAAGTTTTTTTTTTGGCTTGCTAAAAAGACGAAACTTTTTTGAAGATGGAATTTTTTGGAAAAAGGCCAAGCGTTAAGTAAAGTTGAAGTATTTAGATGAGGAAAGATTGCAAGTTAATGGTTCACAGAATCGAAGATGTGCAAAACAAAAAAATCGAGTTCCAAAACAGAGATATTTATCAAAATAAATTTTTATAGAACAAAACCAAAAGGCATTAGAAAGTTAAAGTATAAAATAATAAAGACGAACACAAACACGTACACACAAAGATGATAATGATTGATAGATGGTTAAATTATAATTCTATACTTTATAATGTAATTATTTCTTAGCAGTTAATCTTCTCAAGTAGAAAGCTAATTCTTCACCTTCTAAGATGTAACCATCACATCTACCGGATTGACCTGGTCTAGAAGAGATAGCGGCATATAACTTACCAGAGTTGAATTGAGCAGCAACGGCGTTTTCAATCTTGGAAGCATCAGCTCTAGAAGCCAACTTCTTTTGAACCTTGTTAGACTTCTTTTCGTCGGAGGCAGCAGCACCCTTACCCAAGACAACACCGTAGTGAGATTCAAAGAATTGCTTGAATGGGGTAGCATCGATTTGAACGATGGCAGCCTTAGTCAAAGTGTTAGTTCTGACCAATTCGTTGTTTGAAGGATGGTAGACGACTTCGTTAACTCTGGTCTTTCTGGAAACACCTTCAGAAGCCCAGGAGAAGTTACCGGTTTCAACTCTGATAGCTCTGAACTTTTGGTTACCACCTCTGGTTCTGACAGTGTGAATTCTCTTGGAACCGATCTTAGTGTTAGCACCTTGTCTACCTAACTCGAACTTCCGCTTCTTTCTGTATTGAGCTCTCTTGGCACCGGTGGCGGCTCTCTTGTGACGAGAATCTCTAGAAATACCCATGCTAGTAAATATACAAACTTTGTTAGTATAATGAAAAAAAAGAATAGTTAAAAAGGAAAGAGATGAGAAGTAAAACTTTTCAAAGCTTTTCACCGGGTGCGTTCAAATAATTTTACCACTCCAACTTGTGTACAGATGGTGCCACAACCTGTGACAACGGTGTTTATTGGTACCGTTGCTAATGGCACAGTTGATGCATCATACATGAATGCACACATCCAATGGACCATTGTCATATCTGATTCCACTTTGCTGCAACATCCTATGACGTTAAACTTGGTAACCTTGTGATTTATAATCCCATTACGACATTGAACAATTATAAGATGAAAATTTTTCTCCCTTTCTCTACTAATATGTGTACAGTAGCATATGTGGCTATCTTCACGTGGCATGCACTGTCTGTGTCTTCATCTGTCTCTTCTCTCCCTATGTTGTCTCTGTTTTAACATACATTAATCAGTGGTTTTTGACTCTACTTAGTGAACAGTTGAAATGAATCCCAGGTTGGAAAAATTTCAGCGCACACCGAATGGGAATCTGAGAGAGAGCGTCTGAAAAAAATTCCGCTTTTTTTTCAAGAAAAGGTTTCCTAATTGGGAAATGCTTTTCAGCAGTCACACAACTTACGTAAGCCGCTTACGTAAAGTTTACAAACCCTAAACGTAAGCACGTGATGTAAGAATTGAGCAAGGGTTTGTGTTACGTAAGCAGTAATGTAAGTTTTTGCAAAAGAAACGTGAAAAATTTCATCATCTATAAGGTGAAATTATATATGTAAATTTATTTCAAAATTTTCAATCTAGCATATATATTAAAACTTTATAGTAGAGATACACTATTATAGAGTGCAAGTGTACAATAGCTGCCTTTTCATTTTAGAATACACGCATATATCAGTAGAGCTTGAATAAAAATATAATGACAGAAACAGAGACCATCTATGACCAAATAGAAATTGAAGACTTCACTTACGATCCAGATTTGCAGGTATTCAGATACCCATGTCCGTGCGGAGACAGGTTTGAAATATCGATCTATGACATGCAGGAGGGGGAAAACATTGCGGTGTGTCCTTCGTGTTCGTTGATGTGCGAGATCATTTTCGATGAAGAGGATCTAGCAGAGTATCTGAACTAGGAAAAGGGCAACGTGTTTCCTAAAGGCGCAGGTCAATGAATTGAGGTGGTGGGAAGAAAGATCAAGCGCAGCAGGTTGCTGCTGCTGTCCTGGAGTCTAGAACTCATGAAGCTCGAGTCAACCAGATCTCGCGGTGGATCAAGAGGCAACTCCTAACGCAAAAGCAGTGATTGCAATGGCGTGCAAGAGCAGTTTGAAAAGTGTCTAAAGTACCTATGGTATAGAGGTAATTAAGGATGGCCTTAAGCACATTTACATGTATAATTAAAATATCTGAAACTTGATTAACAGTGCAATGATCCCGACTATGACGCATGCCCAAAGAGCCAAAGCAGGGACCCCGTCGGACTTCTTTTCGTTGTTGCCGCTCTTCTTCAGCTCTCTAGCCCTTTGCTGCGCAAGTTGGATCCTAATCTTGTCTTCCGCATCGAGTTCTTGCTCGCCTATTGTCTTGTGTTCGCTGTCTTTCTTGTTTTCGTGTTGCTCAGGCTTGGTTTCTTCTTGTTCTTTTACATACCCCCCTGTGCTCGTTGCCTTGCTGGGATTGTTCAAGTCTTTAACGTTTTGTACGTACAAGTCAGGGAACACCTCTTTAAACATCGGGTTTGAATCACAGTTGAATGTTTTGGACTCTGATGCGAGTTTCCTTTTGGTCGTTTCACTCGTAACAATTGATCCGGTGGTTCTCTCGTCTCCTGTCATGAACGACAACAACCCCGTCAGGATCGTGGCCACTGACCATGATGGGTTCCATGATTCTTCATGGAAATCTGACATCGACAGACAAAGTCTCTTGTTCACTTCAAATCTGCCGGACGGTGTGCACATTTTGATTCTAGGCGGTTTGAATGGATACTCGGTGGGGAAAGTAACTCTACCGTGGTACTGTCCACCTTCATACGGAGTTCCTGGTGGCCCCGTTATAACATAGTGCCAATCTAGTATATTCTTTTCGTTTGGTTTTGCTATGATATATGGCGGTGGCGCTTGCTGGATCTGTTTGTATTCTTTATTTAGTCGTTTTGTTGCTTGAATTGACATTCTCTAATCTCTATAATTGTTGTTATCAGCAAATTTATTGTCGTATCAAAGGAAGAATCGAATTTCCATCTGATAGAAACCTGCTACACACAACTTAAAAAAATTTTCTTTCCTTTAATTAGCACTTAACGTACCGTGGTATTTCTATACATTAGTTTATAACTAAATATTCATATACACAAAGCGGAAGCTCGACAATAAATACCAACCATAACAATTAGTTATTTCGATTTGGATTATAGTTAGCCTACAAAATATCATATTAATCATATTCAGTAAATGGAAATAGATATGTCAATAAAGCAAACAAAGAATAATATCAAGATTATAGCTGGTAACTCACACCCAATTCTGTGTCAGGACATTGCACAAAGGCTTAATTTACAAATTTGTAAAGTTGAAACTATTCAGTTTCCTAACAAAGAGACCGGAGTGCTTGTTCGTGAATCACTTAGAGATGAAGATGTTTATATCATTCAAACAGGTTGTGGTGGTGCTGAGAAATTTAATGCTTACTTGGTTGAATTACTTTGTATGATTCATGCCTGCAGGAAGGCCTCGGCAAGAAAGATTACCGCTGTGATACCAAATTTTCCGTATGCAAGACAAGATCGTAAAGACAAAAGCAGAGTGCCAATCAGTGCGAAACTAATCGCAAATCTCTTGACGACAAGTGGTTGCGATCATGTCATTACAATGGATTTGCATGCATCACAAATTCAAGGCTTCTTTTCAATACCTGTTGATAACTTATATGCTGAACCAAATGTTTTGAAGTGGATCAAGAATAATTACAGGAACAAGAACAACCAAGAAGATATTATGATGGTTTCACCAGATGCAGGTGGTGCAAAAAGGGTTGCATCATTAGCAGATAAATTAGATACGCAGTTTGCATTGATTCATAAAGAAAGAGCCAAGGCAAACGAAGTCAGTAGAATGGTTCTTGTTGGAGATGTTACCAACAAAGTATGTATCCTTGTTGACGATATGGCCGATACATGCGGTACCCTATGTAAGGCATCTGACATTTTACTAGAACACAAGGCCAAAGAGGTTATTGCAATTGTTACTCATGGTATATTCTCTGGTTCTGCTATCGAAAAACTTAACAACTCTTCATTGAAAAAAATTGTATGCACAAATTCAATGCCATTGAGTTCACAAGTGAAGAATTGTAGTATTTTAGAAATCATAGATATTTCTCCAATACTTGCTGAATCAATCAGAAGACTACATAACGGTGAATCTGTTTCATATCTTTTCTCACATGCTGTTATTTAAATATATAAATTTAGTATATACTAATTTCTACTTTAATCATTAAATTTTAATATAAATAGACCTTTGGATCTTTGTCATCTATATCAAAAGTTGAGTTGTTTGTTTATTTCTATCATTTGTAACAAGAGAAAAGAATGCAAATAAAAAGTTGCCTTACACTTTCCTTAAATTATTCCTTTGACTTCCTTGGTTGAAGCTTCTCTCTCTTAGCAGCCTCTAAAGACCAATGCTTAGCCATTTCTATGTCTTTTTCACAACCCAACCCCATTTCGTAAAATCTTTGTAATAAATGCATAGCTTTAATATTATCTAATTCAGCGGCCTTTAATGCCCAGCTGAATGCTTTGCTGTAGTCCTTCTCTAGGTTTTCAGAACCAACAAAATACCATGAACAAAGTCCCATCATCGAATCGGGATCACCAAGTGTTGCTCCAATATCGTAAAAATGAATACTCAAGTCAGGATTGGAATCAACAATATCGCCAATTTCATAAATCTTTCCCAATACTGATGCTGATTTACCATGACCTAAATTGGCTGCTTTAAACAGTAACTTAATACCATATGAAATATCCTGAATAACAATATCTCTGAATCCATTCAAATAAATTAATGCAAGTTCGTATGGAGCACCGCAACTCAACGGGGTTGCACATTCTGTTGCTCGCCTTAACCATGAAATTCCTCTCTTTTTTGTATTGGTATCCTCAGGCAAACCCATTAGACCATGGAAACAATAAATACCATATTCCATTTGCGCTACTGGGTGATTATTCATTGCAGCAATTTCTAAAAACTTGATAACTTTACGTGCATCTCTATTACAACCAAGTCCCTTCCTATAACAAATTGAGGTCCTATATGCAGACTCTGCATGCTTAGCTTTACCAGCTGTTTCAAAGCACTGCAACGCCTTGTGATTATCGGGTTTTCCCTTGTTAAATAAACCACAAAAATAAGCATCACCTAAATAGTATTGTGATTCAATGTTACCTGATCTGCTTGCCTTTTTTAAAGCTACATAAGCTTCACTTAAATATTTAGCTCTCTTCTTTTCTGTGATTGAATCATCTGTGTTTTTAGAGATTGCACTCTTGATTAAAACTTGTGCATATGAAAATAAAACATCAGGATCTCTTGTTTTCTTAGCATTTTCTCCATACATTTCGATTGAAACACCCATAGGCAAAAGGTTGACTGTTGAATTGCTGTTAATATTATTATTGTCATCATCGTTTCTAGTATTCTCACTTGGTTGTCTCAAAACTGTAGCAATTGGTGATGGTGTATTCAAACTAACTATTGATTCTTCTGATTCTATGAGTGGATCATTAAATGCACCATTAGGTGTGCTAGGAATTTCCGGTTCCTTTGGCAAATTTAGTGTTTTTGGAATGGGAGATGAAAGTATGTCTTTGAGTAATAAATTTGTCCTACTTCCTCTTTGGTCATTATCAACTTCCTTTATTGTATCATTTCTTCCATTATCCTCCTTCACATCCAAAAGCAAATCGTTCAATCCTTTAGTCAAACTGTTGCCTGGTTTTTCTGCAACTCCTTGTCCGTTGTCTTTTGTTTCATCAAAGATTCCCTCTTCTGACACCTCTGGTAGAATGAGTGAAACATCCGTGGAGCCAACGTTATGCATTTTACTATACTTATCAATAATGTCTCTTTCCGATACCACTGAAGTATCAGTGAGATAAGAGTCATTAGCATTTGAGGTGGGCATTTGAGGTCTTGACATGGTGGTATTATTATTGGATATAGTTTGAGACTTCACGTCCACGTTGCTTCTTTCCGGCCCTCCTTTAGACTTGGTTTTAATATAGAGCTTTTCTATGGATGACGAAACCTCGTCTGGCAGCTGGTTTAAGTAGGGATGTTTCTTATTTGCAGAAGAGGTGGGGGATGAAGAGCTAGTATGTGGTGAAATGGTAGCACTTTTCAAAGATGATGAAGATAAATTAGCCTGTGGTGACACTCGCTCAGAGCTCAATGCTCCCATCTGCTGTCTATATGGGTGCATAGGGTAGATAATACTGGATATATAGCGGTGATTTGATCTCTTTTATTGGAGTATCAACTAATTATTAGTGGCAACTAAAATTTTCATTCTATCAATTCTTAAAACGATATTTATATCTTTTTAAATATAGGTTCGTTTTAATTATAGCTACCACTGGATGTTCAAACGTTGGAAATCTAAGAATGCGGACTCTCCGGTCCTTGTTACCCCACCACCATCAAAACCGATAAGTAAGGGGCCTTCTACAGAGCATCTAAAGCTGATTCAACAAAAATTTGATCCAGAAGAGGCGTCAAGATTAGAGAACACGATTCTAAGTCCAGATACACCCAGCATACCATTTGGAGATGGAGAAGAGAAACTATTTGGCATTGAGAATTACGGTTACTCGTGTTATATAGCCTCGATTCTGCAAGCGCTTTATCATACACCGGAATTTAGAAAAGCGATCTTGGAAGCTCCGTTTAGATCTATTGATAGCAGGAAAAGGAAATACACAATGCCAGGACAGAGACCACATGGATTTGCTTTGGCGATTCAAAATGCAAATAGCGTTAGCAATAATAATGAAAATAGCACTAATAATAATGATAATAATAATTTTGGGAACACGCAACCAACGACACCAACATCATCACAATCACATAATAATAACGGCAGCTCTTTGGTATCAAATGTTTCATTGCCATTGCTAGGTAAAAAGAAGAATGGCAGCGATTCTAGTAGTCCGAATTCTGCAACATCATCCACGACTATGATTCCAACAATACCAATGAATCATACCTTTTCATCGTCACACCTGGAAAGTGCATTATTGGAAGATTATCCCAGCTTTAGGAATTTGAAAGTTAACTATTTTTTAAATAACCAAAGAAATCTAACAATCGTTGGGGTTGTTAATGACAAAGCTGCCACTCTTGAATTTAGAAAGAGAGCAGCGTTGATTCAAGGACCTATAATCAATGTTGATAAATCATTTTCCAATGACTACTCAATGAATGAGAGTGTTTTCACTACACTGAAGGATACTTTTGAATCTATTGTTGAAAATGTATCCAATACAAGCGTTGTCTCTCCATGGAATTTAGTTGAACGAATAAAAATTGACAATGAAATGTTTAGAGAAGCTATGCATCAGGACGCACATGAATTCTTAAATTTTCTAATCAATAGTATAATAGAGACAACAAGGGGGGAGCTGAACGTTAATTTGATCAATGATATCTTTGAAGGAGAGTTGACTTCAGAAACAAGATGTTTGACCTGCGATAATAGTTCGTATAGAGATGAAAAATTCTTAGATCTGTCAATTGATCTTGAACAGAATTCTTCCATCACTAATTGTATCAAATTATTTTCCCAAATGGAAATGTTATGTGATAAAAACAAATTTTATTGTGAGTCGTGTTTTTCATATCAGGAAGCAGCAAAGACTGTCAAATTGAAAAAACTTCCAAAAATTCTGGCGTTCCACTTAAAGAGATTTAAGTACTCTGAAAAGCTCGGGAGAATGGTGAAGTTATTCCATAGAATTGAATATACAAAGACATTGAGAATTTTCAATACCACTGATGATTCCAACGAAGCAGATAAATTGTATGAGTTATATGTTGTTGTTGTTCATATTGGTGGAGGACCTTATCATGGCCACTACGTTTGTCTTGTGAAAACTAAGATGTACGGATGGCTTTTATTTGATGACGAAACTGTTGAGAAGATCAATGAAAACTTTGTTTACAAATTTTTTGGTGATGGTGCTGGTATTGCCACTGCTTACTTGGTGTTTTATAGAGAGGTTGTTAACGAGGAACAATATAAAAAGGAGGAGCTTTATTCTGGGTTAAGTGACGAAGAGGTAGACATAGACCAAGAAAAAAAGGAAATCAAAGATGAATCTGTGAACACTTCATTCAACAGTTACAACAATAGTCGAAGGGATATAAAAGAAGAAGATGATGTTTTAACGAAAAATTCGTCATCGACGGTCAATGATGACCTGGATCCGTTTTCAACTACAAACTCACATCCGAACTCAATAGATACAAATAATAAAAATGGTAGTAATGCTAACAATAACAATATTTCAAATGACGGAATTACAAGAAAACCCTCGATATTTAAGCAAAGCGATAAAACAAGGAATATATTTGGATTCAGAAAGAAGTAATTCAATGAATACAATAATTTAATTTTCTTGGTATTTTCCTTTTTTGAGATATTTTTTTTCGGTGATAAAGGGAAAAAAGGGCAGGTTCAAGGAAAGATGTTGAAGAAGGTATCTTTTTTCTTTGATAAAGAAATACTGTTATGAATACAAAGCTAGTGTGGTTATTCATCATTGGTATTGGATTTAGTGCGGCGGACATGATGATGGATGAACCGTCAGATGCCGCACAGGGTATGAGAGAGGCGTTACAGGTAGATTTCACTTCACGTACACTACACTGGCTAACTTCGCTATTGATTCTGGTTATATTACCATCATATACATCGATTTATGCTTTGGTAGGTAATTACAAGATGTCATTGCTGTTCCAAACCATTAGCGGTGGCTATTCGATTTTTGAAATGTTATTTTTAAGATTTAATGATCCCAATGGACACGAAAACATCACATCAAGAACTTTTGGATGGGTGTTAACTATACTGTATGGTGTTACTATATTTAACGGAGGTGCAAGTTACTTGACATTGAGAGTGTACGAAAAGATCAGACATTCAAACACTTGGCATAGAATACTTATGCCATTGTCAACCTCAAGCTACAAAATACTCTCAATCTTGCTAGCTATTGTTGGTTTTCTCAAATTAAGTGTCAATGTCGTTGCGATGCTCGGCTTTTGCCACGAAATACACACTGGACAATGTAATGCACATGGAATTATGGGAATGGCGTTCATTTTCTACGGTGTGTTTATGTTGACAATGTTGGTTTTGCCATGGCTAAGAAAAAACGATACTGCCTATTCTCAAGAATTTTACGATTCCGCTGTTATAACCGCTTGGGGAATTGTTAATACTTTCACTGAACATAGACCATGGGAGCCATGGTCCCATGGAGATTACCAACACACTGCAATGGGTATTTTATTTTGGGCATGTGGTTTGCTCGGAATGTATTTATCGGTGGGAAAAAAGAGAAACTTCATGCCTGCTTTGACATTGATATTCACTGGTTATGCGATGTCCGAGCACTCCCAAAAATTGATAACGTCAACTAAGGTTCACTCCTTCTTTGGATACGTTTTGATGTTTGGAGGAGTGATAAGAATAATGGAAATTTCATTTTTGTTAAATGACCAAAGCGCTTTGAGTGATAACTCAATTAATTCATTTCAATACCTACCCTCTTTGGCGTTAATTTTGTCAGGTGTTTTGTTCATGGGTGCAACAGAAGAACAAATGATACTTGTTGTCGATATAGGAGCAGATTATTCTACCTATATTCTAATTATTGTGAGTGCCGCCTGCATAATTCAGTTGTGGATCTTGTCAAACTTAAGATTGTATCTACATCTGAAGGGTTTCAATAGTGAGGGGGAAAGTATTAGAAGTTACGAGCGTATTGAAGAAGGGGAAGCAGTACAGGATGTTGAGGAAGACGATGACTTTGAATTAGCTGATTTATAATGACGATTTTGTTTTTAAACATTTTTAATAATAAGGATTTTCATGTAAACCAATTGATTTGGTTTAGATTCAAATTATATTGAAAAAATAAAAATCTAGCTTGGAAAAAATTTAAACGTCAAAAGTTACATGAAGTTATCATATATCTATTAGTAATAAATATATATTTAGTTATATATTGTGGTTAATGTCTTCACTACTAAATGCCGATGATTTGAATGATTTCATTGTGCCTGGAGTTGCATGTATAAAAACAGAGGAAGACAAAGCAGATGGGAAGGAGCATATTGAGCTTGAGTTTGAATCAAGCAACGATGTCGGAGAAGTGATTGAAATTGATAACAAGGGTAACAGGAACAAGCTAAAGAAGGCCCAGATCAGTTTAACCGATTGTCTAGCATGCTCAGGATGTATCACGTCTGCAGAAGAGGTGCTAGTTGCCAAACATAATTACAAAGAGTTTATCAATGTTTGGAAAAAAGGAGAGAAAAAGAAGTATGTGTTGTCTTTGAGTCAGCAAACGAGAGCGAGCTTAGCTATGGCATTCAATGTTGACATGCAGGTTGTAGACGTGGCATTGGGGTTGATATTTAAGGAGAAATTTGGATTTGAGTATATAGTCAGCGTCGGGGTGGGGAGAAAGATAAGCACCAAGGAGATCAACAAGGAGATCGAAACGCGTAAGACAATAGAGGGACCGTTGCTATCGTCGATATGTCCAGGGTTTGTGTTGTATATAGAAAAAACGAATCCATTTTTGGTGAAGAACATGAGTCAAGTTAAATCACCACAGGGTATCACAGGAGGCATCGTCAAAAGGATGATCGCAGACGAAACAGGCACGTCGGGCGAGAAGATATATCATTTGAGTGTGATGCCGTGCTTTGACAAGAAGCTAGAAGCCGAGAGAGAAGAGGGGTTGGTGGACTGTGTGATTACGCCCAGGGAGATTGTGCTCATGTTTGACGAGGTGAACATTGATATTGGGGAGTATTTTGACAAGAGCAGAGAGCTTCTGGACGCGCAGGGTTACGTTGGCGTCATCAGGCGGTGGGCGCCGGCTAGCTGGTTTGCAGGTAACCTGTATGGCTGGGGTGACGAGGAAGGCTCATCCAGCGGAGGGTATGCTTATCAGTACCTGAAGCAATACCAGGAGGACCATGTGCAGAGCCATGCGAACACGGAGATCAGGACGGTGAACGGGCGTAACAGGGACATTTACGAGCTGCGGCTTGTGGACGCTGAGACGGGGGTGGTGCTGTGCAGAGGCGGCGTTATTAATGGCTTCAAGAACATCCAGAACGTGGTGAGAAAGATGAAGCTGAAGGAGGACACCAGCACCAGCAGGCCGAAGTCGAGTGGGCTCTTGGCACGGAGACGACGCAAGGCAGCAGCAGCGGGCGCCGCTGGTGGCGAGGAGCTCGACATCACCCAGTGCGACTTCATCGAGGTGATGGCATGTCCAAAGGGCTGCATCAACGGCGGAGGCCAGATCCAGCGAGACGAGCACGGGTTCAGCGAGCACGACTGGGACGCTGCGATCCACGACAAGTACACCAGCACAGGCCTCGACGCCTACGACGGCCTCGACGCCTGGATCAACGACACCCTGGTGCGCCACCTGCATGTCGACTACCCTGGGTTGATCGATGCGCACGTCAAATCCCTCGCGGGCTCTCAGAACGAGTCAGATCCTCTGGCGATGTTCACGTCGACGTGGTGATGATGCAATATGGCTAGTATCGCTGTTGCCATTACTAGGCTACACGACATGTCAAGAATCCGGGGTCTGCCTGTGCTGAGCCACACCTCATCTCTCCAAACGACGGCCCCCAGTCGATGCTGGCGACCGCTGTTTTCGCTGACGGCGTTCCCTGCTGCCAGCGCAGTCCACTGGCCTGTCTACATGCGCCCCTCCGTCTGTCTTTCTGCCTCTGCTTCACCTTGTTTCCACCTTTGGTGCCAGTAGTTTTTCCTGCTAGACGGACCGTTAGCTTCCGCTCTGAGAGCCAAGGTTTCTCCGATAAAAAGTATACGGGGTTTCCCAATTGGGCAAGCGTTAAGAGCGGTGCTCTCCTCTGTTGAATGGAAAAATTTTCCAAACCACAATTCATCTATAAGAGTAGGGTGTAGAGGTATATATAGATAGTAGTCAGGAAACAGCGAAGCGATTGGCACTAGTATATAAAGAATAAATCTGAAATTTATAGGAAAAGAAGGCAGAAATTCGTAAAATAAGCAAGAAAGATGTCAAAAGTACACCAATTTAAGGAGCATACGAACATTGTAGTGTTTGGAGCGTCGGGGGACCTAGCAAAGAAGAAGACGTTTCCAGCGCTGTTTGGGCTTTTCAGAGAGGGCCAATTGTCAAGAGAGAGCAACATCATTGGGTTTGCACGTTCGCACATCGAGCAGAAGGACTTCAAGGAAAGGTTGAGACCGTACTTCAAGCTCAACAAGGAGGGCGACGAAGCGTTGGCGGACGAGTTTCTCGAGCTGTGCAGCTACAAGTCGTCGAACTACGACGACGCTGCGGGGTTCAAGAGCCTGGAGGCGGAGATCAGGAAATACGACGAGGCCCAGGGCGTCAAGGAGTCGCACAGGATCTACTACTTGGCCTTGCCGCCATCGGTGTTCACGCAGGTGGCGAAGATGCTCAAGGAATACTGCTATCCTGGCGATGAGGGTATTGCGAGGTTGATTGTGGAAAAGCCGTTTGGACACGACCTGCCTAGTGCCAAAAAGCTCCAGGAGGCATTGGCGCCTCTGTGGAAGGAGGACGAGTTGTTTAGAATTGACCACTATCTTGGCAAGGAGATGGTGAAGAACTTGATTCCCATCAGGTTTGCAAACCCCTTCTTGAACGCGTCCTGGTCCAACCAGCACATCTCCTCCATCCAGATTAGTTTCAAGGAGCCATTTGGTACGGAGGGCAGAGGCGGCTACTTTGATAATATTGGTATTATTAGAGATGTTATTCAAAATCACCTCTTGCAGGTGCTCACCTTGTTGTTGATGGAAAGACCGGTCAATTTTGACTCGGAGTCGATCAGGGATGAAAAGGTTAGAGTGTTGAAGGCAATGCAACCTTTGAATCTGGACAACATTTTGGTTGGCCAGTACGGCAAGTCGCTGGATGGCACCAAGCCTGGTTACCTCGACGACGACACTGTTGATCCAAACTCAAATGCCATCACCTACGCTGCGTTGACCGTCAATGTCTCCAACGAAAGATGGGAAGGTGTCCCAATCATCCTCAGAGCAGGTAAGGCCTTGGATGACGGTAAGGTTGAAATCAGAGTTCAATACAAGGAAATCAAGTCCGGTATCTTCCAACATTCCGCTAGAAACGATTTAGTTATGAGAATCCAGCCGAACGAAGCAATGTACGTCAAAATGAACTGCAAGGTTCCTGGTAACAACCAAGTTGCTGTCTCCGATTTGGACCTAACTTACAAGGACAGATACTCTGCAGACTTTTACATACCTGAAGCCTACGAATCCTTGATTAAAAACGTCATGGACGACGACCATTCCAACTTTGTTAGGGATGACGAATTGGAAATCAGTTGGGCTCTTTTTACCCCTCTGTTGAACTATCTCGAGCAAGATTCTAACGCTCCGAAACCGACCCAGTACCCATATGGTTCAAGAGGCCCAGAAGGTTTGAACGCTTACTTGAAAAAGAACGGCTACCTTCACACCAACACCAGAAACTATCAATGGCCTGTTACTACCACTGAAATCTTGAACTCTTCTAAGTTTTAATTACATATATATTCGTTTATAACATCTTCTTTTTTCGAAATATATATATACATGTCATGAGCAATAAGAAATGAACTATACAAAAAAAGTCTCGTAGTAAATGAAACAGAACCTTGTTTTTCATATTATAGGTATATATATATATGTATATATATATACGTCTTTATGGAAAATAATAGCAGAGGTCCGAGACGTGTGAAGTTATATACTTTGTCACAGGAAAAATGGGTTGACTGTGGAACCGGTTATTGCAGTGGAATATTCAATCCACAACCTCATTTTTTGGTTATAAACGAAAACGATAATAATGATATCCTACTCAAAGAAGCTATAAAAGGCTCAATTCAGTTCCAGAGACAGCAAGACACATTGATTGTTTGGACAAGCTATAATGATGTTGATTATGCGTTATCCTTTCAGGAGCCTGAAGGTTGTCAAGAGTTATGTGATTTTTTGATTATGATTCAAAAAACCATTGAGAACAACATCAGTTTGATTGCAATCTATCAGGATGATAACAATAACGAGAAGACAGAGTTGATTGTTGGGCCCTTGCCTGATATACCAATGCCCAATTTTGATAACATTTTCAAGCTACTTGACAACTTATCATCAATTAATCAATTTAAGAATAAAATCATTTCAATTTTAATCAATGACGATTTCAAATGGTTTAGGGAGTTGATTAGATTGTTTGATTACTGTGAGACAAATCATGAATTGAATCATCTCCATTGCCTTAACGATATTTTGAAGACTTTGATTTATTTCAATGAAATGAACTTGTTTGAAATATTTTTGAATGAAGATTTGATTGATGGCGTCATCGGGATTCTAGAATATGAGCCTGATTATCCTCAGTTCAAAATGAACTTTAGAAATATTTTCAAGAATCAAATCAGAATTCATCAAATTCTAGAATTAAATGACAATTCAATAAAGGAAGAAGTCAGAAGATCGTGTATTTTACAATTTTTGAAAGATGTTGTTTTAATTAGAATATTAGACGATAATGGATTAAACTGTATATCAACAATGATTCAATTAAAAGAGAACAATTTAATAGAATTTATCAAAAGCGATAAAATGTTTCTCTCAAACTTATTCAACATGTATGACGTGAACAATTATAAGAACGTCGACCTGAAAAAGTTAAGGGATGGTATAAAAATGCTGCATCAGTTTATTAAAATCGTAAAACGGGGTCAAAACTTCCAAAGGATGGACTTCTACAAGTCATTACTAAACAATGGGCTAATGAAAATGATTGAGTTTTCACTGTCAACTGATTCTGATTTTATTGAAAATAAAATTCTAACTACTGAGATTATTGTTACAATTGTTGAACAAGATGTTAATTTATTCAAAATAAACAACAAAGGTACGGATGCCAATGTTAACAAATTTCAATTTGATTCTTTGCTACTCAACATGTTGATGAATGTCTTAATTAATGACTCGAATATTGGATTGAAAACTCAGGCCTTTGAGGCTTTGAAAATCATCATTGATCCGAATAATATGATTGAATACTCAAACTCTCCTTCCTTTGATTCTGATTTATCCATTGAGAACTATGATGATGAGGATGAAAATGATGATGATAACGATGATGATATTATCAATGATAATGACTCGAGTAACAACAATAACAATAATATAAGCAACGAAAACTTTTATCTAGGATTTTATGGTGATGTGGCAATAAAATTGTTTTCCCCGCTAAGTGAAATCGACCTAATTGATCAATTTTCGAAAGATTTAATTATTTCTTACTCAAACCTATGTGAGTTGGTGGGATTTGTATCAAAGTTTCACGAAAGGGCCTACAGTAGATCATTTATATTGGAAAACCATTTACTAATTGGTGTTTCAAAGTTATTGAGCTCAAAGATCAACTCTTTTCACTTGAGATTGAGTGCTTTGAGATGCTTAAAATTGATCATAACGCTCAATGATGAGTTTTACACTAGATATATTATTGAAAATGACTTGCTAAAGGAGTTTATTGGTCTATTAGAGGAGTGTAGTAGTGACAATTTGATTAACTCAAGTTGTTTGAACTTACTATGCGAATTGATTGATAATGACGATGGCTACAATTTCAAGTTGATTAGAAACTACCTATGCAACAACTATACCACTCAGTTGAAAAACTGTTACATCGGCGAGAAGTTGATTCAGTTGAAAGAGTTTAATGATGAAATTGATGAGAAAAATATGAAAGATCGGAACAGTGATGTAAGTGATGATGAAATAGATGCTGACGACGAAAATGATTATGAAGTCGATGACGATATCAAGACCGATTTTGATATCAATGATGATGAAATATCTGACAATAACTCAAGTGCTGCTGAATATAGTGATGAAAAACAAAATGAAAATAACGAAAATTTGAAAAGATCTATTGAACAAACATTAGAGGCTAAAATGAATGAAAAGAAGTGTAGGTTAAACAGTTTGTGAGTCTTTTTTATCGCCTTTCTTTGTTCTCATCAATTTCTGTCGGAGTTGAATTTTTCTCGGAGGTGGGGTTAGGAAAATTTCTATGACCTTTATATATATTCGGGATATTCAGTTCAATCAAGTTCTTATTGAACACATGTTTTTCTTTTCTTTAGAAACAAAATGAATAGCAGTATTTGGCAAAGGGATATTTTTAGAGGCAAAGTTTGTTTTATCACAGGCGGTTCGGGCACAATATGCAGTCAGCAGGCCAGAGCGTTGGTTTTATTAGGTTGTTCGATGGCTATTGTTAGCCGGGATAACAAACAAGTTGACAACGTTGTAGCTGAATTGAGTAAATTGAGACCTTCGGATACAAAAGTTATTGGTATTGGGAACTGTGACGTTCGATCGATCGATTCGATGAACAAAGCAGTTAAAAGAACCACTGATTTATTAGGGCGGATTGATTTTTGTATCTGTGGTGCAGCGGGTAACTTTTTAAGTGATTTTAATCACTTGTCTGCCAATGCTTTCAAAAGCGTGGTTGATATTGACTTGGTTGGCTCGTTTAATACTGTGAAGGCATGCTACAATGAATTACGGAAAAACAAAGGCAGTGTTATTTTCATCTCGGCGACTTTGCATTATTACGGGGTCCCTTTCCAGAGCCACGTTGGTGCTGCAAAGGCCGGCATTGACGCCCTTTCTAATGCTCTTGCTGTTGAGTTGGGTGTTGTAGGTATCAGGGTCAACTGCATTGCTCCAGGCCCAATTGGTAATACAGAAGGCTTTGAAAGAATTGTCCCTAATAAAGAGGGATTTGCAAGTAAAATTCCATTACAGAGAGTCGGTTCGACTGATGATATTGCTAATGGCACAATTTTCTTACTAAGCGATGCAGCTTCTTGGGTCACCGGTACTATTTTAGTTATTGATGGTGGATTTTGGCAAATGGGTAATTTCAACACAATTAGCTCATATCCGAACGAGTTGAAGGAAAAACTTCTTGAAGAAGTGAAGCCAAAACCTAAGTTGTAAAAATTGTTCCTCTTTTTTCTTTATGGTATTGAATATATATGAAAATGAAAGAATCTAGGAGTATAAAACCTGCACTCATGCAACAAAGAAAGTGCTACATTATAAAAATAATTTATGACTTCTATAGTTAATGAATAAATGATTTAGTTTACTCGTTTCAATTTTAGCAGCCTTATTGTTCAAATCTTGATTGAAAATCGTCTTCCTCAGACTCGTTGGTGGGTTTTCCTGAATATTCATAAATATCTTGTATCTCTCCCTCTTCCTCCTCTTCTTCCTCTTCTTCTTCCTCTTCTTTTTCGTCTAAATCATCTTCACTCTCGTCCTTTCCTTTATCTCCAAGAATTTCGTTTATTAAAATGACCACTTTATTGGCACCGTCTTCATCTTCAAAAAGATCTACCTCAACTTTTTTCCATGTATTGAGTAGTTTCAAGCCCTCTGATGAATTCAAGTCATTCAAATAGTACTTAAAAAGATCTCGAGTCCCTGTTTTATCAACTGATTTCACACTCTGTAAACAAGTATAAATTTTATCCTCAATCGAATCAGTTATGCTAGCTATTAGTTTCCAATAATTTAAAAGATTTGAGGAGTCACAAATATCATCAAGTCCCTTCAAAATCTGCTTTTTAACATCAAGTGAAATCTCATCAATTTTGATCAAGTCCACGATTGCTGAATTCACATCAATTCTTCGTTCTATTTCCCATATTAAATACTCCAGCCAAATATCCTGTCTGTTTGGCCATAAACCTAGCATCTTTTGGTAAAGTAGCCTGACTCTTTTTAAATTACCCAGTGATTTTTCGACATTTATGTAATGCTTCACTAATTTTGAATGCGGCCTCTTTCCGATGCACTGACCGAAGTAACTCCTCATTAATTTGAGGTCCTGTTTGTTTCGTAACAGGTAATCACCATATGCAATGTCTAATATTGGAAAGTCTAACGAACTTGGAATTAGTGAGATCAAACGCTTATAGTGACTGTCCAAAGATGATTTATCCTTAAATGAGACTTCAGCATAAAGCAAATAGTTTAAATGGATGTATATGAACTTATTCCATTGAGACCTGACTGAATCTTTAGGAGTAGACATTGTATTTATTAGTTGCGGAAGCTCAGATGGATTAGCAGTTTTCAGTTGCTCGAGGTATTGCCACCAAAGAAGATAATTGAATTGGTCAGTCCTCAAAGATAATTCAAGTTGCGATAAAACAATTTCTGTATCATTCTTGGTATCCAAAGAAAAAAGATTCGGTAGTTTTCTTTTAATCTTTATTTGGTAGTTAATGAAATCATTTGAATTGAAAACAGTTTCACAAAACTTCAATAACTTTTTAACATCATCATATTGTTCCACAGAGATTTCCCATTCAATCCACTTTTGAACCAAATCGAAATAAAGTTCATTTGTTCTGTATAATGCATTAATTGCCAAACTGAAAACATTTCTAATGTTGAACGTTTCGTTATTGTTCAATTTCATTTCCATATCAATCCATGATCCCCAGCCTTTCAAGGGATGGAATTTTACAAATCTTTGATAAATTAATCTGGCCTCATTTATATTGTTCAATCTCAATTGTAAATCAATGTAATTTATCCAAATATCATCCTCGTTTGGATTTACTTTTAACCAGGATTCAAAAATTGGAATACAAGATTGTGCCCCAATCACTCTCTCTTCCAATCCAAGCCATTGGAACCAAAGTTTGTTAACCATTGGTAATATTTTAGTGGACCGATGCAATAGATTTCTTGCATGAGATATAAATCCTAGCTTGATTTCAAATTGTATATAAAACATCCATAACTTAACTTCTTTGAAACTTGCGTACTCTAGGGCACGCTCAACAATCGACCTGGCTCGAAATATGTCATGCTGATTCAGTTCAAACTGTGCATATTGAATCCACTGCGACCAGTTCAGCGGATTCAACCTAAGTGATGATTCAAATTGAGTCCTCTTCGATTGTTGAAATATTGCTAGTTCTGAAAGATTCTGTATTTGAAAATCTTTTGGCTGCAAGTTTAGCTTTGTATTCCTTTCGTAGGCATATTTCAGCATTTGATCAACGTCATTTGACATTATTCCATAGGTATATTGTTTAATCGCAAAGAATTAGATTTCAAGTTGAAAGAAATTTTATTATTTTATTTATCTTATTTGTTAAAGTTGGAATTTACATAAAAAATGATAGATGGGTTTCCCGAAGATATGAACCTTTGCTTTGTCTATGATTTCGTGTCAGGGGAGGTATTTAATCAATTTCTTTTAGAATGGCATCAAAAGGGCGGATCCAAGGATCAGTTCAGTAGAATTTCACTAAAGGAACTTAAATCGTTTGACACGAACAAATTGATGAAGTTTACTCATATTATTAGCGAAGATACATTTGAAGGCTTTGATACCATTGTCTACGAAAGATATTTACCTATTGTGACGTCAAAATGGCTTCAGGAGAGTTTAGAAACAGGCAAAATTCAACCAGTTCGAAATTACACACCAGATTCAAAGATGATTTTCAAAGGTAAGCATTTTGTTATAGGTGGAAAATGCAATGATTGGGAAAGCAAATTGATGAAGACTTTAATCTGGACGTTTGGGGGTGATGTTTTTGATGAGTTAAAAAGCCAATGCAATTATTACATCAAAATAGATGATTTAGATGCAAATATTAGTGTCATTGAAGAGTTCAATGAACGAGGACGTGGAACGATTGAAATAATAGATATAAGATGGGTGTTTGGCCAGATTTCAGTGAAAGGCGGCGAACTAAAAGATGTCAGCATAAAATTTGATGAAGATGGATTGAATGAAGATTTGATAACGGGACTGAGAACGATAATTAGCAATATGGGTGGCAAAGTTGGAGATAATGGATTGTTGATTACTGAGTATTACAATGAGAAGGAGAGCCACCTTGAACAATTTACTTGTGACTATCTATTTCAAACTGCAATGCTGGGTAAACTAGATCATTATTCTTTGCTGCATGAACCACCATTAGTGAGAGGTCTCGAAGGAATGAATAAGGTGATAGTAGGAACTACTAACTATACTGGAGATTCTAGAAAATACATAGAAGAGTTAGTGGAAAGGATGGGCGGTGGATTTGCCAAAACACTGAAAAGGGGTGTTAATACACATCTTGTTGCTGCTAACTCGATAGGTAAAAAATGGGACTTTGGGAAGAAGTGGGGGGTTATTGTTGTTAATCATTGCTGGATTGAAGATTGCTTTCGGGAATGGAGACTAGTTGACGCTAATGACGATATGTACACCAAGCTGATTAGAGGCGACTTAGGAGATGAAGTCCGAGTAATCGATTCTGTTAAAATGCTGAGAAAGGCTGAAAAGAAGGCATTGCCTCCAGCAGCAGCTGCTCTAAAGGAGCCAATAGGTAATTTCAGGAATGCCACGCCAAAGCTTGATACTGGTGAAGAAGAGTCACAAGATAGCAAAAGAAGCGTGGAAGAAGATAGATTGGAAAAGTCAACTAGTAAGAAGGTAAAGAAGAGCAAAAACAACAAAGAGCAACTTACGGCGATCTTGACAGGTGTAGACATTGTGTTGAGTAGTAAAGACAAAAAGACTCTTAAAAATGCTGGCATTAACATAGTTGAAAATCCTGAACATAAGAAACTGAATTGTATTATCAGTCCAACTTTGTTGAGAACAGAAAAGTTTTTGAAGGCTATGTCACGTAACCCACGGTGGTACTTGCACGATGGAGTTATCAAAGACGCGCTGCGAGGAGATGATGTTTCTAAGGATTGGGAGACGTACAATGTTTGGAACGTGATAAAAGATGAGGAGGAGCTACGCAGCAAGGGGCTTTTTACGGAGATGAGTTTAGCTGAGGCCCGTGAGGCGATGAAGCGAAGCAAGAAGATGCTCTTTGACGGCATCGAGTTTGCGTGTAATTCTGAAGTGAAGAAATCCATCATCAAGATGTTTGGGGGCCGAGTAGGTAAGGGCAAAGCGAGCCTGGAGCTTGGGTGGGACGCTGTCGTAGACATGCTGTTTCAGGGGCGCCTGCTGGGCCCCCAGGTGGGCGACTTAGTTGCAGTCAATTAGCATTTATTCGAGTATTTCATATACAAGAGCTCTCTATGGTGTATATTTTCGTTCCTAAATGTAACACTCTGTGCTTCAAGCAAGAATAAAGTCGACGCAAATGGATCCCGACACACTTTTACCAATAGCCAACGTGGGGCGGATTATGAAGAAGACACTACCTGCCTCTGCTAAAGTGTCTGGTGGCGCCAGGAGCCTAGTGCAGGCATGTGTGACTGAACTTATAGCGTTTGTCACGTCGGAGGCCAGTGAAACATGTCTTGTTGAAAAACGTAAGACTGTTACGGGCGAAGACGTGTTGGGGGCACTTACAAGCTTGGGCTTTGATCACTACGCTGCTGTGCTTACAATCTACTTGGCCAGGTATCGAGGACGAAACAGCCTGGAGTCCTTGGACTTGGAGGAAGAAGACGACGTAGAGGATGAGGAAGAACTCAAATCAAAAGCCAGTACAACGCCGTTAGAGGAACACTACGAGCTCTAACACACCTTTTATACCTCTTCCATTCTTCGTCCACTGTATATATATTTATTTACATATAAATATTTTAGCCTATTGTGATTTACAGTATATATTTTTTCATATCATACATCAAAACTTTGTTTTCCTATACAGCTTTAAATCAGCAGGTAACATGAGAGTAGGTTACGGATTGCTGCTGATGGCCAACGCCATGCTAGCGTTGGGCCTAGACGTCGATTTCGATTCATACGACTCGATCCATTCAGCGTGTGGGCTTATTGCAGATGGTCTTATGGACTACTATTGGGGTAAAGACTATGGTGGTACGGTTGGTATGTTCACGCACCCTTACTATTGGTGGCAGGCCGGTGGTGCATGGGGGTCGATGATCGATTATGCGTTCTATTTTAATAACCACACTTGGGACGATGTGATCATCACATCGATGATCTACCAAGCAGGACCTGATTTCAATTACATGCCTTTAAACCAGACCGTCACAGAAGGTAACGATGATCAGGTCTTTTGGGGGATTGCTGCGATCCAAGCCGCTGAGAGGAACTTCACCAACCCGCCTGCAAAGTCGCCATCGTGGTTGGAGCTCTCGCAGGCCGTTTTTAATACAATGAAGAACAGATGGGATGAATCATCATGTGGTGGTGGTCTTAGATGGCAGATCTTTGAGTGGAACTCGGGTTATGACTACAAAAACACTGTCTCCAACGCTGGTCTCTTTCACATCGCTGCGCGTCTATTGCGTTACACAGGTAACGACTCATATTATTTAGATTGGGCTGATATGGCTTACGATTGGATGGTGGACGTTAATTTCCTTGTGGAGTCAAACTGGGTGGCCTATGACGGTGCCAAGATTGCTGGCGACTGTACCAACATGACCTACTACCAATGGACCTATAACGCTGCGCTTGTTGTCTCAGGTTGTGCGTACATGTACAACTACACCGAGGATGAGGTGTGGAAGACAAGAACGCTGGGATATCTCTCCACTATCTCCACCAGATTTTTTGACTCCAACGGCGTGATGTACGAAGCCGCATGCCAGCGTATTCACACCTGCCAAACGGATCAGAGGGCTTTTAGAGCCTATCTAGCCAGATTCTTGGCTTTGACTGCTGACATGGTGCCTGAAGTGGCTGACGAAATTCACGATTTGCTACTTGTCACTGCCAAGGGTGTCGCTCAATCTTGTGTGGGTGGTTACGATGGCCACACGTGTGGCCAGAACTGGTCCTTTTCCGGTTGGGATGGCTACTATGGTCTTGGTGAACAGATGTCTGCCTTGGAAGTTCTTCAGAACCTTATCAAGGCAACTCCTCCTTACACACAAACAGACGGTGGATCCAGTGTTGGTAACGTGCTCTTTGGTAACGACACCGACACCACCACCGAACCTACGTTGTTAGATCTTGACGGGGGTGACAAGGCAGGTGCCGGTATTATCACTGCTATTGTTGGTATTACCGTCATATCATTGATGTTTTATATTGTATGGAAATAATAGAACAGATGGAGCTTGTTTGCAGAACTCTTTATACTACTTTTTCCTCTTAAATCTTTCAAATTCTTTATGCTAAGCTCTATTCTAAACTTAGGGATTTTTTTAATGGCTTAACGAGGAGGTTCAAAAAAATCTTCAACAACAACAACAACAAACACGTTTAAGAAAAGCAAGCAAGTCAACACACGCCAGTTATCATGGACCCAGTCTCCGTGACCCTTAAACCGCCAGTTCAACAGTACCGGGGCCACCACCACAGACGTTCTGCCGCGATCTCCGGCGATTTCGATGTTAATTTAGACTTCCTACAACAACCATTGTCAACACCTGCATCAAACATCAACTTGTCACGGTCGTTACCGTGTTCGCCAATGAAACTTACAAATGTAGGTACTGGTTTGACATCATCCCCCCAGGTGAAGTTATTTATCACGGACGACACCACATATATTGATGATAATAGCTCTAACACCTCTAATAAAGTCCCTGACGCCCTGATAGATTTGGGGCTCATCTACAAGGCATCCACAAGCACTACAAGCAATGGCACAACCAGCGCTGAATTAAGAGCCTCCCCGCGTCATTCGTTACTCTGTTCCCCTCAAAAGAAGGAGAGCATCATAGCAGAAGAAGACGACTCTGACATTTCAGGCACGGAGTCTGAATCTGAGCTCACAAACAACACCACTGCCAACACACTACCACCGGCGTCGAGTCCGGTGCTTCCTGCTACATTGCAAACTAGTGCCGGAGGAAACGGCGGGGATTTGGAATCCTTGTTGATGTCAAAGCACTCAAATCATTCTTTGCTCTCCAATGACAACTTATCTACGCATTCATCTTCCAACCTCAACAACCATCCCTTCTCCTCGCATAATACGCCTTCAATGAGCTCGTTAAAGGGGAAAGCACGATATCAGTCATATTACAAACTGGCACCGCCATCTACTCCGAAGCAATCGTATAATAACATATACAGCACCGGATCTCCAAGAGTGATAAAGTCACCTTTTCAATATCAATCAAAGCAATACGATTTGCCAGATGATTTTCATTTGCAGCATAACCTGCATTCAAGTACGCCGTCGCCAAGTTCTAGCATCAAACGTGAGACACCAATTCTTAAAACTGACAAACTAGCTGTTAAAGCTTTAGAAGATGAACCTCATAACAGTCATAACAGAACCGGTTCCATTTTTTCACTCTTATCAAAAAAAATTTCACATCATAAGAGAAGATCGTCATTACGATCGAACTATTCGAAAACACATCACAATAGAAATTCTAGTATAATAGAACGAACGACATCAGATGAACTGCTCTCGCCAAAAACTGAAGACGTCACATTTAGTGAAGATATAACGTTTACACAAGAATCATTAGGCGAACCAGGACCGATGATTGAGCTTAATAATGATACCAACGTGTCAAAAACCCCATTAGGAGTTGTTACTAATAAAAAGAATAATCACAATAACAAAAAGAACAAGGGCTTGTTCAACTGGATTGTCAAGTCTAAAAAACAATAGTCTGTTTATAACTATCAAATTTGAAAAGTGGAAAAAATTAACCATAATTTCACAAAGAACCTTTTAATCATTTTAGCTCTTTTTGTTTCCTAATACTTGCTGACACGTGCAAATCATTAAATTAATCATTAAATCATTCATTAAATAAATAATTCTATATACATTATTTATATTCTATCTATCATTGTGAAACTGTAATGATAATAATCAACGTTTACAATCATTATTATTTAACTACCTTAATAAAACCTTGAATATCTTCATTAACAGACACTAAACCTTGTGAATTAAGTAAAACTTTACTGTTGAATAACATTTTTAATTGAGTGCTCAATTCATCATTTGGAACATTAATTAGTAAGCTAAAATCTTCTATCCTTAATTGATCATACTGATTGAATTTGGAAAGAATTTGATATTGGTAATAATTGCATTGAATGGTGCAGTCATCTCCATAATCCAAAATCATTCGCCACCTCTTGAAGTCAAAATATATCTTGCCTTTCTCTTTTCTCCACTTGATGAATTGCTGAATCTTGTTTTTAATTGATACGTCCAAATCAATACCATCACCCAGTCTTGGTAAAGTATTGATTTCATCATCAGCTCCTGCTTTCAAGCAGATTATGTTGTAAATATTGTCATCTAATTGGTGATAACTTTGAATTTGGGTATCCTGAAACATGTGAAAGGAATCATGAGCAATCTTAAGATTATTGAATAATTCTTTCAATGTATTGCCAGAGCCAAAGGATTTCATTAATTCTTCGAAACAGTCTGTTAAATTTAATTGGTTGTAAGCTTCCATTTCGGTGTACTCGTACATCATAGTTTGATTAATCTGTGGATGTAGAATTCTTAAAAGACTGTTGAAGTGTACTATTGTTTTAGCTGATTTGATACTGAGAATTGGGTATTCAATCAAACGTAAGAATCTCTTGAGTTCATTCTCCATTTCTACTCTATTTTTAATCTTGGCTATATTTTTTATCTGAACTATGATAAATTTGCTAAAGTGGAATATGAAGTCTCTCTCAAAATGCGAATTGAACGCTAAATGAAAATCCCAAAGGTAATTTAATCTCATATCAAATTCATCACTTAGCCCTTTACAAGCTTCAAAAGATTTTATAAGTAAATTGACCATTGACTTTAAATTTCTTTCATTAATTAGATCGAATTGTGGTATCATTGACTTGACTATTAATGAACTTGCTCTTATGAAATCTGTTTCGTCCCAAGAGTTACTTCTATAATATTGTAAAATACAGTCAAATTCTCTAGTATTGCCAATTTTGCTTAGCATTTCAACGGCTTGTGGAGTTTCAACTCGGAACATCGATCTCTTTATACTGTCACTACAATCCAGCATATCCAACTTTTCAACTGTTCTCGTTAACAACTGCTGATAATCCATTCTAAGTTCACACTTATTATGAAATTTGACTATAGATTTCAACAAAACATCATTTTTGAAATCCAACGCCTTAATATGTTGAAAGAACACAAATTTATTGCAAAACATGTCAAATTTCTTCCACGAAGACGAGTCGGTCGTAGAATCGACCCAATATTCAACCATTGACAAAACAAAATATAGTTTCAGCTTACTTTGAATCAAAGTATATTTGTTTTGCTTATTCAGTAACCCCATTCCTAGGCCATCTGACCAATTTAAGAATATGTCAATGAAAGCTTTATAATTAATCATATCCAATTCAGTCAATTGTTTCTGGCCCTTATTATACTCCCAATCGTTTTCATGTTTCCACTTACTACTCAATTTGATACCTGTTGATCCATGGTACATGGGTTCAAGTATCAATTTCAACTCGTCTAATCTATGTTGTGATTCTTCCCATAAAGAGATTAGTAATTCAATGGAATTTTCTTCACAGCCAGCATTAAATCTATCTATATAAAATTTCTCTAATATACTTTCTAGATGCTGCAAGACCCCAAATTCGTCTCTTCTGAACTTCTTGATGGAGTTATTCTTTGATAATCTTGTGATCAGACGTCGATTCTCAATCAAAATTAAACCATCTGTCTGTCTCTTTACCATAATCAAATCTATTAATTCTTTTACTTTGATCCATTCATCTTTGTCCTCCATTGCTTATTCTTTTCCCACGGAACACAGAATTGAGTATATAATTGAAACTTGATAATTTGACGTGAGTTTGACTATCTTTTTTTTTTCATCTTGTCTTAGCTAACGAAATGGATCCATTAGATGGCTATTATACTCCTGATGTCCGCGAATTTCATGCATTGGATTCATTCGTATTTTCTGATGACAGCGATACCAATTTAAGCTGTTCAACTACAGATGATGCTCTCAGTATCATCCTTTCCATAAAATGTTCATCCTCGTTTACCATAAAATCACTTGATAATGGAAAATTACCTAAACTAAGAGCAATGATGGATAAGTTCACCAACGAAGAAAGGATTCAGTTTGATTCTCAATTGACTGCAATAGTTGGCGAGATCATTGAATCTGCAACCATGGATATAGATCACGTCAAAGTAGATTGCATTATTTCAATTTGTTGGATTTCAAGTATCATCAAGTACGATTTGCGATTACCCAAAAGGCTACTTGAAATAGCAAAGATAAGTTGTTTAGAGTGGATTAAAAACGGATTTGCTTGTGTAGATCTTAAGAATTGTCACCTTATGACATGTTATTACTATATCAACAAATTGAAAGGAAACTCGATGCTGGAGATGTATGATGCAATTGAAAAGCAGTTACCTAGGGGCGACCTCTTGGGCTCAATGAACAGACTTTTGGAGCTAAAGTCTTCATCATTTTCAGATCACTCAATAGTCATTTTATGTGATTTCATTGATCTCAAAGTCATTAGTCTCGTTCATATGCAAAAGCCAGAGATTGTATCGGAAATAATGCTTGTTTTAAAGGAGTTTGACATGGATTTATTTTGCTATGAATATTACTATAATGTTATTTTACGCCTAATGTCAAGTACGAAACTTTCTACTACACACAAATATTATCAATTCATAAGCAAATGGGGTGAGTTCATGGTTTATCTCAATTTACCTCCCAAGGTTCCCCGATCCTTATCAGAAGAAATCCTAAAAGTGATACAAGAAATGTATAGATTATGTGTTCTACAAAATCCATTAAATATTAGCAGGTTCGAACGATATATGATTTATACAATTGGTGAGAAATACAAATTTAATTCTCAATCATATATGAATGTTACCAATAACGAAATCATTAATCCTTTGGTTTATAATACAATAATGGGTCTCAACAGTTATCAAAATTTGGATAATCCTGCATTTAAGTTTGAGGAAATTAATCCCAATTTGAGCATATTAACATACCCAATTGATGAGTATGACAAGATATTGAAAGCTCGTCCCTATAAATATAAGCTTAACTTGGGGTGCTCATTTAACTTGCGATTGCCTAAAAAGTTGTTAGACGGTGCCAAGAAGTGGATAGTTCCCGCTTGTTGTCAAACTTTTGAGATTGAGCTAGATGGAGCCAAGATTAAATGCTCGGGACTTTATTTGTTAATTTTAAATTCACTTGAAAAATCGAATAGTTTGAAGGGTATTCATTTAGAAACCAAAATATCCCTAAGTGAACTAAAGAAACTCATTGAAAGATTAATTTTCGAAAAAGTGGTTGTATTCAGCAAATCAACAAAAAAATACTCAATAGTGAACAAATTCAAGCCACAATTCATTAACGATGGCTTCATAGTCTTACTTTAAAAAATGATACCAAGCATATAAACATCTCAAATTCTCCAGACGGACTGTCCTTCGCTCAATTTTGGCTTTTTATTAATGTACTGTTCTTCAAATTCTTCACCTAAAGTTTTATTTGCCTCCAGATGCTCATTCTTAACTCTTTCTATAATGTTGGTGGCAAAAAATGGTTTAATGAAGTCTAAACCTAATCTGAATTGGAGTTTGGATTTATCTTTTGCTGACAAATCGCTTCCTAACAACTTTTTAACAGCTCTGATCAAAATTGGACCTGATTTAATTCCTAATTTGGCAAATGATTGAAAGCATGATTTAAGGAAGCCTGATTGATAGTGTAATAGTGAAGAAAACTCGTGATTATGTCTGTTGACAAATTTAAGATCAATTTTTTTTGAGTCGAAATCCAAAAGTATTTTAACTTTATGGCTACAATTGTCTATTTTGCAAATCATAGTATTGGAAAACAAATATTTGTTGGTTTGGCTTTGATAATATTTGTTAATTATGCTGTAATGATGTAATAAAAATGGTGATAAAGCAAAGAACTGCGTAAAAGTCAGATCAAAACTGGAATTGGTATTCTCAAATAAATAGTCAATGATATCCAATATTTTACTTATGGTTAAAGATTCATTCATGTCCACAAGGTATTTTCGTGAAAGTTTAATGAACTCACTAGGATCATTATTTATTCTGCTTATTTTCCAAATCCAAAGTGGATGCACAGGTGGCAGCCAGGCCGACAAACTAGCAAATTTTGAAGTCATTGTTCTTGTTTCCTTGTTAACTTTAAACATCGGAGTCTTAGATTCTTCTAGCGCCTTTGCTTCATCATTCGTCATTGGACTAGTGGTTAATATAAAAGAAAATACGGCTGTGCTAGATCTTCATTTATCAAATTTTTTCTGAAAGTTTCAAGAATGAAGTAACAATCTGAACTCATGGGCTCAGACTTTCGACATGGGGGTGTTTGAAAAAGAGTTTGTTGCCACATTGAGGGGACACTCAGCTTCTATCACTGAAACTGCCTACTTTTATGTACCGTCAAATACTTCATACGATAATTTAGGGAGAGAAACACCATTGTTAGTTCCAACTTTAATTACAAGTGATGAGAATGGATGTATCATTTGGTGGGATTTGAATACTAGGCGGCCTCTATACACATGGCAAGCACATACAGACACCATCTTGAGTATAAATCAGCTGGGGCTCGAATGGAAGATAAGCCAATGGGAGGCAATCAAATACCAATATCCGGTAATCAAAGAAACGAGTGGCTATGGACGCCTTTTGACACATGGTAAAGACGGTGAGATCAAGATATGGCAACTATTTGCACTTAATGATGCAGACAAGCCTACTGCAGGCTTTACATATAATATTCAATTAACAAAGAAAATTTCATTCGATAATATATCACCTCCTCTTAAATTTCAGCTACCTGTAAATGTATTAAACTTTTCTAATGTTCAGCTAAACAGTTATAACGAAAAATGGGTTGTTACACCAGCAACAGTAGATGCACAAGGGTGGGATTTATATGATTTGAATTTGGAGACTGAATCAACCAAATTCACCCGACCAATAAAAAACCACCAGCTTCCAAACGACGTTAAAACTGGAATCATAATGAAATTTTTATGGATAGGTGAAACAAGATTATCAGTTGGGTATGAGTCAGGAATTGTTTCCATATACGATATCAACAAAGAAGATTTTACAGTTAAACTGGTTTTCGAAAATGACACTCTCGTTCCCAACCCAATAACAAGCATTGCATTCGATGATCTTGAAAAGAAAATCATTTGTGGATCTGCAAGTGACTCTTTGGTAATCATTAATACTCAATTTGAAAAATTCTCAGCATCTTTGGATCACATCAAGCACAAGGGTATCAATTATTTAGACTGCGAAGCACACTCAAAAACTTTAGCCTTGGTCACTTGGGATGGATATCTTAGAACATATAACTACGAAAATGATTTACAATTTCTTTTCAAGATAAGAAGAAGCTTACCAAGTATTGAAAATACAGAAAATAACATTACACAAAGGGCAATCTTATCTAAATTTTCAAGATTACAGTACAAACCAAATTCATCAAAGCTAATATACCAAAATGGCCGCTCCAAAAATATCATTAGAAGGAATCGACACGAACAATTCAATAGACAATGGCTTGCCATTGGTTACGAAGATGGTAGGATTGGATTGTATATAATATAAAAAGACAGGCAATGTCTACTAGCTGAAGAACGGTACGTTTATATGATTTGTATATAGTAAAAAAGTATTAATATTCATTAATCCTTTGACATTGATAGATCATCATCAATACTCGCCTTTTCGTTATTATTACTACAATACTTTTGAGCTATTATATCATCAGTTAGACCTGTTTCAACTCTCTCTTTCAAGGTGATTGGTTCACAATCATACTCATTCAAATCTGTCGATATTCTCTCGCAAGATTCTATCAGAGAATTTGTTTTTGGGCATATCCATGGGTGTTGTAAAGTGTGTTCGACAGATAGCCTGTTGATTGGATCAACAACTAACAACCTTGAAATCAAATCTAATACGACATCTTCGATATTATCCCAATATGGGGAGTAAAACGCATATTTGCCTTGAATTATTTGTTGCCTCATTGTTGGAGGACCAAGTTCTTCACTAAAAGGAGGAAAGCCACAGAGACAGACATAAAGTAGAACGCCTACTGACCACATATCTACAGCTTTGTTGTATTTCCTTTGTTGTTGATTGACCAAAACCTCGGGTGCAACATAAGCAGGTGTCCCACAAAGAGTATTTGTGAACTGAAATTTACCAATGAATTTGGCTAAGCCAAAATCTGCAATTTTCACTGTTACATTAGCTTCGTTGAAATCCCACGGTTCATTTTGGTTGCCGTTTTCGATACTCAAAAGAATATTTTCAGGTTTAAGATCTCTGTGAACAATATCCATTGAGTGCAAATAGTTCAGGCCCTTCAATAATTGTGTTACTATTGCCTTTGACTCGTTAACGTTTAATTTACCCTTTTTAACAATTCTATTGAATAGTTCACCTCCATTGACTTTTTCCAAAACCAGATATGTGTTGATTGAAAACTCATTCACAGGCTCGATGAAAGTTGAGTAAAATCCAACAATATTTGGATGATTCAACTTTGTTAATATGTCTAGTTCTCTATCTAACTGAGTGGAATCACCTTTTTTACTTGTTGTTGGGTGAAAAATCTTGACGGCACAAATTTCTCCTGTTTCTCTGTTTAAAGTCTCCTTCACCTGTGCGTAGTGCCCAGTTCCGAGTACCTTAGACGTTAATACGTAATGATCAAAAAAAGAAGCTCTTTTAAATTGCTTATCTGAGCTTGTGTATTTCAAAATGTAGTGTAAACTTGATGCAAATGACAATTTATCGCCGTCTCTGACCATAGAGGTATTATCTTTGCCAACTAGCACGTCATTTAAAAATGTTCCGTTGGAACTGAGGTCCTTGAGTGACAAGTACTCGCTATCATTCACCTGATTGATTGACAATGTCATTTGGCAGTGGGTTGAGGAGCAATCTGCCTCGGAGAGAATGAAATCATTTCTTTTCCTCGACCTTCCCAGTGACACTACAGACTTGCTGTTGCTGAGTTGTATATTGGAGTATCTTGTGGCGTCTAGCGAGTACAGTGTGGCGACTATGCATGGTTTTGATCTCTTGTGCGTGTGCATTTCATTTTGTGATGATCCTTCCTGATTAGAAGCATTTCTCTCCGTGGAACTGGAATCAAACGAATTGGAATTTAGCTGCCTTTTCCTTGAAATCATGAAGAGTGTCAATTGAAGTTGTGCTTGTTAAGCGTTAGAGGTGAAACATCAACTACAGAAGGAATAGTGACGCGTAACATCTGCTGACTCAAAATTTCCTTGCTTAGTTGCCACTTCTTCATAAGCTGTTATAGAGCAATTAAAGCATGGCAATCAAAGGATTAGGACAATTGGACCAAGAGTACGACGGTAGCAAGCTTCGTGTTGGGATTGTGCATGCAAGATGGAACCGTGTCATTATTGACGCCTTAGTCAAGGGCGCTGTGGAAAAGATGCTAGCAATGAAAGTGTTAGAAGAGAACATTATTGTTGAGTCCGTTCCCGGAGCGTACGAACTACCCTATGCCACCAAAAGGATGCTTGCCAAAGATGACATTGACGTTGTCATCTCAATTGGCTGTCTAATTAAGGGTTCCACCATGCATTTCGAGTACATTTGCGATGCTGTTTCCAACTCTTTAATGAAGCTCCAGATGGAAACAAACAAACCTGTGATCTTTGGTGTTTTGACATGCCTCACTGAACAGCAAGCCGAAGCTCGTGCCGGCCTCATCCCTGGAAAAATGCACAACCATGGTGAAGATTGGGGTTCATGTGCTGTCGAAATGGCATCAAAGTGGTTATCATACTAATGTTATGATTATGTAAGCACATCCTGAAAATTGGAGAAATCCAAAAAAATTTTTAGTGAAAAATTATACTTTACCTTATTATACGGGGTATATAGAACATAGATACTGATGGTTTCAGATAACGATTCAAGTGATGACGAATTGGACCTCAATCCTCAAATAAAAAGCAAAAAATTACAAAGAAACTTCGATATAAACTCAGAAAGTGAAGAAGAAGACGAGATAGCAGATGACTTAGACGTAAAAAATAAAGAGGAAAAGGAAGAAGAAGGACAAGAAGAAGAAGGACAAGAAGAAGAAGGAGTAGAAGAAGCAGGAGGTAATGGTGATATTCTTGACGATGATGCAATTGAGGCGATTACAAACTCAATTGTTGGTGATACAACTTTTGGCCTTCAAAAAGTCAAAAAACTTAGCAGTGGACAGCTTGAAAAGGAAGAAAAGAAGATCAAAAAGTCAGGAGTTGTTTATATGTCATCCATACCACCATACATGAAACCACAAAAGATAAGACACATCATGTCAAGGTTTGGTGAGGTGGGAAGAATATACTTGAAACCAGAAGATGCAAAAGCACATAAGTCAAGGGTAAAGCAAGGTGGCAATAAGAAGAAGAAGTTTGACGAAGGATGGGTCGAGTTTGTTAGTAAAAAAGAGGCTAAATTGGCAGCAGAAACTCTTAACGGTGATATTCTTGGTGGTAAAAAGAGAAGTTTTTACCACGATGATGTGCTGAATGTTAAGTACCTCAAAGGCTTCAAATGGTTTGACCTAACTAATGCATTGAATAGGGAGATCGAAGTTCGTGAGTCCAAAAAGCAAACCGAATTGTCTCAAGCCAATAAAATCAATAAACAATATATCAAAAATATTGAACAAAGTAAGAATATCAATAGAATACAATCACAGAAAAGAAAGGCTACGGATGAAGACGATAAGGACATTGAAACTGAAAGGATTCACAGAAATTTTAAACAAAATGCTGTTGTTACACTTCGTGCAAATGCCGATTCCAGTATCAAGTCGAAATCGCAAAATGAATCCAAAATTAATTCAGTTCTTGACAGTATCTTCTAAACTCATGTTTACAAAACTTTAATAACTTTTTGTAATAAACACGGCATATCATATGATAGTATTAGTTAATTCTATTGTAAGTGGAAAAAAAACTGAAAAATTTTCTAAAGTTGTTTAAACCAAATAACTACATAAATATCTTTATCGTATCTATATAGTCATGCTAAGAGTTATACGGGTCTTCAAACCTGTAATAAGTCATCATCAAGTGAGGTTATTCACGTCAACTGTTCTTGTTAATAGAAATGCTTTAAAATATCGGTCAAAACAATCCAAAAAGATTTCAACACGTCACATTAGGACGCCTGAAGAATTGCTCCAGCAGGCGTCAAGTGTAGATATAGATAACTTGAAGAAGGAAGTTGATCTTAGGTATCAAATAAGGTATACAGAGCCAAACAAAAATTGGATTCAAACACAGTTCCCAGATCTGAAATTTCCGAACTACTTTGATTTCAAAGATACCCAAGATAATAGAAGCTTCATCAAGCAACACTTGATAAAATGTTACGGTGATGTCAAATTGAGTTTTAATTGGAAAGATTTTCAGTACTCTGAGCTAAATGTTGGGGATATTGTTGACTTATCTGGTAACTTTGAAAAGAACGACCTAGCAGTTGTCATTGAGTTGCCACAGGATCCTGAAGATCCGAGGTATACGTTGGTTAACGCATACGGTGAAATTCAATTTGTTTCCAGATCAAAAATGGGACTGCGTATACCCAATGTGTTTCCTAATAAATGGTTCAAAAATGCAGTCATGAACGAAGAGCCATTTTTAAACAATAGCAACCTAGACATTTCACCAATTGGTAAACCAAAGTATAAATTAGAGGAATTAGTTGATAGAAATAAGATGTTTGAGTCTGCCGTTGCGAGATCCATTAATAGTGAAAATTCACCTGACACATACATCATTCCTTCAATTTTATCAGGTATAATTTCAACAATTTTAACTGAGACAATTATTAAATCATGGAACTTGTTACCTGAAATTAATCTGAAATTGGAAGTTTTGCATAACATATTACAATCACATGAATCACCAATTCAACTATCACTGTATCAACTATATGAAGCAGTTACATTGACTGATTTGAATGAATTTAGTTCAATGTTTCAAAATCAAAATGAAATAAATATAAATAATGCATACAAAAAGCTCCTTTATAAAATATCACAATCACTTTCCATAAACAATCAATATAATACAATCTCTTTAGGTAAATCAATTTATGGGGTAGTTAATCTCGATAAGCAAATTAAAATCAATGATTTTTATGCATTCATTCTAGGCTTGAGAAAAAACAATAAAGTGTATACGCATGATTCATTTTCAAAGGCATCAACTTATGTACTAATAACTCCATTGAAAAGAATTGTCCAGTTCAATAAAATGGTAAAATCTTTCAAACAGAACCAACAACTATACACTGAGATAGCCAATTTCATCATGATAAAATTGAATAATAATGAACTGGTTGCTGAAAAGCCAATCTTTTATGATGATTTTATTGAATTATTGAAGCTAATGTGTGGTGGATCAATTTATAACAATGTTCTTGAATCATTCGTTTTGAGAATTGTTAGGATGTTGCAGCCATATAAGGATTTAGATATTACAACTTCATGTATTTATGATTTGCTATTGAACTTGAAAGAGATTTCAAATAGAGAAGATCCAACAAAATGGTGGGATACTGCTATGATTCCAAACTCAGGAATATCGATAAAGTCAGATTATGAGCAACAATATTTTGACTCAATTAAAAAAGAGAATATTAATGAATTTATAAATTTAGATTATGATTCTTTTCAAAAACCAAGAGAAAAATTTGATGATGTAATTTATTGCATTGACTCTAAAAATCCTTTAGAGATCGATGATGGAATTTCAATTAAACCACTTGAAAATGAGAATGAATTTTTGGTTAGTACATTTGTTGCCGATCCATCTTCTTATTTGAAACCAACTTCATTAGTGTCAAAAATTGCTTTCGACAGAGGTCTAACTTTATATTTGCCTGACTTATCAGGTACAAGTGCAATACCATTGTTGCCGAATGCTTTTTCAAATGAGATTCAGTTGGGGAACTTGAACAAAGATACCAGGGTTTTCAAGGTTTCATTCAAATACAATATCAAAACTAGATCTTATAGTGAACTGGACGGTAGAGAGGGAATAAATTTCGGATTAGCAAATAAATTCATTAAGATTGATTATTTTTCTGCAAATGAAGTTTTAGCTGACAAAGGAGATAATATTTTGAAGAAGTTATCAATGGAAAGTGGCATAGCAGCGGAAACGATCAAGAATGATTTGAAAAATTTGAGCATTGTATCATCGAAATTAAACGAAGTGGCCTCATTAAATGGAAGAGCATCATTGTTTGATAAAATCAACATCAAAAAGGAAATTGAGAATATAGAAAGTGATGAAAATGACGAGCACATATCATTAAAATTTAAGGATAGGTATAATGATGATAATATAATCAGATCTATCAAAGAGGGAACAAGATCAGAGCAACTAGTTTCGGAAATCATGGTGATGACAAATCATTTGACGGGTAAGTATTTAAGAAAAAATGAAATACCAGGTATATACAAAATCCAGCAGAGTTTAAAGAAATCTCCCAACGTTGAAGATTTCACTAAGAGAATTCTCAGAAATCCAGATGCACAATTCAAAGAATTGACTTTATTTCAAGAATACTTAACAAAATCAACCATTTCACCCTTTTGTTCACCACATGAGTTTTTGAACATTGATGAGTATGCCACAGTTACTTCGCCATTAAGAAGATTCAGTGACTTCATAAATCATTGGCAGCTGCAAGCATTTATTAGTAATGAAGATGTTCTTTTCAGCCAAGAGGAAATAAATTATCTGGCATTACAACTCAAGTTTAAAGATGAACTAAATACCAAAATTTCCAAAAAAGTTATTGGGTTTTTCACATTCAAGGCGTTGAAGGATTTGCAAAAGCAGAAGTTTAATGTTGTTGTTATCAAGAAACCAAACGAAAGCGGACTAATTGAAGTGATGATGATGGATTACGGAGTTCGTTGTATTTTAGAAACAAGTAAATATGCGTTGAGTGATAGTGAAAACAGGGGAAATGTCGACATTGATAGCAATAATAATAACTTGGAAATAGGAGACTGTATTAATGATGCAATGATCAAGGATATTGATTTGTTAGATGGTGCAATTTTGATGACAAGCGAAAGTTTATAGAGGCTCATCTGTTGTATAAAAGTTTCTTGTATATATACTCTGCAATAGATTGATTGAGCATAAATGTATTTTTATAGCATTAGTGTGTGGCTATATGTAGATCACTTTCACACCATCTTGTTTATGTTTAGACCCTAGCAATTCCCTATATCTGTTATCGCTTTTTCAGGTTGAATGCTGTGATGGATGTATTTGTGGTCTGGTTGCTTTGTTTATTCAATGTATATGTAATCATGGTGATAATTCTCTTACGACTACCTTCTTGTTGTATTATTTTTAAGTCAAGATATCTTGGTTTAAGTATGTGAAAATAATTTGTACATAAATGATTTTTAATTTAACGTGTTATTGGATATACGGTAGACCGGTTATTTAAGTTATTTGCATTTACTTTGTGTTTTTGTTCTCAAATGTTTTCAAAAATTTGTAAGATTTAATCTTTGTGGTGAGGAAGAAGATTGAATCAGATGTCATCTGATAGGAAAGTCGATTAGAGTCCGCTTTACCAATAGTGTGACAGGTAGCTACATAATAAATTACTTCAGTTACGAAATTCCACTGCACATTGGATTGTTATGGCCTGTTATTTTACTATTAATGATTAGTGCACAAGATAAAGAAAAAAAAGTAAACCAATTAGTCACTTGAAAAATAAGATCTACAATGTATTAGATAAATTTTTAGATTTTTGGACAACTCTTTCTTTTCCATTTTATAGAATAGAGATAAATGTCAGAAACAGCACCAGATGGATACCAAAAGGTTAATGAAGAGCAACATAAGAATGTTGTTCATAATCCCTACGGACCAAACCCTAGTGATTACCTCTCAAACGTGAGATCATTCCAATTAATTGAATCTACCTTGAGAGAGGGTGAACAGTTTGCAAATGCCTTCTTCACCACGGAAAAGAAGATCGAAATCGCCAAGGCGCTTGACGATTTTGGTGTCGACTACATTGAGTTGACATCGCCAGTTGCGAGCGAACAGTCAAGAAGCGACTGTGAGGCCATTTGTAAGCTTGGATTAAAGGCCAAGATCTTGACACACATCAGATGCCACATGGACGACGCAAGAGTAGCTGTTGAGACAGGTGTGGATGGTGTTGATGTTGTTATTGGTACCTCTCAGTTTTTAAGACAGTTTTCCCACGGTAAGGATATGTCCTACATCACCAAATCTGCCATCGAAGTTATTGAATTTGTCAAATCTAAAGGTATAGAAATCAGATTTTCTTCAGAAGATTCATTCAGATCGGATATTGTTGACTTGTTGAACATTTACAAAACAGTTGACAAAATCGGTGTTGACAGAGTTGGTATTGCCGATACTGTTGGATGTGCTAATCCAAGACAAGTTTACGAATTGGTCAAGACCTTGAAGTCAGTAGTGTCTTGTGATATTGAGTGCCATTTCCACAACGATACCGGTTGTGCAATCGCCAACGCTTACACTGCGTTGGAAGCAGGAGCAAAGTTGATCGATGTCTCGGTGTTGGGTATTGGTGAAAGAAACGGTATCACTCCATTGGGTGGTTTGATGTCTAGAATGATTGCTGCTGACAGAGACTATGTTATGTCCAAATACAAATTACACAAATTGAGAGACTTGGAAAACCTTGTTGCAGATGCTGTTCAAGTCAACATACCATTCAATAATCCAATTACAGGATTCTGTGCGTTCACTCACAAGGCAGGTATTCACGCCAAGGCCATTTTGGCTAACCCATCCACTTACGAAATCTTGAACCCATCTGATTTCGGTTTGACCAGATACATCCACTTTGCAAACAGGTTGACTGGTTGGAATGCAATCAAATCAAGAGTGGAACAATTGAACTTGAAACTAACCGACGATCAGATCAAGGAGGTTACTGCCAAGATTAAGAAGTTGGGAGACATCAGACCTTTGAACATTGATGACGTCGACTCCATCATCAAGGAGTTCCATGCCGAAGAAGAAGCTAAGGAAGACGAACGTGACACTAAGAGACAAAAGGTTTAATTTACACAATTATATAGAATGTCTTTTTACTCTCTTTATTACTTGACATAATAAAACCGTATTTTTCACTAGTACAACAAGTATAGAGCCCTTAACCTCTACTACATAAAAATTCGTTTGTTAGAAACTTCTAACCACTACATTTGGCTGATAATCGAATAGGTAAATAAATAAATAAATAAATAAGAATAATAATTCAGTCATTAACTAAACAAAAGATAACTAAAGTTAATAAATTTAAGACGTAATAATGTTAAGGAATTTAATGTGTTAGAGAATCAGTTCTTGTCAATCTTTTCAGCCAGGTCATCAAGTTGCTTCTTTTGCTTGGCTAATTGCTCCTTCAATGCAGCAATTTGTTCTGCTTGGTGCTTCTTGATGTAGAAGTCTTCTTGCGCCTTTTCTCTCTTGGTGAAAGAGTCTGAGGAGCCGTCGGATCTTGTGGATCCAGTGGCACCTTCAGTGTATGCTCTGAGGCCAATTGCTCTCTTTGGAATTGATGCCAATGCTCTTCTTGCCAACATATTTGCTCTCTATATTAATAATTGTCTGAGTGATGTCGTTGATTCTCAAGTTTAGCTTCTAATTGACGCCATTGGCAAAAAATGCCCCCACAAAAAAAAGCGTAATGACACATGCAATAAATGACAGATATTACGTAAGCGTCGTAAAAATAGACGCTGATGTAAGATTACATAAGCAAGATTTATATTTCAAGTAAAATTTCTATTTCTCTGTCATAAAGTTGCAGGTCTTGCTCCTTAGTATAAGTACATAGAAGGTGATCGAAGTTGATAAATATAGTGAACTCGATGACAACAATTCTTGAAGGTCATGAGAGTCCGGTTTATGCGGTAGAGTTCAACGAAGCAGGTACTTTAATTGCCTCAGGCGGACTTGACGAACGTTTGGTCATTTGGGACCTAGAGTCATTAGTTGAGGATAGCAAAGAACAGCAGGAGGTTTTGATGTTTGACAAGAAAATGGGAGCATCAGTAACGGGGTTGCAATGGTCAAACTTGAGCGAGGAGCTTATGTTTTCGTGCCACAGTGATTCAAAATGCTTTGCACTCGACCTAACAAAGGGAAAGAAGGTCAAAACGTTCCAACATCCGAACAACAATTGCATCAACCAGATTGCCGCATCCAAGAGAGACTTTATAATAACGTGCTGCGATGATGGTGGCGTGCGAGCCTTTGATTTGCGGTCAAGGGACCCAATCAACACCATTGAAAACCCATATCCAATACTCACAACCGTTATCGATGCAAACGAACAGTTTGCATACTTCTCTGGTGTGGATCCAAGCGTATGCTGCTTTGACGTCCGAAAAAACGAAATTATCTGGAAAGAGTCAAGCCAAAGCAGCAATGTAGTTTCCTTATCTTTGTCCTCAAATAGCGAATACCTAGTATCATCATCAATTGATGGGACCATCAAGTATTTTGACGCGAGGTCCCATTTGGAACATGTTAAGATTAGATCCAAACCCTACGTCTTTGAAGGTGCCAAATTCAGCGACGAAGACTGGTCAATCAGAAATAAAATAGTCGATTCTAATTCTAATACCAATAGCCACTCGTTCACAGTCTTCTCAGGCTCAAACGACGGTTTGCTTTTTTCATGGGACTTGGCGTCAAGAAAAACCATCAACAAGTTGAATTTTAATGTGGGCACAATTTTTGACTTAGACTACAACAAACACAAAAACCTGATGGTTTCAGGTTCACTGAGTGGTTCGTTAGTTTTATCATATCTTTAAAGTGATTTGCTAAACTGTACAATCAACTACAAAACCTAACATTCTTAACCTTCTTTTCTCTAAACTTTTCTAATAATTTAACACTCTTTAACTTTTTATCATCATTTCCATGGTTATTCATCTCTTGAGTTTCTTGTATGTTTTTTTTCATATCGAAACTTGATTTGATCTTTTTATTACTCAGCTTTGTCATGTTACGCTCTGTAAAGAGTGGTAAATCCCAATACCTTACTTTATTCCGGGTATCGTACTCACTTTTGATGGATTTCATTGTGACATGATTTTCGTTTTCCTCTGTACTTTCATTTAAATCTTGTTCAGTTTCACTAACAACTTCGGTTGAACAGTATTCCCCTGTATAATCATCATCAAACATCCTCAGAAATTCAAAATTCAGTATGTACTTTTTCATCTGGCTATGATCAATTAGTTCAATATTATTCGCAATTTCCTTCTCACTCTCCTGTTCTCTTTTCAGATACATCTCTTCTTCAATTGTATTTTTCAAAATTAGTGTTTCAACATACACTTCATTCAATTGTCCGATTCTGTGTGATCTTTTGATTGCTTGTGCTTCGATTGTTTTGTTCCAAATAGGATTTATAAAATACACGTTCGTAGCTGATATGATAGTTAGTCCATGCGAAGCTAATTTTAAGTCCATTATTAAAACAATCCCTTCACTTATTTTGACATCCCATGAATCGAATTCTGCTAAATTTCTTGATCTTTCATTGATGTTGATATATGTCGAATACATTATGTAATTTATTCCAATCAAATCCAAAAACTCAGTCAAATAATATGCCGAATTTTCAAATTCGTAGAACACTATTGATTTTATCAACCTTCTTTGGTTTTCTAATAGTTTTAACGCTAAGTAGGTTAGTTTCGCTGATGAAATACCAATTATTTTGGCGTTCCTCAGACCATTTAGTGATATTTCAGACAAATCAACATGCTTTTTCCTCTTCTTTTTTCCGTTTCCTTCATTTTCCTCTATGAGTGACTCTAATTTCCTCTTTTTGTCATGTTTGATATTGAAAAATAAATCTTCTTCAAGTTTCGGATCAAATCCGTCGACCCACTCAGGTAATTCTCCAATGCTTTCAATATCATTGCTATTAAAGTCTTTATATTCCTCTTTATTGCTAACCAGTCTATCTCTAGACTTATTACTAATAGATTTCCAATAACTGTCCCAAAACTTATTACAATTTAGATCAATTTTGGTCTTAAAATTTTTAGGATCTTCAATTATTCTGTTCTTATAATAGAATTTTTGGAGGGACACCAATTGTGGAAAACCATACAGGAAGATATCGTTATAGTATTGAACCAATGAATAGCGTGTAGTTATAGTGTTTGGTAGATTGTTAACAAAGTACCCCATTTCGTGAATGGTGGTAGTTGACCTCCACCTAATATTCGAAAGGGCCAATTTGGAAATATAAATGGACCGTCTTAATAAGTTTATATCTTCCTTGTTATAATGATCTTCATTTTCTTTTAATGCGAAGACACAAATATTTAATAAATTTTCAACATCTTTTATGCTAAATCCAGTCCAATAAAATGTTGCTTTTCTCAAATTTGTTATCAATCTTCTCAAGTCTGCTTTGTTATTGGAGTGAAACATGTAATCAACATCCTTTCTTTCTGATGTAACAGCGTTTGTTGCCAAAACAGAAACAAATAAATTTATTGATAATTTATCAAAAAAAGACGGATTAATGAATATCGGCTTATGATGTAAATCTGGTAATTTAATATCATTTTCAACATCCTCTGTTGTATGTCTGACAATAATTATACTCAATAAATCTTTCAATTGTAAATCTATGCCAAACTGATTTTGATTCATTGGCTTTATTATTGACTCTGTCCATTTTTTTGGATTCGAAAACCATGGCTCAATTTTCAAATAATTACTGATGATGGCTCCCAACTTAATTAAGTCTTGTTTTGCATCAAAATCCTTTCTAACTGTATATTCTTGAGATTCATTTTCTACATGTATATTCGTCATACCAGATGTTGGTGTACCACTAATAGCCCACATCCTTTCGTAATTCATTTCTCTAGCTAATGATACAGCCAAGGTTGTTTTAGAATTCATAGAATGTCCTTCGTCTATAATAATCCTTTTGAAGTAAATTTCTTTCAAAATGGTATTTTTTATCTGTGATTGCCGTGAAAATGCATTCATTGATATTAGAATGACATCGTATTTAGCTAACTCCTTAATATCATTACTTATTATTGTTTTTACGTTGGGTATCTGTAATATATTGAGAAAATCTTTTTTGACATGCTTCGCAATTTCCAAATTCCATTGATGAAACAAGTTATCCGGTATTACAACTAATGTACAAGATGACAAGTAATACTTTTTCAAAACTTTAAATCCTTCAAAATCTTCTTCCCTTATAGCAGATCTAGTCTTGTGAGCTGACATTTGATACTGAACATCTTCGTAAACGCCTAGATTCATTTCTAACTTTTCTATTAGATGTGTTGGGAAATCATCATAGTATTGCTTCCAGGGTATAGAATTTTGATTGATGAACTTAGTGCAAATATCAACCAAAGAATCCTTATATCCTTTGACTTGGCCTTTTGCCAAGTCATTTTCAGAAATCTCATACTTTGTCAAACATATGAGTGCTAAGCAAATGCATGTTTTGCCTAGTCCCATATTCTCAGCAAGAATACCACCACGAGGAGCAGTAATTTTTCTTGGATGAAACAATGGCTGCATTGTCCTCAAATCGTAAAAGGTATTAGATTTAGTTTTGATAACATATGGCAAATGTCGTGCTGTTTTTGTGGACTCTCTTTCAAACATCTTTGCAACAGACCTTCTTTGATACATGTAAAGTTCGCTTTTAAAACCAGGTATTTCATCACGCATTATATTATTGTACAGTTCCAGTTGATACTCATTTAATTTCAGTTTATCCACCATGGGAGACTTGAAGTTGGTATAAATGTTCAAAACTCTATTTTGTAATGTTCTTTCTCCATTATCGTCACCTACGGAGTGATACATCTGAAATGCTTGCTTATTGATTAGCCTTTGCAAATGGAACTTCATCAAAGTTAAATCCTTTAAATCACATGGAATCTCCTCGTCATGCAGCACTTGCTTCTTATCAAAATTCAAAAGCACAATTTTGTTATGTTTGATGTAGTCCATGAATTTGGCAGCGTCCATGTCGAGAGATACAGGATTGAAGTCCATGATGGTGTAAAGTTTCTTTATGATTTTCAAGCACTGTTTCTCGACAGCTCCAGCAGGTCTTTTATATCTAAGATATCTGTGTCTAAACCATTTTACAATTCCTAATTCTCTGGAATCGCTTGGCAAAAGGTAAACTCTGATGACACAACAACCACTTCTCAAATACTTATACGTAAACCTTGCAAAAGCTTTTCTTACAAGTAGTCGAAGTTCACAGAACACCTTGGAAAGTAACAACGATTCAGGCTCCTCCTTTTCATAAGGTAAATCTACCCATTGCCAACCATCAGACGCCGCTATTCCAGCCATTTGGTGTACTTTGACATTGCAACAAAAGAGTACTCCCACCAAATGAAACATTCTAAGGTCATTAGTAACCTCTACAAACCTTGGTAACGAGTATTCGACCATGCTTACATTCAAATTTGACATCAATTCATTATTGGAACTCCACTGCCTTGAAAAATTGCGGAACTAAAAGTTTTCAACTTCTTCAACTTCTCTAGATTGTTAGAGAAGTTTCTCAGTTATTACATAAAGATGTCTGTGGTGACTCGTGTTCCCAGGAGCAAGTTATTCAAGCTAGAAGAATTGCAATGCAAAGTCTTCAGAACTACATTCAACCCTACAAAAATGAGAACAGGGGCAAAAATTCTCCAGGCTCCATTAAAAGGTCAAACATTAGCTAACTACTACGGTCCATCAGACTTCCCAAATGTCTCTAAAATGGCCAAGAGTTTGAGCACCCCAAGTTTTTCTGTGGTGAATGAACCTGAAGAGTATAGACTAGAAAGAGTTGAAGATCTCAAGAGAAGAGGTAAAGGTGCCCCTAAGAAGATTAGAGAAGCTCCAACTGCTGCTGCTGGCAAGGGTAAGAAGAGGAAATAAACAACACATAGTTGTACTTGTACATATAAAACTTAATATACATCATTTAGCCATTTTTATCAAAACATTCGTTTGTAATCGTAATCTTCGATGATTTGACCAAATATAATCCTCTTGACGATACCTAACAACTGGACCCTGTTCCAATTGGAGATGACATCCTCAACCTTATATGGTTCTTCCCTTGTCTTGGTGAGTTTTTTGTGAACTAAATTCATATTCGATAAATTGAAATTTAGCAATGAGTTGACATGCGATTTCCAAATCTCATTCAAGGTTAAGCTTCTGGCTGTTAATCGAAAATTATTCAAAGTATTATCATTTTTTATCAATGAATAGTCTATTGTAATTCCTGATGGTAATCTTTCTTTATTTTTCACTTTTAGTAGCAAAACAACAAGTGGTAAATGGTTCAATGATATCAGCGAAAACTTTAGTACACATGATACTAGCATGGCACCCAATTTGAGCATCACAAACGTAATGTAAAATGCAGTTATAGTTGGTAGCAAATAGATCAAGATTGTAAATAAAATAATACCGACCATCAACTGATCAAATTCATAGTTGTTAGAGTCAACTCTATTTTTCAGGACGTTGTACTTTTTCCCATAAAATAACCTAAACAAGGTGCTAATGATATGAAGTTGCCAACAATATATCCTTGTAAACGCCACATAAACTCCATAAATGTTGAAGAATAAAGTATTAAAAATATCAAGTGTAAATGCCATGCCCATTGTGATACCACCAAATTTGGTTATGAATTCCAGTATCGTTAGTAATAAGGGGAAAAAAAAAGCAAATGTATCTAAAACGTTTGTTTTCCAAAATTGCAACACCCACAATATTAAATGTCCCAAGAAGTTGGCCAATTCGTTATTCAACTTGAACCCAGCTGGTGAGTTCATTAACCAATGCATTATCGAAGCAAGACCTTGTTCATAAATTGGCAAGCATTGTACTATTGAATTAGCTATAACACCTGAATTGACTTTGATAAAATTTGAAACTATGAGTCCTATGAATATATCGTTGGCAATCAACCATAAATTGTTATAAAACCGTATATACTCACTAGGACTGAACTTTGTGCCCTTGATAATTAGGGCTTCACTTTCAATTTTTGATATTTTCAATTTTTGAAATTGGTTAGGCAATAACTTGAATTGTTTCATCCGGAAATTTAGTTGATGAAAGGTGTATGATATTAGTGATAGCGACCAAATAACAAAAGCTTTTTTACATTGTTTTTCGGTTAGAACTTTCTCACTTTTTTGTTTTTGGCTAGCAATTTTAGAAAAGCTTTTAATTGGATGTGTTAGAATATCATTGATGAAAGTGCAAAATCTAACAGCTATTAGGTTGTAAAGAATTAAAGAAAAGTAAAACATATCATCCACCAAATGATTGACATTTTTTGACATTTTTGCCAGCGATGTCTGTTCCTTTTGATTTAACAATAATCTTGTATAATTTGCTAAATTAACATATCTCAATACTTCCTTCATCTCGATGTCACCATCTGGTCCATTAAAATGAAATTTGAGTTTTCCGCTGTACTTATCATTGAAGTCTGAAAAAAAATTATGTTCTCTTTCACCATGAAAGGTCCAAAAAATATCGATTGTAATAGGGTCCAATGAGTAGTATTCCAATCTTGATGATACTGGAGGTTTGAAAAAAACCAACGTTTCGTTAATATCTAAATATGGTTTTTGAAGTTCATAGTCGAACTCTATTAATCTATTCCATTTTCGTGATTTGGAGTTTATGCACCCTACAACTGTTAACTGTTTCAAAATCGATTTGTTGGTGGGGTATGGCAAACTCTTGTATTCATCAGCTATTATGATATCAATGACTATAATTTTGCATTTACTGACCCTATATCCAACAACAACATATTTTTTCGTCCTGTCTAGAATCTTCATGTCATCTGGCCAAAACATTGTGACAGGGTTAACCAACTTCAACTTGGAAGAGTCCATTGAGTTACTCGAATCAATATGCATCCTTATTATATATTGAAGCCCGTCTTCTGTTGAAGTAAATTGGTTTTGTTGTTAAAATGTTCAAAGAACTCACAAAAATCTTATTTAAAAAGTGTACTATTGAAAGGTATCCAATAGTTAAAGTAGTGAATATAATAATGAATCTTGCAACCAGGTGATTTGAAAGAAAGTTATTTAAAAAGTAGTAACTTTTCAGAGTAAATGGCAGGTCTGTGTAATTCGGCCCAATGTCTTCAAGAACCATAAAATGGAGACAAATGATATGACTAAAGTAATATGTGATCTTCCAATCTAAATTAATATATGCGAAAGCTATTGAAGTGGTGACAAAAATTGACTCCACGATAATTACGTTGAATCGAGTTTAATTATTTGGAGCAGATACCCAAATTGGCGGTCTGTAACTCAACAGATAATGTTCCACAAGTTATCAAGGTTACAACAAAGGCTAGTAAGATTTTGGTGGCCTTTGCAAACAACTTTTGTTTGATCAAGGAATAAAGAAGTTGGGGGAAGAATTAAGAGTTTGCCCAAAAGGGAAATGACCAGCGATGCTCATTGGCTCAGTACCACATGCTCCACTGAAGTGGAATGTCGTATTCTGAGAGGTTTATGACATATACGTATATAAAGTAGTATCGTTTGCTTTTGTTATCTTTATATTAAAACACTTATAGAAAATTTTATATTTCAAGGTGTAAAGACTTACCAGGAACCTTCAGCGGCTTCACCTTCAGCAGCCCAGTCGCCTTCAGCAGCTTCAGCGTTACCCCAGTCACCTTCAGCGGCAGCAGCGGCTGATTCTTCAGCAACTTCTTCTTCTTCTTCATCTTCAGCAGCAGCTTCAACTGGAGCTTCAGTTGGCTCTTCTGGGTCTCTGTAGAAGTACAAATCTGGCATAACAGACCATTGTTCGGTTCTGTTTTGGAGCTTACCTCTCAATCTGAGGACTTCTCTGGCCAATAACCACCAGACAAGACCAATAGAGTGCTTACCCTTGTTGTTACATGGGATAGCAACATCAACGAAATCACTTGGGGAGTCGACATCACACAAAGCAATAACTGGGATGTTAACGTAAGAAGATTCCTTAATAGCTTGAGCATCAGTTCTTGGGTCAGTAACGACGATCAATCTTGGTTCTCTGAAAGTCTTAGAGTTATAGTTAGTGAAAGAACCTGGGGTGAATCTACCAGCAATGGCAGTGGCACCGGTGTGGGAAGCGAACTTCAAAACAGCTCTTTGACCAAGGGTTCTAGAGGAGATGGCAACAACATCAGCAGCGTTTGGAACAGCAGCAATGATTCTAGCAGCCAAGACAATCTTTTGCCAGGTCTTGTTGACGTTGATAACGTTAACACCATCTGGTCTAGCAGCATGGATGTATGGGGTTTGGTGAACCTAAAGAAAATTGATGTTAGTACTTGATTTTCAGTATTCTTGTGATTTGGCATTCAGAATGGATGTAATAAACCCTAAATGGAACTAAATGGTATATAATTAACTCTTTCACCAATGAGTATTGTCCTGATGTTGATGTTTGATTCCTAATGGAGATTTTTCACTTTATAACAACAATAATACTCCGTTCCATCGTGTTTTCTAGAATTTTGAATGCATTTGAGTCTTAAATTAACATACGTTAGCGTTCTTGGCACCAAGGTGAACGTTGGCAGCAATCAAGAGCTTAAGGTCGTCTTCAGTCAAAGCAAAGTCAGCCATTTTGATGTTTGATGTATCTACTAAGCACTTACTAACATCAACCAGTTGTAAAATTTCATTAAATTTTTCTCGCAGTACCCTTTGAAAACCATGCTCATGGTGCGCGGGGTGGTTCAAAATTACCAGATAACGCAGTCACAAACACAAAGCTACGTGAAATATTTATATTTCACTAAGATTTAGGAAAGAATACTGTAATTGGATGTTGCTTAATCTTAATGACTTGTCATTGTGCCTTTTTCAAACAAAAAAATATCTTAAATTGACGAAATATGAGTAAAAGTTGAAAAACCAAAGGTAACCCTCAATACCCTATGAATAATCACGTGTATATCACGTGACGAATCACATGGTGCGGTCTTATCGGTTAAGTTCGATCTTGGCAACAACGGAATTGATACCTTGACAACTGTTGAACAATACAGTTATACCCAAAGTTACTAAGCCCGTTTTCTGATATACTCCAATTACAACGCTACTATTTAAGCGTCTGCAGCTTGCCTGGTTTAAGAACCCCGTTTTGTTGGCAAGTTATTCTCAGTTCTGTTTGTTATTGACATATAGATCATCTTTCAACAGCAAAGGCAATTAGATTCAGTTTAATTGGTGATCATTAATTCCTGGCAATGTCAACCTTTTCAGCATTTCTTGATACCGCAGAGGATCACCCTCATAGGCAAATACCACCAGAGAAGCTGGCTAGAATGCACATTACCAACAAGTATGGCTGGTACACTATCGTTGTGACCATAATCTTTTTGATATTATTCCCGTATTGGAACAGGTGGTATTCAAGGATGTATGTTCCATCGTCTAGCATATCAAGAAAGCTCAAATCTAATCTTTTGCGATATAGGATATTCAGGATAAACCCTCTCACTTTTCAAACAATTGCATTTTGGTCAATAGTACTATCACTGCTCACCTTCTTACAAACTGACAACTGGAACTTGAACTGGATTGCAGCTCGGTTAGGTCGTGTGTGTGTGTATTGCTTACCCACAGTTTTCTTTTTAACCCTCAGGCCTTCACCTTTGCCAGACACACTATATTTGGCAATCTTGCCAGTTCACAAATGGTTAGCCAGATTGATTGTGTTGCAGGGCCTATTACACGCTGCATATTACATAATTGGAAACATAATGCTCAATCACCCCGAAAAGATTTTCCACCTTGCTAACGCCTTAGGTGTTGTTGCAACCATTGCATTTATTATCATCATAATCACTTCGGTTTCTAAAGTGAGAAGAGCAGCGTTCAATGTTTTTTACATAAATCATTACACTTGTTCTTGGATTTTAGTTATTACATTGCATGGTCACTCTAGGCCCGCCATTCCCTTAGTCACTATTTTGAATGCCTCTATTCTACTTTACCAAATATATATGAGATTCGCATTAAGTAATATCACTTGGATCAATGCCTACAATGTCTCCAAAAATATGACCATTGTTGAAGTTCCAAACGACGGAATCAAAAAGAAATCAAATATACCTGGTTGTCATATCAGAATGATTGAATATGATGAAGGTAATCCATTCAAATTATTATGGAAACTTTTAATTGCTCCTGTTCAACACCCATATACCATTGCTTCGTTACCCGCAGATGAAACTCAAAAACTAGTGATCAAAAATGGTAAGTTCAAACTTGATTCAACCAAAAAGTACATGATAACAGGACTGTATCTACCATTTTTGAAATTTTTAAAGCCGTTACCAAGATCCCCTATACAATCACTATCTTTTCACACTAAAGTTAAAAAATGTCTACTTGTAGCAGGTGGATCTGCAATTGCTTTTGTTTTACCAATTGCTAGAGTTTTGAACTATAATGGTGCCATGGTCAAAATCCTTTGGGTCATTAGAGACCATGAAGATTTGAAAGTTTTGGATTTTTTTAAGAAGGCTATTGTTAGTGATGATATGATGGACATATTTATTACTGGTAATTACACTAACAGAGAAAAGACGCAATTTCAAGACGTTTTAACTGGATTAAGAAAAAAGAGAAGGCAAAAGGAACAGTTCCAAGAGTCTAATATGTTAACAGGTAACTATTCAACTTATGATACCCAAAATGAATATACTGGCAATGACAGTAACGAAATGGAAATTGACTTTAACAACATTCAATCAGACTTTAATGCATTATCTGAATCAACTTCTTTGAGGCCTAAAGTGTCAACATCTACAGCTTTAAACAACTATGGTTCCGTTGGAACACCTACCAAGAATAAAGTTTCAACCACCGAAGAACTGAATCCAGGATTCCAATTCATACCACCTAAAAAAAGAAGAAGTTATGTTGATATTCGTGCCCACCATAATTTGGGTGAATATGATGGTAATGATCAAGAAGAAAACCTTCAAATTGATTTTGAATTGAATGTTCCCGGTAAATACGATCAACAATTGAAGAGGGCAAAAGAAGTTTCTTCTAATAATTTGTTTAGCCAAAATGCCGCATTTTCTGACAGCTTTAAAGGGAAATCAATGTTCAAACCAAAGTTCCTTGCTTCACCTTTGTCAACTTCTACATCAGCGTCTTCTCCACCTCCAAATGTGTCAAATGATAGCAATTCACTTGCAAGTACGGTTTCGTCATCTTTGTACGACAATCTATTGAATTATTGGATCCTGGAGAACACATCTTGTAAGATTGTTTTTGGGAGGCCCAAGTTAGGATTAGATTATTATTCATGGTGTATTGGGTCCTCCTGCGTTGGTCCTGCCATTGATCCTATTACAGGTGAAGTGCTATGTTTCAATCAGGAGATCGACTTTAATGTGAATACTAAAGACCCTCATTTGAAAGAGTTATACACCAATGAAACTTTCCTTGCCAACCAAAATGCCAGAATCAAGGAACGAGGCGGAAGACCGGATGATACTACCTGGGTTGTTGCTTCTGGGCCTGAGGGTTTAGTTGGCAGCACAAGACTTTGGGCAAATGATTGTGGTTTCAACTTCCACGAAGAATCATTTAGTGTTTAACATTGTTTATGAATTGTTCATTGCTCAGTGCACTACTAGATCGAAGAGGTTCTATATAAAATATCATTTTCCTCAGCTATATATATTATTAACACCATGAGCATTTGAAAATATCGGAGCGCGTTGGCAAGCAGGGCAAACTCCGAGGAGGTAGATGAAGAAAATCAAATTGAGGCCTTCAGTCATTAACTCTCTTTTCTTGGAAGTAGTAGTATTCCTTTATTGGAATATATTCTTTGCTATTAATACAATATATAAACTTTTGAAAAAAAAGGAAACAGAATATTATTTCATGGAACCTCCAACGTCTAAAAATAAAAGGAATATCTTTTCGAATTACACATCTAAATATGGAGGAATACTAGATCGATATATTTCTGTTATTCATGAATTACCAGTTAATAAATTTATGAAAACGTCGTCAAGCAACCAAGGGCTTCAAAAAAATTCATCCGAAGAAGAGATTAGTAACACCAGGACTGCAGTAAATAACATACAGGGAACAAGTAATCCTGAAAGTCCCATTCTGTTGGGTGAAGGGTTGATTAGCAACGGATATGATTTCAACTCGCATGAATCAGCAGATAGACATGTGTCAAGAGAGTGGTTACATGAGTCTGAAGTTAAAGAGAACTTATTGCACGAAAACACTATTGCAAAGGCACTAGGCTTCAAATCACCAAAAATATTAGACTTCAAACCCATTAAGTCACCTTTGAGACGCTACAAATCTCCCGTTGAAACCCCCAGTGATCAAGATGAAAAGCTAAAGAAGTTGCCTTTCAAAACTGTGCCTGCGAAAATTGCAACGATAAAAACGGAGGTTTCTTTTAAAGTATTAGATGCTCCAGGCTTGAGGAATGACTTTTACTCGAACATAGTTTGTTGGTCTAAGAAAAAGGATAACATTGCTGTTGGTCTTGGTTCTGTTGTATACACTTGGCGTGAAAGTTTAGGAACTACTCCATTAGAACCTTATGGGAATGATGTGATATCTGCTTTATCTTATAACCATGATGATGTGCTTGCAGTTGGCACAAAAACGGGCATAGTTGTGATTTACGATACCAATTGTGATTTCATAGGTGCTAGTTCCAAATTGAAAACTGGCATTAGCATTTGTATAATTAAATGGATCCCTGGGACACAAAGATTTTATGTCGGTGATGATACTGGAGATGTTACGTTATTTGAACTCATTAATGATAAAAAGAGACCCAACAACCTTATCTTAAAGAACACCCTTTCTTTTAAATGTGATCAACAGCAAATTTGTGGTTTGGATGTAAGCAGTAATAGAAAACAGTTAGTTGTCGGGGCTAATAACAACAATAGTAGCATCTGGGATATAAGAGATCTCTTAAATCCAAAACGATTATTTTATTTGGAACATGAGGCTGCGGTGAAGGCAGTGGCCTTTTGTCCTTGGGTACCAAACCTCTTAGCAACCGGCGGAGGAAGTCGGGATCGGCATATTCGATTTTGGCACACTGCCTCTGGTACTTTACTTAGTAAATTTGAAACAACGGGTCAGATAACTTCCATAATTTGGTGTCACTCTAAAAGAGAAATTTTAGTCACGTTTGGATTTGGGAATTCATTTGATAGGAATGGAATTATTTCAGTTTATTCTTATCCTGAAATGGAGTTGAAAACAAAAATTGATGCGCCAAATGATCTCAGGGTGCTAAGTGCAGAATTATCAACAGATATGAAATCAATCTGTGCTGCACTTAGTGATCAATCTATTAGGCTTTATTCGATATGGGATTCTGCATACGATTTGAAAAATGGAAGTTACGGTAATGGTATTTTTGGTAGTGATATTATAGACATTGAAGAAGGAGTAGATAAAAATATAGTTTCTATTAGATAAGGATATAAAGTTTATAAGGGATATAAAATTAATACAAGGTATATGCAACAAAAGCAAGCTGGGATATATATATATTGAGAGAAACTAGTTAGGCTTACCATCAGGATCTTCAATTTCACTGGTCAGTTTCTTCCAATGTTTTCGGTTTTTTAGTACTATAGGTGTATCGAATTGCAGAACAATGAACAAAACAAACAAAAAAAATGCCATGGCAGAGCTGGGCACCATCATTTCAGCAAATAATTTTCTGGAAACAACTAATTGATAAGGACAATGTGTGTCAATACCTACAACCCAACAATTGGCACTCGCCAAAGAATTCAAATCAATCCAGATTCCGTCTTCTTCTTCAGGGATCAGTATAATAGCACTAGTTTGTTCTACAGCGGTTGCTGGCACGTATAACTTGTAATTTCCCAAATCTGAGCATCTATCAGGGGCATTTATGTAAGTTGAGAAATCTTCCGATATTTTCAAGTCGTATGGGTAATCTTTGCATATGCATAAACTTTTGAATTTTTGTAAACATGAAGTTGCAATCCAACCAGCAGCTGTTAACACTGCACATCTGTTAATAAAAGCATCATTATCGCTATCATCGTTTTCACCATAGTTGTAAATAGTAGAATTGAGAACATACTCAGTTGAGTTAAGATTGCTTGAGTCTATGATGTCAATACCAGTTCTGTTCATTAAATCAAATTCTGATTGAGTAGCGGAGGTATCACTTTGATTTAAGTGTAGTAGAGAAGTGAAATTTTTTAAAGACATCAAATCCGTTGCCAAAACAGTCGGCTGGAACGGTGCCCAGGACCAGAGTGATGTCTCCAAAAAGTATGAAAGCATGTCTAATTCCGGAAAGGGATGTGATATTATGGGACTAAATCCACACTGAATTGCCTGCCAATATGTTTCTAAGGTGAATGGTGAATTTTTTGAATCATAGGTGAACTGAAAAGTAGAGTTAACATCACTAAGATTATTTAAACATTGAGCTTCGTCGATGGAAACAAAATCAACATTTATGAAATTTTCACTATTCAGGGTGATCAACTGGTCCATTCCGCTCAATGAGCTTGAATAAAATAAATTAGTATCGGGCTCAAAGTTGGAAATGTTACTTTGAACGACAATGTTCAAAACTCGTTTTTGTAGCTTTATCAGAATTGTGTTTAATGTTGGAAAGTTGAAAACATTGACCGTTCCAGGTGTGATAACATTTGAAAGTGAAATACCATTTGAGATTGTTGTTATTCCAGTTCGAGAAGCATTCGAAGCAACAGATATTTCGTTAAGTCTCATTAATACAGTTAACATGTCAGTACTAAGAACGTTATTTGTACTTATGATGTATCGATTAATAACATCTGAGATTGATGTGATATTGAATTGACTAACGTCACAAAGGTTTGCATTAGAGAAATTTGGGATAGTTTGATTTCGCTGATTGTTAGTACTGTTGGTGTTGTTTGCTTTGAGGCTTGAATTAGTATCAAATAAGTGAGCTGGACATAAACCCCAATCTTGAGTGTAGTTATTGTAGTATAAATCCAGTGTTATAGAATTGACACCAACATTTAACAAATCTGAAACCTGCTCTAAAGAAGACTTATTGTAACCGTATGGTTTGAACACCGTTTCAGTTAAATCAACACCAACAACCGTATTCAAGTCTAGTGTGATATTTGCAACAACGTCTCTTTGAGTTCTAACTGCAACAATTCTATTTGGAGACAATGTAGGCCAGTAGTTGCTTTGTGAAGAATTTCCAACTTGGAAAAAAGGTCGGTAAGTTTCAACACTACTACCATTGAGAACCAAAACAGCCATACTGACGCTTGATAGACAAAGCCACAGTAAAAGTAGGATTGCTATCATTTCTGACTTGATTTATATAATGGAAGTGCTTTAATTGTTAGCATAAAAAAATATAATTTTACAAAAAGTGCATCCGTCACTTAAAAGATACGCAGAGTTCTTTATCACAGACCAGTCGATTCCAGGATGGCGTTTTCAGAAAACATATTAGATGTTATCAGTACTTTAATAGTTGCATTGCCATTAAAAGAGTTCAGTCATGATGTTGCGGAAGTGGTTAATTATCAATTTGTTGATGAAATTTTCCATTATAGACAACTCCAGCATTATTTACACGGAGATTGGGGTTATCGGGATCCGAAGATCACTACTCCACCCGGACTATATTACTTAACATATCTATACGCTAATTTGACAGGTGTTATACAAAACTTGGGTAACATGAGGTTTTTCAACCTGATCGGAGGTTTGTTTATTGCCATGTGCTGCATTTGGATCAGATTCAATTCCTCTAATCCTGGGTTCAACACGGCATCTATACTATTAAACCCACTGATGGCACTTTATTATTCGCTTTATTATACTGATATTTGGGCTGCTGCTTCAATTGTGTTGATGTATGCTATTGCAATTGCAAAGCCATTCAACAGTTCCAAAGTTACATCTCTAATTGCTGCTTTTGTTGGTATCTTATCTCTGTTTATGAGACAAACAAACATTGTTTGGTGTTTATTTGTGCTGGCTGCGATTATTGACCAACAAGTGAAGGAAGAGAATGGCTATAAGTACGCAAACTTTTATGAAGATTTGAAGGTTTTTCTTTCATCAACGCTGAAGAATAAATTTTGTGTGATACCGTTTGCGTTGGTTGTCGCTGCGTTCCAATACTTTGTGTTTGTGAATGGTGGCATCACTCTTGGCGACAAGGACAACCACGTTTTAGTTCCTCATATAGCACAGTTCTGCTATTGTCTTGTTTTCATTACAGTGTTCACGCTCCCATTGTGGATATCAATTTCCTTTTTTTTTGAGTACTTAAAGGATAACTTTGGATCACTGCAAGCTTTGCTTTTCAATTCTTTTTGGATCCCAACTCTCGTTGTTATAATAAAGAATTTTACGGTTATTCACCCATTTATCCTTGCTGACAACAGACATTACACGTTTTACATTGTCAAAACCTTTATTACGAGAACAGACACGTCAAGATTCGAGCTTCTGCCTGTGTACCACTTTTCTTTCTACGTTGTTTACAAACTGTTTATTGACAGTGTCAGCAGAACGAAGCCAACAGCGTCTTCATTAATAATATTTTTAGCATGGATGGGTTGCACTGCACTAACGATTATTCCAAGTCCATTGTTTGAGCCTAGATATTACATTGTCCCGTTCTTGATGTTCAGGTTAATCGTCCAGCCATATTCTAAGCCAATTATCGGCATCAAGATTATGGACGGTGACAACAATCGTAGAATCAGATATGTTGCCGAGATCGTATGGGCATGGTTCTGGACACAAGCATTATACCTAGTCTTTTTGCAATTTACGTTTAGATGGAACGATCTAGCGGATCCACAGAGGGTTATTTGGTGAGTGGTCCGATGAGCGTCCTTTGGCTCATCTATTACAGAATTTCTCAAAAGCCCCCCTAAAAACGAGTCCCCGCTACAACTTCTTTAAGAGTTGAAGAGAAGTTGACTCTTGTGGGGTGCTGGTGAACTGGAGCGAGTATGATTACAGACACACTATTGAACAATATCACTATCGCCAGCGCATTTCTGGCCATCATGCTTATAGTGCTTTATAACTACCTTATAACCGACACAGTTTAATATCGTTGATGACCTAAAACATCATATTTTCTTATGTAAACCGAACTGCACTTTTTGGACCACTTGTTGCTCCAGAAACAAAAGAAGAGATACACGAGTACTAGGTACCATGTGCATTGTTGTTTGTTCAAAGACACACCCAGGCTATTCGTTATTGTTAATCTCTAATCGAGACGAGTTCTTCAACAGACCCACGATGGGTGCATCGTTTGTGACGCCGACTCAGATACGGCCGATGGATCTAGCACGGTCTGCACATGGCACATGGATTGGGACTACCACAACCGGGCGTGTTGCAGTGTTAGTCAACTACAGGGAACAGCGCGGTGATGCTAAAAGCACCATCTCTAGAGGTGAGATTCCACTGAGTTTTCTAAACGAACGTGAAGATGTGACACCCTTAGCGTGGGCACAGGCTGTTCGCAAGCGAACAGCTAACTTCCAGGATATAGGCGGCTTCTCGCTGCTCTTTGGAGAGATTGTACCCACACCAGACGGCCAATGCGAGCCCAAATTGTATGTCATGTCAAATCAATTTGACGATATCGTAGATGTCTTTGACACAACTACCGAAAAACTGCCTGGGATAACACGAGAACACGGAATCCTTGGCCTGTCGAACTCTACTATTTATGATCCCTGGCCAAGGGTTATCACCGCAGAGCACCTACTCAAGGATGTGATTCAGAAGGATGTCAATGGTGACTTTAGCTCAAAAGAAGAGTTCTTTACTGAGCTACTGAATATTCTAAACGAAACAAACCCCATTATCTTGAAGAATCGAACCATGCAGGAGGCCTTTGACTCAATTCCTCAGAGCATTTTTGTACCTCCACTAGAAACGGAGTCTATGGGTCTCTATGGCACCAGAACACAGACCTTACTTGCCATTGATAAAAGTCTAACTACCAGTGGCGCAGCATCTGACGATAATGTGGCGTCCTGTTACGTTGAGCGACGCGTCGCCCAGACAGACGCGTCGGTAGATGCAGGTGTGGTATTTGATTACGTCAGCACACTTTCAACGGCGCGTTTTTCTGCCGATCACCGAGATTGATATTATAATAGGAGAGATTAAAAGGTGAAGAGGTAATTTTACATTGTAGTACCTCATTGATAATAAATAATCTTTATAAAAGGGGAGGTTGTGAGTGATCAGATTGATAACTGTTTAGTAGTACACATATTTTACTTTGAATTTTACCTGTAATTTAGTTTATAGTCATCGCATAGTAGTAAGAATGTCATTTAGTGTTAAAAAAATTACTGCAGAGGAGTTTAAGGAGTCAGTGGTACAAAGATACACTGACATCATTGGTGAGAAGTTAGGTGGTAAGGTGCTTGCGTTTTCTGATGAATGGTTTGCCGCAGCAGAAAACCTCATCAAGCCAAAGGAAGCAATCAGAGATGCCACCAGATTCACATACGCCGGTGCATGGTATGACGGCTGGGAAACCAGAAGACACAACACTGAGGAAGCGGACTGGGTCATCATCAAAATGGGTGTGTCATCCGCTTCTCTCATTGGATGTGAGATCGACACTGCGTTCTTCAACGGTAACCATGCACCATTTATTTCTGTTGAGGCTGCCAATCTTACAGAAGAATGCGACATCAATACTGCTGCATGGGCCACCATCATCCCAAAGATGGAGTGTGGGCCAAGCCAGAAGCAATTCTTCATAAGAGACCAAGTCACTAAGGAAACCTACAATCATGTCAAGCTGAAGATGTACCCAGACGGAGGTATTGCAAGATTCAGACTCTACGGTACCGTGCACCCTGTTGTTCCTAAGGACCTAAGTACCATCTTGGATACTGCAAGTGCCATTCAGGGTGGTGTTTGCGTCTCAATTTCCGATCAACATTTTGGTTCCGCTGACAATTTGCTTTTACCTGGCCGTGGCCACGACATGTCTGACGGTTGGGAAACGAAGAGATCAAGAACTCCTGGTCATGTTGACTGGGCAATCATCAAGTTGGGTTACAAGACCAACATCCGCAAGATTGTTGTTGATACCGCCCACTTCAGAGGTAACTTTCCTCAGTTTATCAAAGTTGAAGCTTTGAACAGCACAACTGGTTCCCCTTCATACGACAACGCTGAGTGGGAAACAATTGTTGACAAGTCCAAAACAGGCCCTGATGCTGAACACACTTATCCTGTTGCTTTGGATAAGTCGTTCACTCACATTAAATTGGTAATGATTCCAGATGGTGGTGTTAAGAGAATCAGATGTTGGGGTACACTGGATGTTTAAACCAATAAAAAAAGCATTATTATATATTAACTAAATTACTCTTTCAGGTATTGTATAGACTGGAATTTACATTTTCTTGCAAAGATCGTTATAACCTCAACCGAAGATTTCAATCAGAAAAAAAGTTCCCATGTAAATTTTTCATATGTAGTCAGATCTATAGGTGGATCACTAAAAGCTTCGATGGATAGCTTGATAAACAAATTGAAGCAGAGAGTGCCTGTTCTTGAATGTGGCATTGAAAAAGAGCTTGAGCATCAAGGGAACATTTCAGAAAGCGCACAAAATGCCTTACTGGAGGTTTTGGTTGAAGCTTCTAACTACAATTCATTTTACAGTAAAAGCGCACTTAAAAGAATAGTTGACTATCTTGAAAGAAGAGGCATTGAAATAAACGAAGCTTTTTATGAATATTTGATTGAGTGGCTGCCATCGAAGGAACTTGAGCCCACAGATGTAGATCTCATATCATATCCCATGGGAGAAGGAAAATTTACCAAAATAATTGAGTCACCTAATCTCATCTCAGGTTTAGGAACTACAGGCTTGCGAACATGGGAGGCCTCATTATTTTTAACAGACTATTTGCTGAATCACATACCACAGGACCAATTCGAAAGATGCTTCGAAGGCCAAAACATTTTAGAGCTTGGGTGTGGTACAGGTTTCATTGGTATATCATTAGTCAAATTTTTAAATGAGAAAATTAACAGCGTAGTTTTGACTGACGGTGATAGCCAACTCATTGATAAGCTGGGCTCCAATTTGAATATGAACGATATAGATCTCGAGAGTTTCAACATCTCTGTTTGCAAATTATGGTGGGGAGAAGATAGAATACCTGCGGGCATCAAAACCATAGTTGCTGCAGATGTTACTTATGATTCGACTATAATACCTTCACTGATTGAGGTTCTCAAAGATGGTATAATCAATGCCAACGTTACAGATATATTTTTGGGTGCTACTGTTCGGAATGAAGAAACATTGAAAGTATGGGAAAAAGCCCTAGATGAAAGCCAAGGTTTATGGAGTTGGAACAAGATTGCAACGCGTTCTAGAGGAGGTAGTATCAATGGAGAGCAACTCTATTATAGGTCCCAAACTGCTGAAATCTTTGTGTATCACGTGACAACATTTGTTTCAACCAATAAGGAAAAATTTCCTTTTTAGGAAAAGATAAACAGACCAACAAACACGCTGAGAGGGAAAAAAGTAAATAGCACACTAAAAAATCATCAACTTATTTGTAGAATTGTAACTAGTGAATTGGAAGTGTGTATTCTGTACAGCATTCGTTGAAAAGAGAAGGCGAGACTGTTTATATTGTTAAAATCAATAGGAGAAAGTAATAAAAGGAAAAATAGACAAGAGGCTTTATATTAAAATACTTCTTTAATAATTATAATAAGTTGAACATTTTACTTAGTAGGCAATACTCGATAATTCATTTCATTTGATACCATTAATAGTGTATATGTTATAAGTCGTCTGTGAAAAACCAACTAAATTCAATCATTTTACAGTAGACATTGGAAGTAACGACAATATAGCCAAAGAACCAATTATGAATATAAGCATTGGGGATATTGAGAATTTCACACCATCACCAGTGAAAACACCAACAAGAAACGCCATTAAGTTTCAAAGTCCAGCTAGTAGAGGTCTGTCGCCACTCAAAAATGACGATAATGGAGCCTGTTTGCCAAGTGTTGAATTCAGAAAACTCGAGAGAGCACTCAGCGATGCGTTGATCAGTAATAAGGAGTTGATGAAAGCAAGGGATTTCAACGAGAACGAGATCAAATGTAAAACTAGTCAACTTAAAAACAAGAATCACAAGATCAACGAATTGATTCAAGAGAACTCATATTTGGTTAAGGAGCTCAAGAAAGAAAGAGAATATAATGAAGATGAATTCAATAGCTGGACTGAAAAGAAAATTGAATTAGAATCAAAGATAAGGTCTCTCAATGATATTTTGTTGAAAAGAATCGAAAATGAAGAGCTAGAATCAACTAGAGAAATTGACGAATCACATAACGACGAACAAATTGAATTTCTCAAAAATGAAATTGAAGTCCTCAATAAAAGAATTTACGGATTACAAAGAGAAAATGAGCTAGAAGTTCAATCCAAAATGATGATAATCGATGAACTAGAATTGATAAAATCAAAGTTCAACAATCTGAATAATGACTATGAGCAACTCAAATTTGATTATGAAGAGTTAGTCAGTGAATATTCAATCTTGCAGATAGGAGAAACAGAAAACGAAGATGAAAACGAAAGTAGCACACCAACTATTGAAAACGATGGCGTGATAATAAGTGATTTAAAAATACCAAAAATTAGACAACTTTCATGTGGCACAACAAATACCGAAACTTCAGTTATAAATCAAATGAGAAGTTTGAGTCGAGTTATCAGAGATACCGAAAGCCAATCGCAAAAAAATAAATACTCAAAAATTATAATGAACTATGAATTTGCAATTCAATCATTAAAATTACAAAATGAGAAACTCCATTCATACATTGGATTTATAACACAAAAGATTCAAAATAAAAGAATAAATAGTGAACCTGGTTGTTCAGCTATTGAAAACATAGAATATTCCGATGAAATTAATATAAAAAATGCCAAACAAAATTTGAAAACAATTATTAGAAGTGTATCTGCATTGCCACTAATGAATACAAATAGCATTGTGCCCAAAGATTTATCATATTTGGATCTGAATAATAATGACTTGAATATCAGCAACCAATCGATGAATAATAATGATGATACTAATGATAGCTTTTGCGAATCAATTGCATATTCCACAGATTATAATCAAGGTAGTGTTAAGAATCTGGAGTTTGATAGTGATTTTTCGTTTGATTGTGGAGAAGACGAGGATGAAATAGATGATCATGAAGAAGAAGAAGAAGGTGATGATGAAGGAGAAGGAGGTGGAGAAATTGATGAAATGGATAACGAGCCGGTTATGGGGATCTCAAACCAAGGTTTAGATAAACAGAAGTACTCATCAACAGATTCATTAAATGTGTCATTTAAGATGAATTTTGCACCAAAGCTAAAGTTGAGGAAATCCAAAATGTTGAAAGAACCATCGAAGAAGCACGTTCATAAGATAACGAGGTTACCTTCTGACATGAATATCAAAGGACAAACATTTGGGGGCGAAGAGTATTACCATGAGCGCAATATGAGCAACAAAGGTTCAATGAAAAGTTTGAGTAAGCATTTGTCAAATTCACAACTAATCCATTCATTTACAGAGGCAGGTGGATTAAACGAAGCCGAGTTTGAGATATTGGAAGATGGGCCTCCAATAAGTGACGAGGAGATGGAAGAAGATCCAAGGGCAACAAGTAATGATTTAGATAATAACAAGCAGTTCCCAATATTCACGCATATTATTGAAGAGGAGGAAGAGGAAGAGGAGGAATTTGATAAACAAAGAAACTATCCATCCTTAAGCTCGGATGATGAGGATATTTGTGTCAGCATATCGAATAAGGAAATCAATGAATTCAAGTTATTATGGAAGAGTTGCTTTTGTCCAAGACACTCGCTGATACAATGTCTGTGCCATCAGCGACAGCTAATTGATGTCAACTTGTTACAGTTTGCTTCTAACCCTGTCTATAGACTACAGAATAGGATCAAGTCGAAAAACGTGCCGTTGAGGTATCACAAGCGAGTTGATCTGGTCAACAATGGGATAAAAGGTATAACAAGTGGCGAATTGATAGAGGAAACGGACATCTCATTTGTTGACTGATTTCGTTGCCGAGACGTTAGCATCACCGAGCCTTTTCTCACCAACGGTTTATTTTGCCAATTGATCTACCACGATAATGTCAACAAAAAGTTGCTTGTGGTTAGGATATGATACTTTTACTAAGATGTGCGCTTCCGCGCAGGCGGTCATCTTCTGCGCTACAATGTCTGGCTTTTTCAGGGCAAATATGGAGACCGCTATGTCATTCTCACACCCCATCATGAAAGCTGGAAATTTCAACATTGAATGTATTTTTTATTTGCTTTCAACCGTTACTTTTCTCTACTATATTTTACAAATAAATGCCAACTTTTCCATTCACACATTTATTTCATTGATGTTTCTTTCTCGAAGAAATATTCACTAACAATTATTTAATACATGTTTTTTTAATATACTTTTATTTCTTTCGACGCGTACCACGATACGAGTTCCTCAATCCATTGCCCTTAGTTGCAAAGTTTAAACCCACTGCTGGCCTACCACAACATCGGCTCTTGGCATCCTGGGTCCTTTGCTGGTACCCCTGGTCCACCACCTATTATCCGCTCTTCTATTCGATCTGCTGAGCGCATCGCTCATTTCGGATACCGAGCCGTTATTCCCTAATACGGAAATCGTAGTGTAACACCACTTTTATTTTATTTGGTCCTGAAAAAGTCACAGTGCTCAGCCAGCAGATCTCCGATACGCACCCTGCACCAACGAAAGTAGAGTGGGCATCTGTGTGGGGAGGCTGCAAGCACGCACCTGGTGGTAATGAGGAGTAAAAGAGCTGAAAAAAGAGGTATAGGGGAGTGTGGGCAGAACTATGTAGCGGGAGGTGTGCTAGACTCGTAGCTATTGTTTTTAACGGTTTGCAGCAGAAGAAGCCTGAATTGTTTTTATTGGTGAGGCGTCACAATAGCGTAATATCACACGATTTATTAGGAGTTAAAAAAAGTTAGGTCAGGAAACACAGATGGAGCGACAAACAATAGGATGGTAGTAAGATAGTTATATAAAATGAAGTGACGCTCCTCCACGATTGTTTTGGCCTTTGAAACACGAAAGAATCTTTTTGCAGAAATAGACTTGGCTAAGTAAAAGTGAACAGATAAAACATCAGCTAGCCTGAAAGGAGACGGATAGATATATATACATACATACTTGAAACGTTTTGGGCTACAGTGATCGAAACGTGAAAATATACCATGGCACTACATAACTACATTTATATCAAGCATAAGGAAGACGAGCTGGCAAAGAGAATTGCCAGGGATCATGACCCAAGGCCTGTGTGCATACAGCCAACAGAGCTAGAGTCGTCGCCAATAGCGGTGGAGTACGAGGAGGAGAGCGAGGAGGAGAGCAGTAGAGACAAAAAGGAGGAGCCAATCATCGAGTACAGACAGACCAAACAGGAGCCAATCATAGAGTACAAAAGGGAAAAAGAGGTGGTGTTTGACGAGCAGCAGCAACAGAAATTGTCTGTGTCAAACAAGTCCAAAATGATAATGAAGGATGGCAAGATGCGGAAATTGAAGCCAAGACTAAACAATTTCAGGGTCACCAAGGACACACCACCTGCCCCACCAAAAAAGTGAGTTCGCGTTTGCATGCACACATATACCAGTTCTACTTTTGTACATAGAGTCACCACAGCGGATGGCGAAACGTTGCACAGTGTTAGCTTTTGATTTTCCATGCTTTAATTTGTATCATACATTGGGTTATACCATTAAAACTTATAAGAACATATATAGGTACCTAATCATAATTTAAGTTTCATCTTTTTTAACTACGCTGCGACCGCTGAAACGTCTACGGACGGCTTGAATTTCTTCATGTTGTTCAAGATGTAGGATACAAGTTCGTTGTTTTCGGCGTTGTTTTCATCAACCAATTCAATCATCTTATTAATGAATGGTGGATAACTGGTTAGCACTGCCAAAATTGGCTCATATTCACAAACATTTGAAAATATTTCAATTGCCTCATTTTGAACTTGTTCGCTACTACTGCTTAAACAGCTGAATAAGATCTGAAAATTGCTGAAGTTCAAATCCTTTTCCGTCTCCCAATTGAAAAACTTAGCTAAGCAAATTGGCAAGTTGAATAGGCTATTCATAATTTTTAGTAGCGCCAAGATAATCTGATGGTCATTAGAGTTTAGATTGAAAATTGAGAGAAATGAGTCAAAGCCAAGTGTAAAAATCAAATTTTTGCAGTAGCTGTTTTCAGTCAACTGTAAAAGATTTGCAATTGAGGCAAGTGAATTAAATAAATCAACGACATTGACGATTGAAGATTTCAAGTCTTTGAATAGCGTAAGCTTTTCACTTTTAGTGTTTTCACACTCATACTGGATAACTATCTCCAATAAAAAGGGTAAGATAGAGATAATTTCGTTGTCTTCATCAAAGAGTTTGTCTAAATCATCTGTTATGAAAGAATTCGAAACCGTTCTGATACAATAGAATCTCGTTTCTAAATCTAAATTCGTAAAAGTTGACTTTTCTCCATCAGAAAATTTTATGAAAGTTGAGTGATTGTATTTCAAATTTTTGGATGTTGCTAAAAGATATGAAGTTAAAACTTTAATCATTGCTTGCTTTTGTTTGATCAAACCATCCTTTTTGTTTGAGTTGTCATAATTATTTAACCCTGGGCTGAAACTTATATTCGCTAGTAGCTTGACACTTTTATTGATCACAAGAGAGGAAACATTGCGCTTCAGTAAATTGCTTGTCTTCGTTATGACATTTGCTTTAATTAAATGCTGATCAAATTCTGAAATCTGGGAATCATTATCTGTCTTGACGTTATTCTTCGAGTCATTTGTGAATATATTTATATTGATAAGGGTATTGCTATCGCTGAAGTTATTCAAGGCATTTGTTGTTTTCAAAAAGTGATTAGGCAAACTCAAATTTTCCAAGATGGTTAAAGCTCCAAACAAATTATGATGTTCATCCAAAATATCAAGTAAATAGTCAATCAAGAGTTTATTTGGCCTTAATTTCTCCTTAATTTGTAAGTTGTTTGACAGTAAGGCTAAACCCTCACTTGAATCATCACTTTTGACATCAAGTAACAGTTTATCACATAAGTTGTTCAGTGTAAATAACTCACCCTTTCCATTAAGTAATTCTCTTGGCAAGAAGACCCATAATTTAATGCAAACTAAAGCAGTGGCAATTTGAACATTAATTTCACTTGCTTCAACCGACCTGACAAGTAAACTTTGATACAAAGTTGAAATGATTGATTTACATTGATCATTGATACACATTGTTGAGAATAAATGTACAATTGTCAACTGATTACCATTTGAGCCATTTAAAACTTTGGTTATTTCATTTGCTAATAAATTGACAAAGCTTTCATCTTTCGTGAACAAGTGCACCGTCAATTCACTGAATATTGGATTCAGCTTCATAACAATCTTGAACACATTGTAATAGTGTACGTCAAATAAAACTATCAGGTCATCGATGGAGTTTGTGATCATTTGATCGATCTTAGTTTGACTTCGCTTCAACTCATTCAATATTATTATGCAATTCATAAAAGTCTCATCAAACTGTAAATAAGGAAGCAGTAACGAGACCAAGTTTTTACAGTTTGTTTCGTTATCAAATCGATTAATTTGATTGATAATGTTGGTCAAAATCGGCGCTGATTGAATCAATTTAACTTTATCGTTTAATACATCTTTCCAATTACTCTTCAACTCCAAAACCAAACTCTCGATTGAAGACATAGTACCATACATCCGGAAAACGTTTGTTAGCACAACTGAAAAAACCATGGAAAAGTTATTACGCAAGCAGAACGGCCTTTTTCGCTCAGCATTGATATCTATTCACTAACATATACATTCCATCACTAGCACGTTAAAGTATAAAGATAAAACAGAAACTTGCTATCAGTTGAAGCAAAGGTTACCAGTTTGTAGCAAGAACGTAGAGAAACAAAACAGCTTTTTATTCTTGTTTTAGCTTTATTGGACTTTACAGCATGCTTATGCAGTCAACGTCATTTTATAAATTCTGTGATGGAAGCAACGTTTACTTATAATTGAATGTTGTCTTAGGGTTATGTGCCACAAAGTAAACAACACATAGCTATAATTAATGCTATTTATTATGCGCCAGGTATATTCGATGTTCAAATTGCTAATGTACTTCGGTGTAGTCAAATTTTTTCGTAGGTGACCGAGTCTAAACAACGCATCGAACACCATCGATGTAAGGCATTTGTATACTATTCTACCGCTAAAATCATGCTGCCATAACAGCAACCAGTAAATTATCTTACGCAAGCTGATGCAAGCTGATGCCAACTGTGCCAATAACTATATGGTCTCACCAGCAGCTCATCTGTACACATGGAATAAATGGGTTGATTTCACATAAGAAGGCCAGCGAGCACTACAAAAGAATGTTTATTCCTCTCCTTCACATAACCAAACTTACACTAACAACAACAATGATATTATAAACCAATCTTTGAGATCACAAGTAGCCTAATAATAGTACATGTAGATCACGTGTTTTGACGCAATCTTCCACTCTTTTTTTTCGGTGAGCACAAAAATTATCAAACGGATTTGCACGGCACCGTTGCAACGGTTGAGATGCAGATATTTAAGACGTTGAAGCGATAAGAGCTTGTTGGTCTTATGACATAAACAAATATGAAAAAATAATATGTGTGTGTAGATGGTGATAAGATTGTAGCTCCTCGATAAGATACATGCTACCAGATACTCCGTGCATATGGAATCGCCTCAGTGTCTTTCCCTAAGCTAGAAGCTACAGCCATGTAAGGAGCTTTCTACGTCACTATGTGCCGCGAGAAGGACCAATAATACCAAACCCAAATCGATATCTCACTGTTCGGGTTGCAAATGATTGCATTATTTACATTTCTTGGCCATGTTGTACCCAGCTGATCCGTACATTGTAAGTGCTAAGCAGCACAAGTTTTATTTCTTGCGATTTGCTAAAGTATGAATTTGATCGTGCCACCATCCGTAAATACTAGCGCTGGTATATCCGTTCACGTACACGGTGGCGAGTTGCCACCGTGCAGCGAACTTCGTCATGTAAGCAGTGAAGGCCTTTCATTCGTACGGCAGCTGGGCCTCAGCGCGCCTGGGGTAGCTATTGACGGGGAGAAAACGCTCAATAGAGAGAGCGCCATGAGCCGTTTGGCAGTGGGTTTGGGAAAAGAAGGGTGTTATCTGTGGTGTGGTTACTGTGAATGGAGTTTGGGGTAAAACAGAATGGCTTAATATAAAAGGAAGGTGGGAGAACTGAAGTTTCAAGGTGGAGTTTGTAAAATGAAAGCATAGAGATACTCATATATATTTTAATATATCTGTTAGCTATACAAGTGACATAAATATATATACTAATATATATATTATATTAAACTATACTGGTAACCAAGTTATAAAAATGTTTGGAATAAAGGACAAGAGTGATGGCAAAGAGAAGTACGATGAAGTTGTGAGCAATCATGAAATCATGTCAAGTGACTCTCTGTTTGCAAACAGAGAGTACATGTCCGATTATGCAGACGAGTACAACCCCGCAGGGCTTCCGGTGGCCTTCCCAGAAGACAAGGCCAACTATAGATCGATCACCACTAGACCAAATTTAGTGTGCATGTTGATCTTGATCGTCGAATTTGCGGAAAGAGGCTCTTACTACGGTACCCAGGGTATCCTCACCAATTTCATCATGAGATCACTTCCAGCAGGTTCCACTACTGGTTCCACACATGACGACAATGTCTCCGCAGGTGCCTTGGGCCTCGGTTTGAGAGATGCCAACGCTATTGTCACCTTGCTTGCGTTCCTAGCTTACGTGATGCCTTTATTTGGTGGTTGGCTCGCAGATGCCAAGCTTGGCCGTTTTAAAACAATCATGATTGGTGTCTGGATTGGTATTGTTTCCCATATTCTCTTCATCATCGCTGCACTTCCACCTGTCATTGTCAAGGGGCAGGCCGCCTTGGCACCAGTCATTTTAGGTATTCTATCTTTGTCTGTGTGTACCGGTATGATCAAACCAAATTTGCTACCTTTGCTACTAGACCAATATCCTTATAGAAACAATTGTTTGAAAAGACTTCCATCTGGTGAGATTGTGTACATTGACAGAGATCGGTCCATGGAATCTTTAGCTTTGATCTTCTACTGGTCCATCAACATTGGTGCCTTCCTACAAATTGCTACTTCTTACGCTGCCAGGGATGTTGGTTACTGGCTTGCATTCCTTGTGCCTTGTATCATGTACATGCTTGTTGTCATTGCCATGCTTTTGATTGGTCCTTATTTGAAAAAGGAAGAGCTCAATGGCTCTCTGTTGGAAAAGGCACTCAAGGTGGTGCAAGTTTGTTTAAAAGGTAGCCCAGTCAAGAGATTGAGAAGGGGTGAATTTTGGTCTTATGCTTATCCTGAAAACATGATCGAAAGAGGGGAGGTTTACGCAAACAAAAAGAAGCAAACTCCTATTTATTGGACTGCTCAAGATGTCAAAGACTATAAGCTCACCTTCATTCAATGTATCATGTTCCTATACTGGGTCCCATTTTTCTTGAACGATTCTGGTTTGGGGTCAACTTTAACTGCTCAGGCTGGTGCTATGATAACCAAAAACGTTCCAAATGATCTATTCAATAATTTCAATCAAATCACTATCGTTGTCGCCATTCCAATAATCGATTATCTTATTTACCCACTCCTAAGAAAGCACAACCTGATGATTAAACAATCCCATAAGTGCTTTATTGGTTTCATGTTTGGTGCGCTAGCTTCTATGGTGGGGGCCATTTTACAGGCAAGAGTTTACGCCACTTCTCCATGTGGCCACTTTGCAACTGACTGTGATGAACCATCTACCATCACTGCATGGTATGAAGTTATTGTGTATGCCCTACAAGCGCTTGGTGAATGTTTCTGTATGACTACTGCCTATGAATTAGCTTACACTAGAGCACCACCAAATGCAAAGGGTTTAGTCATGTCATTGTTTTTGTTCACAAGTGCACTTGCCTCTGCCATCTCTGAAGGTGTGTCCGGTGCACTTTATGATCCTAACTTGGTTTGGCCATTTGCAGGTATGGCCATTGCCGGTGGTGCTTGTGCCTTCCTATTCTTGTTCCATTATTGGAATTTGGACAAAACCATGGAGCAAGAGAGCATTGCCAGAGAGGCCGCCAGAAAAGAAAACTCTTACATGGAGTCAGATGAGGTGGCAGTCTTGGCAAGAGCCGTTTCAAAATAACGATGTACAATAATCTACTCTTAATGCTTTTCTTTTCACACCTTTTTATTGGTCATCTAACCTCCCCCTTTTATATCTTTATTTACATGTCTAACCTCGACTTATGCTTACAACCACCTATCGCAAACATATAATCATCCACAGATCTATATTGTACACACTTATGCTCCAATCAAGTTCACGTGATCACACACAATATTTTGATTATAACCACTACATCATCAAAACTTGTCGTAAATTGTCATATTTTGATTGACTATACTGCCATTCAATGCAGTGTATTAATGACTCACCTCCGAGACCAAAATGTACCCATATTGCCTACACATGTGCTATTGTTAGTACAGACCACAAAAAGGATCCTTTGAGCCACTCCTATGGTGCGGTGGAGTCATGAAATTTTTGCGGCGATTAGGGTTACCCATATATATAACTGTCACAATCTCTCTTTCATTGAATCATCGACAGGGACCGCTTGGCATTTTGAATATTGAACATCAAGTATTTGTGTATAGTTGAGAAACAGTGATACTCTGCTCACACTTCGAAGCCATAAGTTCAATATACTATACAAGTTCACGCCATCATAAGAAGAAATGCGTTTTCCTAATTTATCGGTAGACGATGCATTAGCGAGGATGAAGGACAAGAGTCCTAGAAAGTACAAAGTATTGAACTTTCTCTGGAGAAAGGTTTGGCTGCAGTACTGGTTTTATATTGGGTTAGCAATTTTCATAGTCATTGCCAGATTTGCTCCAAACTTTGCTAGATCGGGAGGTTTAATCAGAGGCCAGTATTCCATCGGTTATGGTGCCGTTATCGTGATCTTTCTTGGATCTGGGCTTTCGATGAAGACAAACGAGTTGATGAAGAATCTTCTTAATTGGAGAGCCCATTTGACTGTGATGATTTTACAGTTCTTGATCACCTCTGCTATCATATATGGGTTTGCTTGCGCGGTTAAGGCGGCAAACGATCCCTCTATTTCACTTTGGCTTTTGGCAGGCTTAATTGTCACTGGGTGCTGTCCAACAACAGTTTCATCCAATGTCGTTATGACGCAAAAGGCTGATGGCAACGTTTTGTTAACTCTTTGTGAAGTCTTCCTTGGTAATTTGGCCGGAGCGTTCGTGACACCTGCCTTGGCCCAGATGTACTTTACTGGTGATTGGGCTTTTGCCAACCCTGCTAATGGATCATCTGTCTCACAAGTTTACCGACAAGTTATGAAACAGATTGGTATCACAGTTTTTATTCCGTTGTTTGTTGGTCAATGTATTCAAAACGCATTCCCAAAGCAAACGAAGTGGTTCCTTGTCACGTTCAAATTTAACAAGGTTGGTACTTTCATGTTGCTATTGATTATGTTTTCTTCTTTCTCAACTGCCTTTTATCAACATGCATTTACTTCGGTTTCCCATAAATCCATTATTTTTGTTTGCTTTTTCAATTTTGGCATTTACATTCTCTTTACAGTTATCTGCTACATTATGTCTAGACCACGCTGGCTTTTGTGGTTTTTCAAGACTGAGCCAAGTGAATCCACTTCTAAAGTGTACAATCTTTCATACCGTTTGTTTACTCCATTCTATCACGATAGGGAAGAGACTGTTTCAATTTTGCTTTGTGGTGGTGCCAAAACCGCAGCATTAGGTGTCACATTGATTTCTGCACAATATGGTGATCACAACGAACATCTAGGAGAGCTATTGGTGCCGTTGGTTCTTTACCAAGCCACTCAGGTTCTTGCTGCCAATGTATTCACAGGCTGGATGAAACGGTGGATCCACAACGGTCCTACATACCAAAAGAAGCTTGCTGAAAAGGAGGAGAAAGAACGACTCGAGAGAGAGCAAAAACAACTCAACGAGTCCATATCTAGCAAAGATGACGACGAAGATGACGAAGCTGTCAGTACCTCAAAAATTGATTTTAAGTCAAAGCAAGATGCAGCCTCCAATGAAGCTCCTGATGACTACAATAATGCTGTTTTTCGTGATCGCCATCCATTCCAAAGCGTTTGAACATTTTCTCTTCTTTTATAGATTCCTTCCTTTTAATATGTAATCCACTGCTTGTAAATGCTGAGCATTATTTAGTCAGGGTCCTTGACTTGGGCCCGCAGTCAAAATTTCTATATAATTCCTTAACTTTCCTTCTTTCTTCTTCTGTATCTATTTGCTACTTTGTCGAAAGAGAGAATTGGTTACAGTAATTCATGAACTGTTAGTTAGATTGATCCATGTTAAGGTAAGATTTAGCTTCAATTGGATATCTGCTGAAGTTTCGATCTAAATTAGGGTAGTGCTGGCTAAAGTGTTTTATTCATCAATTCTAATTTACTTGCATCAGATCTTACGTGACAGTAAGGTCAAATACACTCGCTAGATGCTTTCATTGCCAGTGACAATAAGCCTGTATCATACATGAAATTGGTGAATGTACAATTTGTGCTTAAATGAGCATTATGGCAATTTTATTTGTCGCCAATTTGCCACATTCAAAAATTGCTATGCTCAGCTGTGGTTCTTTGCAACTGTAAAATATGACGCGGCAGTTTAGTTCGGAACTTAGAGGCCCTAACAGTTTGCTGAACAAGGAACCGCCGATGCGGCTGCTAGGCATTAAACTTCCAATAAATGATATCTTAAGCATTGACTCTGGCCAGCAAAAAGCTCTATGGACACATTCAAGATCTACTGCTGATTATTTGAGTATTTCAACGAATACCAGAATACACGTGAGGTTTTGAGCAGAATGCCAAGAAATTAGATTTTCTTAGAAAATCTAACAACTTCGATTAAAAATTTGACAATTCTTGCCAGTGGGATGCACAATTTAATTGATCTCCTTATCCTATTAGATACAGAGAAATGAAATAATCCCAAGTTAAAATTTTAATCATCTATCAATAGCTAAATAAAATTTTATATAAACAATTTGGAATCCATTTTGATAACTATTTACAAGTGGATCAGCATTAAAGTTCACCTAAAGGTAAAATGTCTTCTAGTATTGAGCAAAAACATGAACCAGGTGATTGTGGAGACGATAATCAAAAGGACGGTTTAGAACATGTACTGACATTGAAGGACATGACTGAAAATCCTGTCGAGTCCAATATTCCATTTGGGATTTCAAATCCTCATCATCCATACCATTGGGACAAAAAGACAAAATACATAATTGTTATTGCATATTGTTTTCTGCAGGTTTACGTTACTTTAACTTCCACTACATATGTCGCTGTTGAGTATATCGTTCAAGAAAGATTTGGCGTTAGCACGCAAGTTGCTACTTTAGGTCAATCTATGTTTATCCTAGGTACCGCTATTGGCCCTGCCTTTTTAGGTCCTTTATCTGATATTGCAGGTCGTAAATGGGTTTACGTTGTTTCTATTGTGTTTTATGTTATCTTCAATTTTGGTTGTGCTTGGCCAATGAACATGGCACAACTCGCTATTATGATGTTCATTATAGGTGTCTGTGGATCGACAGCAGTTTGCAATGTTGCTGGTACGGTGGGTGATTTATTCGGAGCATCTGATGAGGCCTCTCAGCCTATGGCCTTATTTGTTTGGTCTGCGAACACTGGTCCATCTGTGGGTGGTGTTGTAGGTGAAGCCATTGCAATCAACGAAAAATTAGGATTCAAATGGATATTTATTATCAACATCATCATTGGAGGAGCATTTATTTTTGGCCTAATGTTCATTCCAGAAACGCTACCAAGAATTGTAATTTGTGAAAGAACTGCGATGGAGGACAAAGAAGACGCACCTAATGTAATTGTTAGAGAGTTCAGATATTTGAAGGAAATGATTTTAAACAAAACACCAAGCTGGAGGTATGAATATGAAGAAAAAATTAAAGACATGGGTGTAGAAGCTGTTACCGTTGAGAAGATCAATGTTTTTAATGAAATTAGATTTGTTGCAGTGACAGCCTTGAAAATGATGGTAACTGAACCAATTATCATTTTTTTGAGTCTTTACAACGGTTTTATTTATGGGATCTTGTTTCTTTACAATGATGGTATTTTTGATGTTTTTGTCACCAACAATGGTTTGTCTTACATTGGAGCTGAATGCACTTATTTAAACTTTGTTGTTGGAGCTGGTATTGTATTTTTACTGCAACCACTACAAACTTACATTTTCAAAGCGGATAGATTGAAGAATAATGGTGTTGCCAGACCTGAAGCAAGGTTTAAGATGTCACTGGTTACTATTTGGGGTTTTCCGATAAGTTTGTTGTGGCTTGGATTCACCTCAACTGGTAACGTCAACTACTGGTCACCAATTATTGCTGGTCTAGTTTTGGCTGTTGCAGATCCATTGCTTTGGTTAGCTATGTTGTCTTATATCATTGATTCATATTCTGCTTCTGGGCTATCAAACTCTGCCATTGCCGCCTTCTGTATTCCTTCTTTTTCCATTGCTGCAGGTCTTGCACACGCTGGTGTTGCTATGTTTGAAAACATGTCCACGCGGTGGGCCTTTGCCATGCTTGGGTTCATTTCATTTGGTGTTGTTGCGCTAGTGTACGTGTTTTACTTTTTTGGACCTCGTATTAGAGCTGCTTCCAAGCTAGCCAAGTTCTCCCTATAATAATACCCTATAGTTTTACATTTATAGATTTGTTTTTGCTTAGTTGTTTTATTAGTTAATAATTTACAAGTTTTCCTTTATGATAATTAAAACCAAATTGCCATTGGTATATCTTCATATTGCAACGCCAGCCATTAGAGCTAGCACTGAAAGTTTTTATTATATTACAAGTCAAAAGGGTTCTCTTTTTTTGACAGATAGGAGACGAAAGTTTTAAGAAGCCCTCTTTTTTTCTTTAAACTTGACATTGTATTGAAGCCAATGAGTATATTCAAGGAGAAATGGGGGTTCACAGACAAGGAGGAGTTTCCGCAGCGTGCACAGGGCCCACAGCCGCCAGAACTGAAAGCTAAAGAAATTAGAAGGCAGTCGGTAGCTGGCGTATATCATGAACCGTCAAATGTTGATCAAGGTAAATCGAACAATAGGAGACAAATCAAGGGCGATTACAAGTATGGAAACAGTATAAATGGCATCCTGGAGGAGGAAGAGGAGGAGTATGAAGACAACATAAAGACGTACAGGGGCGGTCTTGACCACTCTACGGATGGTAAGTTCAGGTTTCAACCCTACGTTGGTCAAGACATTTTCAACCATCAACCGGGAAAGGTTAGACGGATGTCATCAAAGGGAACCAAAATATCACCGATACTAGGACTCACAATCCACTTGGCAGATACATACTCTCTCTGTGTGCCAAGTTACAGTTACACGTCGAGCAGAAACCCCAAGAGAGTCTTGACGAAAAATAACAATCCATGTTTTAACAATGGATATGACAACGAACTGCACGACTACATATTGTATGTGAACGATATTCTTGGTATCGATGAAAAGAGGCGGTACAACGTTCTTGATATGCTAGGTCAGGGGACTTTTGGTCAGGTAGTAAAATGCCAGGACCTTAAAACAGGAGAAATTGTTGCTGTAAAAGTTGTCAAGAACAAACCAGAATTTCTTAAGCAGTCGATAATGGAAGCAAACATACTTGAGCTGGTAAACAACGGAGACACTAAAAAGTATTTTGTGCAACTTAAAGACAAGTTCATGCACAAGGACCATCTTTGCTTAGTGTTTGAACTGTTAAGTTTGAATTTGTATGAGTTAATTAAACAAAATCAGCATCATGGACTCAGCATGACACTAGTGAAAACATTCACAAAACAAATTCTAGAGTCTCTTTGCATATTAAGAACAAAGGAAATTATACATTGTGATTTAAAACCTGAAAATATTCTGCTTTGTTCATTAAATATACCCGATTTGAAGATAATTGATTTTGGTTCTGCATGCAAGGAGAATGAAGCATTTTATTCATACATCCAATCCAGATTCTACAGATCGCCAGAAGTGATATTGGGCGTACAGTATAGCTCACCAGTGGATATGTGGTCTTTAGGTTGCATTGTTGCTGAACTATTCCTAGGTTTACCACTTCTGCCAGGCGTATCTGAGTATGACCAGCTTGTTCGCATTGTAGATATGTTTGGTATGCCGCCATCCTGGATGATGGTGGATAAAAAGATTCGTAATTATATTGACAAGCAGAGGGGTGTGGACGGACGTTGGCACTATCGTATGAAAACGATTGATGAGTTCAACAAGCAACACCAAACGAACGAGCAGCCTGGTAAAAAGTATTTCAATGACCGCTATCTACCCGACATCATAAGGAACTACCAGTTAGACAACAGCAACATGAGCGCCGACGAAATTCAAATGGAAATGATTAATAGAGATTGTCTGTGCCATTTTCTTTTGGGAATACTGCATATTTCTCCATTAGAACGCTGGACACCCAACGAAGCACTCATGCATCCCTTCATTACAGGAGAACCATGGTTGGGTCACTGGCTTCCGCCTGTAATCAACTACGGCTCGTTGAAGAGGGAAAGATCTAAAAGTATGATTTAAAAAAAATCTAATTTAAAGATGAAACATATGTATACCCATATATGTAGTACTATTTTTCTATAGCAAATAAGTAATTGTATTCATAATAAAAGTTGACTTAGTTAATCTTGTATTTCACTTGTCGTAAAGCCAAAATTGGTTGGAAACCTGAGCCTTTTTTACGTAACTGACATCTGAGTCAGGTCGAAAAATTTTATGACGGAAATTTCAACTTGATGAATGCAAGCAAGTTCTTATAAAACGAAGCTTTAATAACAGAAAAAGAAAGATGTCAACACCAGAGGCCGATCATTCTAGAGATCCATGTCCTATTGTTATTCTGAACGATTTCGGTGGTGCCTTTGCAATGGGTGTCATTGGTGGTTCAGTGTGGCACGGAATTAAAGGTTTCAGAAACTCGCCATACGGAGAAAGACGTCTCGGTATGCTCTCTGCAATTAAAGCTCGTGCACCTGTTGTTGGTGGTAACTTTGGTGTTTGGGGTGGTTTGTTCTCCTTCTACGATTGTGGTATCAAGGCCATCAGAAAAAGAGAAGACGCCTGGAATGCTGTCATTGCTGGGTTCTGTGTTGGTGGCTCCCTTGCAGTGAGAGGTGGTAGAAGACACATGCTTAACTCTGCTATCACTTGTGCCATTTTCCTTGGTATCCTCGAGGGTGTTGGTATGATGTTCCAAAGATATATGGCCTGGGCCAATAAACCTGTTGCTATGCCATTACCTGACGGTGGTAACCAAACAGCTCTTGGTGCTTAATGACGTTTGTTCTTATGATAACTAATGTGATGGTAAGAATAAGCACTACGCTTGTTCACTTTTCGTATTCTTTATTTGTTAAACCCTGTGCATAGTACGATGATGATGATGATGATAATAACAATAAGAACATGAATATACATTACCGGTATAAAAATACCTATCTCTCTCCCTCTCTTTTGGCGTTTGAATGGCTGTCTAGAGGCCCTTCTTTTTTTTAGAAATGTTTAACATATAGCTTTTTTTGATTTCATTTACTATGACTAATGAAATTGCGGCTTCAACATCGTCCTTAGTATCGTTTTTATGCGTGCATGAAGCAAATATATAATCCATATATGTCAGTTATACCACCATACTAACTGCATATTGTTTTTTTTGTTATCCTTCTATATCATATTTTTTCATCTATCTTTGTGTTTACGTAATATACTCTTAAGATGAAAAATTCTGGGTGAACGAGAAAGCAACAAGTGATTATATGTACTTCATCCCAAATACATCGTAATGAACGTCTCAACATCAGCGCTGATTACAAGAAGACGCGGAGGGAAGGCCACACAACCGGAAGATGAAGAAAATGCAGCTGAGCTAAAGTTAGGACCAGAATTTCAACTCGATCAAATAGACTACAATGGTAATCACACTGAATTGATTGCACTTAACTTATCAGAAGCCAGAATTTTGCTAAGAACCGCTTTGAAAGAGCGTAAAGATATGATTCAACGTCTCAATGGTGTCCAGATATCAACTAATGCACATGGTGACATAGACGACGAAGAATTAGCTAAATTATCAACAGCTCCAGGTGCCAACGAAATGCTTAACAAAACTTTATCACATTTAACAAGGTTTGCAAGATTCAAAGATGCTGAAACCTGTACAGCTGTTGAAACGCTACTTAGAGGTGAAGAAAATTCTGCTTTACACCCTTTTGAAATATCTCAACTTGGTTCGTTGTCTTGTGAAGACGTTGACGAAGCAATTACTTTAATCCCAAGTCTTAACGAAAAGAGAGAAGACGTTGATATTCAACGAATCTTGGATGAACTAAATAGATTAGAGACTAACTATTCTTCTATATAATCGCTTTCATGAAAGTATTCCCTAATGAATCGTTTACCGGATCCAAATTTCCACCACCTGGAAATGCACCCATGTCCTGTCAACCCAATGTCAACTAACTCACTCTCATCAATAATTTTTGCTTGAGTATCACTTTTATAGTCTGCAACCCCTCTTCTAATCAAGCATCTCTTGTTCATTTGAATCGATTTACTTGTAGGAAACGTTCTAAAAGGTAAATGATAATATCCAATATCTTCGAAGTGATGAATTTCATCTTTATCTAGCAGAAGAGATACTGCTATCGAATGAACTGGGGCATCCCCCCATCTCTCATAGTAAAATCCTCCTGCGTGACTTAGGTATTCGAAAAAATCTGTATATTCCTTTGAACGGAAGAAGTTAAGATCACCGATTTCAAAATTTGACCAGAAGTGACACATGTTATATTCTTCTGCGCCCGGTTCATTAATGAACCAGCTATTCTTATTTATTGTGTCCTTATTTGTAATGAAATCAAGTGCATTATTGGGGTGTAAATGCTCAGGATGCAATTCCATGAACTCCTTGACTGTCTTAAATAACGTTGGAATTGTATTTGGGTATTCATAAAAAGATACTGTGAATCCATACTTTTTTTTGTTTTCCCTCATTAACTTGAATGGGTCCATCTGAAAATCACAGTAGTATTGAACTCCTGGTTCCACTCTAAAATAGTAGTCATATTTTAACGTCAACTCCTGCTTGAAAAAGTATCCTGAGTTATAATGACACATATTCCTGTATGATCTTGACCAACCATATATAATACCTCTAGCATCATAATCTTGTAGGCACTTCTCATACTTGTCTTTATCAATATAATCAGGTGTATTCCAGTCTTCTGGTCTGACAAGGCCATATTCAGTTCTACCACTTGCCATAGCGCTTGTCCACTCTTTGAATTCCTCGGTGAACTCTTCATCGTTCAGAAATGTCCATGGATAATGATAGTTCTTGTTGAATCGATCTTCAAGCGACCTCATTGACTCTAATATTTCATCAAGTTCTCTGTTTCTACATAAAACTAAAATTGTAGCATTCTCTAACTTAAAATCTGAACCAATACTATCAATGGATTTCCATTCTGGAAAAGCATCTGGTATATATGAATTGCTTTGAGGTTTCAATTTTGCACCAGAAATAAACAAATCTGTTTCGTTTCTTCTGTGATTTATCTTAACAATAGATTTATCATACTCGTTTTGTATAGTGGAAAGTGAATCGCTGATCAACAAATACCATGCTACTGTCAACCAAGTATTTAAGGTACTTGTTACAAAGTTCATTTATTCCAAATGGAAGTTGCTACACAGATGAAATTCAGTTATGTTAACTTTTGCAGTTTCTCTTAAAACTGGATCTAGAGTTAAATTTTTCACTTTTCACAAGATCTCACATTTAATTCCTATATATATTTATATACGTATTATATGGAACTAGCTGCTAGCGTTTAGTCATCTATTGGCCATCATCTTCCTCGACGACAGGCAAAGTGATGTCATCACACACAAGAAACATCTTTTCTATTTTGGCTTTTGATTTCAACTGATATAAAATGGAATCCATGTTTTCCAACAACAACTTACTTGACATGTTCCTTTTACCCATTAAAATTGAAATTGACTTACCAGTTGCTGGTACATAACTTGTGTTTTTACAAAGAGAGTTTGCTTGCTTTAGCACATGCTCAACATCTAATTCATCTGTTTCAGGGTTTGTCAATTGAATAAGTAATGGTAGCCGACGATTACTTTTATTCAATGCTGTTCCGTCTATTAACTTTCTGATCCTAGTTCTGCTTCTGTAATCCAACATTATCAAATCAAATTTTTTGTATATATCCTTGGCTTTTTTGCTATCGTTCAACAATGTTCTGAATCTTTTACATCCCATGATTTCTGTAAAACAATTTTCCCTTTCTAAATCCCCTTTATACGTTTCCACTGGATCATTAGTAACTAAAAGTATTTTGGCATCCGCAGGATTTCTTATTTTATTTGGGATATTCAAAATGATTGGTATGAAAACCCTGTCTTCTGCCATAGGTTTCAGTAGCTGAAGTTTTAATTCTATGTATTCATTGTTATTTGGCTTATCCTTCAGTGCATAAAGCAACGCTTCAATAGGTAGTAATGTTTGTTCTCGAGTCTCCACACTCATTTTTTTGAAAACATATTCTTTTTTTGTTCTCTTTGCTTTTTGAACTGGCCCTTGCCTTTTTAACAGTCTTTTAACTGTCATCTTTGGTGACTTTCTTTGTGATATAGCAAAAAGAAAAACACTAAATCAATTGAACTGTATATTTTTTTTCATGAAATTTTCTAACGTTTTTTAACAGTTAAAAAAATTCTTTATCTCTTCACTTCGTTCCTTTATCAATTCATATGAGGGAGCATCTAAACTAGAGTTGAAAAAAAAAGATGGCTGCAATCTTATCAACTGTCATAAATTTCCTTTTGTGTTTAGCATCTCTGAAGATGATTAATACTGGCGAGTTGAAAAACACAAGTTTTGTCTCAAACTCAAAAACTCCTATCCTTTTATGGCATGGTATGGGTGATTCATATAATTCAACATCAATGCAAAGAATAACTTCTCTATTAAAAGATTCATATCCTCTAGCTCCTATTCACTCAATTTCACTTAATGTAGACAATTCAAAGGATCAGCAAAGAGGCATTGTTGGTGATGCAATGTCAGATATTGAGTCAATTTGTTCTACTCTATTGAAGTCTAATGAATATGAAAATGGGGTCAATGCAATTGGATTTAGTCAAGGCGGTTTATTTCTCAGGGCCTTAGTTTCAACATGTGATATCAAAGTGAAGAACTTGATAACATTTGGTTCTCCACACCAGGGTTTTTCGGATTTCCCGGTTTGTGATCCAGATTCTTGGAATTACTGGTTTTGCAAAAGGAGAAATGAAGCTTTGAAGTCGAAAATGTATACCGAGTACTTCCAAAATAACAACATCCAAGCTCAGTACTTCAGGGATAATTTGGATTATCAAACGTATCTAGAAAAATCTGCATTTTTGAAGTGGGTTAATAACGACTTGATAAAGGATCTTGAAATTTGGGAGAAGATGATTAAGCTTGAAACTTTTGTAATGGTTTTATTTGAGAAAGATGTCACTCTTGTTCCCAAAGAGAGCGCTTGGTTCCAGGATTTGGATGAAGATGGTCAGATTAACGAATTGGAAGCAACAGAAACTTTTAAGTACGACTTAATTGGATTGAAGACGCTGTACCAGTCAAACAAGTTGCATTTTGAATCAATCGATGACTTCCATTGTGCAATGACTGATAACCAATTTTTGGAGATTGTTAATAAATACATTCTTTAGTTGCTTCAATTCATTGCGTCTTGAAGCACGCCCTTTCGAAACAACTTTTTCATATTCAATAAAGTTATTATGCTCAATCATTTACTCACATTTTGAGTTAAAATCGCTCCCCATGTTTTTGATTACAATTGCCATCCCTCTCAAATGATTACGTCTGCTTTAAAGTTTTCATTATACGCTTTCATTCTGCAACAAAGATTTTTGTTCCATCAGCTTTGATTGCACTGTTACAAGTATGGCCTTTGAGTTTGTTTACAAATTTAGTTCTTAACAGCTATAATGAAAGTTTGGAGTTCCATACTAAAGGCAAGATTGCTTAGTTATTTTAGTGCACATGGTATGGAATTCAGGTTTAGAAAAATCTCATTTGTAGTTTCAGTTCTGCAATTAGATTTCCGTATTTTTGAACTCAAATACCATTTTGAACACAGAAACTGTCAACATTTAAAGAAAATTGAGTTTACTCTAATCTAATTACTTTTTGCGTGTCAATTTTTCTTTATTTCAAATATCAAGATCATCTCAAACTGTTAAGGCACCATTCTTCCTGTTTTGAATTTGTAATGAATTCTTTTAGTTTCTTGTACCATGGGATTTTACAAGCTCATCATATCTTTCACTGTAAAAATGTTGTTCATAAATCTTTGTTCCGCAGAAGTATGTAAAACTTCAAGGACCTTTTTGGGAACGCATATTTATGAAGGAATAATGTAAGCAATCGAAACAATAACTGCAAAAACTGGAAGATCAACAGTCAGATAATGTTTGCATAATAAACATGATCTTCTGTCACTACTTTATTTTAATATTTTCTGCTAGTTGGAAAAGTTGTTAACATAATATATTGTTATAGTGCACGCCTTTCAACTTGGTATCATTGGTAAGCTTCCAAGTACATCATAGCTTCTATATCGCATGGATTATCCAGGTACTTGACAATTTTCCTGTTAGCATACATGCTCTTATAACTTATTTCATCAGATATTAATGGGTTCTCTTGCTGCTAATTATTGCTTTCTTTGTATAACATTCTTGTAATATGTTCGTAAAATCACAACTTTAACTGATCAACTGGAACACCAATTGAAACTGTAGCGGCCCTCTTTATTCTTCAAAAGATGTATTTAATCCCTTTCAAGCTCCTTTCCTTTTTCACCAGTTTGCTACAACTTTAGCAAGCTCACTATCACATTTAACCTTAAATGTAAAGAAGAATAATGCTCATGGCTAAATTTATGATTGAGACTTGTAACAAAAAATATTTTTGCCATCTGATGATGTAGAATATTGATAGGCGAATTGCTAAGACAATTTTACGTTCTTGAGTGTAAGTGGGGTTTAACAAATGAGCGATATTGTTATAGATGTCCAGGGTAAGAGAAACGAGCCATTTGAAGAGGAGGAATGCGATTTAGAGTACGAAAGTGATGAAGAAGAAGCTGAACAATTAGGTAGTTATACTGAATCAGAGAGAACGAGGAAAGATGAAGTGGAAGACAAGAATTCCAATAGCACAAATGATGTTCATAATACATATGATGATGGCATTGATGAAAATGCAATACAAAGCAATTTCTATGAGGATCAGTTTGAAGATACTAACAATGAATATACAGCAGAGAACACAAAGGAAACGTTGGAATCAGAAGAGGATGAAGTTTATGACGAGGCAAATCAAGAGCATGAGTTTCAGGCTGAACGTCTCGAAGAGCGATTGAGTGAAGAATACTTTGAGGGCGATGAAATCGTCAATGAACAGGGACCAGAATATAGTGAATCTGAGGAAGAGCAGTACCTTATCGAAGAATTCAGAAAAGAGGAGGATGGTATTGAGGTAGTGCATGACAAAACTAGTGAGATAAAAGAGATTGAAACGATCAAGGAGGAGTTGGAGGAATGTAAGAATGAAGATCCATTATTGCAAATACCCGTCTATTTGGATATAGGTGACGATGTAATAAAGCTTTTTCCACCTACGGGGAAGGAGGATCCCATGTTTCTAGAGTTACCGTTGTTATTTAACAATACAAAAATAGTGGATCAACCAATCAGTGAAGTTTTTGATACCTTCAAGCTATACACGTCAACATTAGAAGATGTTATCGTATTCAAAATACCAACATTATCTAATCTGAGTATCAGGTCTGACTCTATCGAGTCACGAACTATTACGCTGGCAAGCATTCTTGAGATTGTTGACATTTTGAAACAAAAAGATGAAGAAACATATAAATATGTACAAATAGAGGTATTGAGAGAGATGGGTTTAGGGGTACAGTTAAAAAAGATGAAGGACTCTGCATTGTATTCATCAATGGGAAAAAGATCGATCGCAGAAGATTCTGGTCCGGAAAACAAGAAAATAAAATTATAGAATAAAGAGATAAGGGGTTTAGTGACTATCTTCGCCATTAATTAATTCTTACTGCTTAGACGTTCCTTTATAAAGATTAAATGAAACTATTACATACAGAACGCCGAAAAAAACTATTTTCTAACGATTAATATTAAAATGGGGGTTTTATTTTAATTCATTTTTGACAAAGATATAAATCAGAGGAAAGAAAGTATACATTAACAAACTTAAGTTTTTACTTAAGCAGCAGTCAATCTCTTTTGAGAAGCGAGTCTACCTCTTTGTCTGGAGTTGTAAGCAACTCTCTTGTCTTCAGCAGCCTTAGCAACTTGTTCGTCTTCTTCAGTCAAGATGATTTCGATGTGAGATGGAGAAGATTGGTAAGCATTGATTCTACCGTGAGCTCTGAAAGTTCTTCTTCTCATCTTTGGAGCTTGGTTAACTTGGATGTGGGAGATAACCAACTTGGAGGCGTCAAGACCCTTAGCCTGAGAGAAATAAAAAAGTTAGTATATGTCTCGCTTGACTGAAAATGAATAAGAGGGAGTGAATGGTACCAAATGGAGGAAAATCACTTTTAAAACTTCTCATGGATCTTTTACAATTGGACAGATTGATGAATAAAATTTTTTCTTTTTGCTTTCCTAATATTGAATATGAAAATTTTTCATTATGACTGTAAAATCAACTTATGAATACCTATGTTCTTTGAAGTCATTTAATCCCATGTTTTCTGTAATACATACTTCAGCGTTAGCTTGAGCGTTGGTTAACAAACCTTGGACAAACTTGACGGACTTAGCAGGCCATCTGGCTCTGGTGACACCAAATTCCTTACCTTGAGCAGTTCTACCAATGGAACCATTGAATCTTCTCATTGGGATTGCTCTTTCGTGGTTCAAGACTTGGTCCAAGTATTGCTTGGCTCTTTCGAGCTTCCACCCGTTAACGGCTTGGGCGGTTTCTCTGGTGTTCTTGAAAGAGACTCTCAAGTAAGAACCTCTAGCAGAAGCAGACTTAGCTGGGTTGGATGGAACTGCTGCGTATCTAGCCATTGTAACTGTTCTGGTTATTCCAATATCTTACTCTAGACGTCTTAGAATAGGTAAAATCTATATATTGAAAATTTTAGTCCGCGTCGTCGGTGCCAATGCGTTCCCAGATTTCGAGATTTTTTTTTTCAAAAAACGCAGTCACGTAAAGCTTGCTGCTGAGCGGTTTAGAGGGTTTGAATCTGGTGCTATGTCACGTGATAAACCCTTTTTCCAATTGACATTTTTCTTTCTTTTCCCCCCTAATACTCCCTGTACTCTGTAAATTATTATGCTCTATATAGATATTACATGGACAAACACACCTAAATAGCCAATAGTGTAAGCCATGAATGTACTAGAGTTAATTTTGTTTGCACTGCTAACATTGATCTCAACAGCGCAATCATTTGATTTGTCAGAACAACCATTAGTCAGACTCCCACAAGCCAAACCTTTAATAGGGATTCACCAATGGTCGGAGGAAGAGAAAACGCCACCGTCAACACAGATCACAAACTGGTGGTTCCTCGTTAAGCGGAACTCAGATGATGCAGCCAAGATTGGTAACTCGTGCCCGGACGACGCCATCATCTGCGCCGAGACTGTTGTTGTGCTCGACATCGACGATAAGAACAAGAAACCAACAGTGTCACAATTGATTAGCTTTACTAAAGACGAGACGGTTGTGGCATTTGAGGAAGGGAAGCTCCTAGCACGCTCTAAAACTCAGTGGGGTGAGAAGGAAGTGGACCTCGAAATCTTGCTCTCGTGTGATCTTGATGCCAAGGACGACGTTATCCAGTGGACCGGTCACGACGGGCACACTTTCACAGACTCCATGCAGGTCAATTGGACAAATTCCGGGTTTTGTACTGTGGTAGACCTTGAGAGAGGAGGCAGAATTGACAGGGGCCGCAAGCACAATGACGATAGCCTGGGATGGTTTACTACGCTCTTCTTGTTCTCACTAGTGGTATTTGCAGGCTATCTTGTGGGCCAGGCTTGGCTCAACACCTCCACTATGGGCTCTTCAAGCGATTTCATGAACGAGCTCTTCGATGTCATTGTAGAAAATCTATCGAACATTCCCCGTTTCATTGGTGAAATTGTCTCCAAAATCACCGGTAGCGGAAACAGAGGTGGCTATAGTGCTGTTTAATGATACACTGGGTGATATCATGCAGATTAAAGTTCCTAAATTCAAATTCACAAGCAAAACAACACAACCGCATATATATTTATATATGTATCTATGTGTATGTATAAATTAGTCTATTCAAAATACCAAATATCCAACAGTAGTGCCAAGTCCCTTATCGCTCAATAATACAGATACCGACTTGATACAACTCATCCCATAAGTTTGAGTTTTGAAAGTGATTCCTTGGTAGTGTCAATTGACGTTTCCAAATAATGCTTTTTCTTGTTCAAACTATTGATCGTCTCTAGATTTACTGTAATTTCATTCTTAAGTTTGCCTTCATATTGTGCAATCGGAATCTCTACAAATGTACGTCCGACAGCTTCCCAGACGCTGTCTTTACCAGACGCTTTCAATTCTGCCAATGTTTTGGCCACAACTAAGTTTTTACGCTTCAAGTTAGCAACAGAAGTGTCCGTGGTACGTAACTGTGATTCATGTGTAGCTAGCGCTCTAACCATATCTTGGTGAAGCTTTTCCATCTTTCCAATCGATGCAAAATGACCTTACTTTATACAGAATTCGATTTTTCATGTAAATAAAAAAAAATAGTGTTTTGAAAATTGTCTTATATATAGAATAATAGTAGTAATAGTAGTATTATAAGAACCTAACATTACTTTTAGTAATATCAAGCGTTGCTGTTTTCCAGTATCTTAAGTGCTATCTGTTTTCTTCTTTCGTCGGAGTTGTCATTGTTAGCACTGGTAGTGGTGATGGTTTCCTTCTGATCAAGAGCTCTTTGATCGCCAAGAGACCTTTGAACACTTCTCAGGTTGCCAGATTCAACGTCGTCCTCGTTCCAAGCTCTGAAAATTCCAAGTAAAACAAAGATCTCATATGTTGCATTGAAAGCTGGTCTCAAAGCTGGCTTAATAGCCTCTGGGAAAAACTCAACCATCTCAAAGGTGTCACTGGCATCACCTCTAGTGACTCCAACTCTGGAATCTGGTAGGATGCCTGCATCAGGAAGAGTTTGAAAATATCTCAGATAGACCCAGGAGACCAAAAATGAAATCAGGGCAGGTAAGAATGGGAAAAGCGATTGACTGAGTATTGAAAGCGTCAAGGATAATGACAAGAGAATGAAAGGTAAACGCTTGAAACGGAACTTGAGCTTTGTGAACAGCTTGATGTTGGTTTCTGGTTGTAGCTGCTTGGCTACAACGGCCAATGGCAAAATGAATGTGTATACACCGTAACCCAATGGATGAGAAAGTAAAGCAGGGGTTGGTGTTATCAGTGTGTTGACAATAATAATGACCAGAACTGCAATCAAATTAGTAAATACAGACGCAATAGAAAGGAACTTGAATGTTTCAGGAAACAACGCCTTATCTGTAGTTAAGGTATGCACATTTTGAGAGCTGTAGTTTGGGTTCCAGTGACCCTCTAGCCAGGTGACTCCAAACCAGATGACGAGAAGACCAATGATGAATTGGTGCGGTGTGATTTCTACAAAAGTAGCGGTCCACAATGTCCATGGGTGGAACACCACTTGTGCTGGAACAACCTGTAATGCTGGAATCACAACGTCCTCCCATAGTAGATCTGGGTGACTCGGCTTGTATGCCTCATATGAGGTGGAACGCACATACGAGGTCAATGTGGACAAAAACACAGTGAGAGTAACATATGCTGCAGTCAGCGTTGGCGTTGATTCTATGTCACTGAGTATTTTACTGAAATTGAGTGACATCTCTACTATAAGACTAGAACAACAACTGATAAAAACAAAAGGACACCTAACGCGCTTTGATTTTTCACGCTACATATGAGAACGTAGCTTTGAAAGTTGATAATGAACAACAAAATTGCAAATGCAATGAATGTGAAATTCAATGTAACCAAGTAACTATATCGAACATATTTGGTGATGGTAGTGGTGTCATGGTAATTGTTAGTTCCAAAGGCAATTTACTTTTACCCCAATGAACTGAAAAATGGCACTATGAACAGTTAATGTTATTCCTTCTCCCTAAAACTGTATCTTGATTGAATCATGTACTCTAGTAACTAAAAAACTATTCTTATTGACGATTCTAGCTAAGCATTCTGAACGTTCTAGGTAAACCTCTTTGCATTTTTCACATGCCGCACGTTTTTTGACATTTTACAGTGAACTCCGTTCGAAAGAGTAGTGTATATAGTCAACGGTGCCGGATAGTAAAGCTAATGGACGATTATGGATACACTGACTGAGGAGCAGAAAAAGCAGAATCACATAAAATCCGAAACTCGAAGAAGAGACAACATCAGAGCTAAATTTGACGCACTTGTAGATCTCGTACCAGAGCTATCAGCTTCGGAAAGCAGATCTGAACAGATTGTTCTTACGAAGACCGCAAATTATATCGAAGAATTAAGAAGAAGGCGAAAAGAACTAGAAGAAAAGCTGAAGTGACCACTGTACAATAGAAATAAAACTGTATCTGTGTAAGATAATGTATATACATGATGAAAAGAATATACTAGTATATATGATAAAAATGATTTTATAAGTTAATAATATATACAATGTTAGAAGAACTCTCTCTATTTTCCCGCCGATACAATTGATCTGATTTTGGCATTATAATTACATCCAAACTTGTCCTTGGATCATAGCTTTTATTTTAATGTCGTCCTTACAAAGCCACACCGGTTTTTGAAGGTCGTTTTCACTAGCATTATCACCATTAGCTATGACATCGTAATCAAAGTATTCTCTTCTAATGAGCCCCAGGGCATTTTTGCCTTGCACCTTGATTAATTCTCCAATGACTGATTTGTCTCTACGTGGTTTTACGCTTTTGTAACTGTTGCCAAAGGGGGATGGTGCAGCTGCTTGTTTAGTGTCCTCTTGTTCTTGTTCAAACTTCTTAATCACCCAACCTTCGGTGTCATTGCTAGGTAAGGTTTCGTCAAGATTTAAAGGCAAGATTCGTTTAGGAATAGCGTTTTTGGTCCACGATCGTAGAGCTAACTCTTGACCAACATAACAACCCTTATCTGAATTTATCCCTCCAGTCCAATCTGCATTCATTTCAAAGGGCAAAGTAGTATCCAATTTGGAAGGTGGTAAATCACCAGCTTCAACAACTCCATTTACAAGTCTTCTATTGACACAATTTGCAATTGAATCACTTTCGACATTTGATTGTGTAAGCAATTCCTCGCTCACTGGATCAGCAGATTCGCAAACCTTGGTCAGTAACCTATAACCAAGAAATTTGTTTCTCTCATCAATGGCAAAGCCAAGTAGTTTGTTGTCTTTAACTAAATTGGGATTTATCAAACCGGCCTTAGTTACAAAATCATTTGCCAACAAATTTGCAGTGGAACCTGCTTTCGAAATGTCATTGGCAAAGTACTTACCAACAAGCTCATCAAATAACTCATATCTTTGATCCGATAAATCTTCAAATTGCCAAACATCAGCATCAATAGATTGAAATTCCACATTAGCTTTTAGTTTATGCAATTTCAACATCATTTGAATTTGTTTAAACTTACTCGGAGCCAAAAACTCAATCAAATATGAAGGTTCAGTGTCAGTTCCATTGATAAACGGCGATGGGTAAATAAAAAGATCAGAAAGTACTCGGCCATTAGATTTCATCATGATACCATATCTACCATCCCTTCTAATACCTACTTTTTGCTCTGCATCTGGGTCGTCCCATTGAATCCATTCATTGCAGTGAACTATCCCCCAGTTTGGTACATCAAGTTTCAACATTGATTCACTTGCCTTGGACTTTTCATCATTATTAGTAATTGTGTGTTGATTTTTCTTATTTATTGTAGGGATCATCTTGATGGATATTAACCCGTTCAAAAATGTAGGTGCTTCAGGCCCCTTAACCAAAAGTAGTTTGGTGTTGTGCTTCAACCTTGTGAGTGTACGCAGAGGAGCCATGCTTATATTTTGTACATGAATAAGAAGTGATTTTGAGCTGACATTTAATTAAGTGCGCTAGTAATCTGAAAAGATAGCCATTCTTTAAGTATAATGCAACAAATATAGTAAACACCAGCTAAATCCTTATCATATTTGCGATTCGTATCTAATAGTGAACTCAAGATCGAAATGGATACTTACAGTGGTAACTAAAATAAAGATATTAATTGAATATACTATAGATAAAAAGTTATGATTTACTGTTATTCCTAGCCATCACTTAATAATAGTATGTCAAAATTGTCTAGTAAAGATTACATTCAAATGCGTTTAGAGGATTCAAGGGAACCGTACTTACTTGCTTTCCTTGGCCTTTTTCATTCTTTCTGTCAGGAATTCATTCACTTCGTCCTGCAATTGGGTCAAATAAGCCCTCAACTTCCCATATTCAGAGTCACTAGGCTCTGAAGGAACGTCTCTGTCTACCCAATTCGGAGAAGAGTTGACTAAGTACTCAGAAGGGCCATTGGTTTTTCCCTGCGTGGATAATTTGGAAAAGTCCTGCTTCTCCACGCTTATAATTTTCAAGGCTGTTTCGTCATCATCAAAAGTGTAGACTGCTGTTGGAAGTAGTTCCTCTGTCATTCTAATGTTGTTTCAAGATAAATCACTTTTCTATAATAATTGAAATTTTTCTATCTTGTGCTTATGAAGAAAAAAATTTTTCAAATTTCCAAACTTCGTTGATCAACGTCTTTTCATTTAATACTAGTGAAGGAAGAACGATGTCTCTTAGTATTGTTTTGGAGCCAGAGCTTGCTCTTTGTGTTATCGAATATGCTGCCATTTTAGATTTAGAACTCAAGTCTACAGATGATGCACACAAGACTAAATTCCAAAAGGCCATCGACTCAAATAACAATGAAACCATCAGGAATGTCATTTTTGAATCATCTGGCCATTTACTAAAGGATTTCAGCGGTAAGGCTTTTGAACCATCGTTCAACTTGTACCTTCAAGTTTTCAGTTTACTTAATAAGGAAGACGGTGATATTGAAAAGGACCTTTTGAAAGTCTTGGAAGAAGAGTTCAAAAACATCAATGACTCTTCTATTTCATCAAGTTCTCTTATCAGTGCACTCACTAATTTGTTTAATTTGCTGCCAGAAACCTCTTTAGGCAGATACACAGCACTCGATTTAATCACTGACCTTATCATAAAAGATTACCCATCTTCAATTTCTTCAATCACCTCCGGTTTAAAGGAATGGCTTTTGCCAATCAATGACTTGAAGACTGAACAAAGCTCTTCATTAATTCAAAAGGTTGCCATTGCCTACTTGAAGCAAGATGAAAAGGAGGCTTTCGATTTTACCAAGAATCTTCTTTCACATTTTGAAATCACACCTGAGGCATTTGATGCAGTGGTTATTGAAATCATCAACTCAAAATATTATCACAACCTTGAGTCCATTGATGTTAGATCAAAGAACGCTGAAATAGTAAAGCTAATTGATATTTACATCAATCTGAATTACATCCTTTACAAATCTGAGCTTTCATCTTTAAAATCAAGTTTACCATCTGTTAACTTTGAGCAATTAGATTCCCGTTTACAATCATTATCATTGATTAACTTTTTTGTTACTTCTGACAAAAATGTTTTCACATACAAGCAATTGGCAGACCAGGTGTCAGTTGACGAATCTGATGTTGAATTAGCATTGTTCCCACTTCTTTCTCAGGGTCTCATCAAAGGTAAGTTTTCCCAATTATCTAACACATTCACAATCAACCAATTATCACCACAAGTAGTTTCAAAGAAAGGTGAAAGTGTTTGGGCTGAATTAAACGTCCAGCTATCTGCTTGGGCTGAAAATTTATCTAAATTAGACACATTTGTTGACGAATTAGCCAACAATGCTTATAAGAAGAAGAAGACCCCTGCTGTTATTCAGAGGTTCCACCTCGCAAAGCAAGAAGCTAAGTAATTTAAAGAAAATACTTTTCATATCATCTTATTTTCTTAAGTAGTTGATTAAATAGCATAACGCTTAATATCATATAGCCTATATAAAAATAGTTAAATGAACATATAAATATCTTTCAGTATCATTTATTTCATCTCTTAATTATCGATTTGATTACAAAGAGACGGACAAAGCTTAGCTTATCATTTTAACTATTTAAATTTCCTTCTTTTCTTTCAACATTTCTTCTATCGAGCATTTTGTTATTACATATAAAAATGAAGATAAAGGATATAGACATTGTACTTATTACACATTATTGAATGCTGATTTTTCAACACACTAGTATACTAACAGCGAATGTGACTTTCAGGCAATTGCATTGGTGAAATACAAAATGAGCATAGAAGCTCACGAGAACATAACATTATCAATGGACGAGTTCATAAGAAAAAGGTTATATCCGCCAGTAACGGACCTTAGTGCCATTAGGAGAGATGTAGTTAAAATGATCAAGTTAAAGTCATTGAATTCGGTACAGCTAAAGCAACAGATGAAACACATGCTATATGAAATGAAAAGATTATCTAGCACAAATCCACAACTACATAGAAACTTACTCACTAGTACCTTGCTCAATCTAAATGAGCGCTTGCTGGTTGTTCAAATTGAGAGTGAGGCGCAACTCAATAGGTTGTTCGAACTTTGGGTTAACTGCCTACGTCTGAATTTTAAATACTTTGTCGTCAAAGAAGCACAGCGGTTACACCTCAGGGCAATATGTGACTTCATATGCGATACAATATTTATCAACACCAAGATTGAAAACAATAGTCAGAGTCTCCACCATACACAGTCTGCATACATGAAATACGTCACCAATCATGACATGAGTCATGAGCTAACAAAAGGAAAGGATACTAACAGGGTGCAAACATTGCTTTACTATATGGTTCAATTACTCTTCATACTTCTTGAAATTAGCCCTCTTGAGTTGCAAAGGGACTGGATGGCCACAACTAGAATTAAGGTACAGGCATTTGTTATTTTCAATAAAGACATTCATCTAATTAAACTCTTCATGGACAGAGCGCGGAGGGTATCAACAGAGCTTGAAGAGAAAAAATTGAATGAAAAAAAGTGAGATGGACATTTAAAGGGTATTTGTCATAGTGTAATAGTGTGATAGGATTAGCTTGCATGACAGAGATTACTGTTTCAAGGGTTTACAAGGATGCAAATGGAGAAAAGCCAGACTCATATTGGGATTATGACAATATATCAATAGTATGGGGACAACAAAATAATTATGAAATCGGAAATAAAGTTGGACGTGGTAAATATTCTGAAGTATTTGATGGGTGGGCAATAGACTCAGGTGAACGAGTAGTTATAAAGGCGCTAAAGCCAATCAAAAGGAAAAAGATTAAAAGAGAAATCAAAATTCTACAAAATTTAAGAGGTGGTCCACACATTATTCAACTTTATGACATTGTAAGAGAAGTGAACTCAAAAATGTCAGCGTTGATATTTGAGCATGTCAACAATGTTGAGTTTAGATCTTTATATTCAACATTCACAGATTACGATGTGAGATATTACATGTTTCAAGTTTTAGAGGCCTTAGATTTTGCTCACTCAATGGGTATCATGCACAGAGACGTCAAACCCCACAATATCATGATAGATCATCAACAACGAAAACTCAGGCTAATTGATTGGGGTCTTGCAGAGTTCTATCATCCTTACACTGAATACAATGTCAGAGTAGCTTCAAGGTATTTCAAAGGGCCTGAGTTGTTAGTGGATTATAGATACTATGACTATTCGTTAGATCTATGGTCATTTGGTGCCACGATTGCGTCCATTGTTTTTAAAAAGGAACCATTTTTCCATGGTAAAAGTAATACAGATCAGTTAGTTCAAATTGCCAGAGTCCTAGGTACTGATGACTTGTATAAATATCTGAAGAAATACAAAATACAGTTAGGACAAGAATACGAGGGTTTGGGTCATTTTCCAAGAAGACCATGGATTAGATTTGTAAATCCAAGTAACGAAGCTCTAGTTAATGAAGAGTTCTTGGACTTCATTGACAAGATTCTCCGGTATGACCATATGGAAAGGTTGACAGCAAGGGAGGCTATGAATCACGTTTATTTTGATACCGTTAGGGAGGAGGCCTCCTTCAACAGCCAAAATCAATAAACTAGGATAGCATCACGTTTACTAATTGTTTCATATATGTAGTTTATAAATAATTGTGTGTGTTTTTTCTTGTTTTATATATATGTGTGTGTATATATAGATGAAGCGAGGTTTTGAACACAAGATATCAACACTTTTTTTATTAAGGTTTGGAACATAAAATCAAGTTCTACTACAATTGCCAGTTTATATAGAAGAGAAGTCAAAATGGTATGTATAGAGAGTAACATAAGTAGATTATGGCTTCTTTGAAGCAGGACAAGCAGGTTTTACAAAAGATTGATATACTAACATTTATAATATACAATAGTCAGATGAAGCCTACGATAGCGCACTTGATCTCTTGCGTCGCCTTTCGCCACGTTCAATTGAAGAGAACTTAGATGCTATTTGCAGACTCCAGCCAGAGTTAGCAGAAGACTTACTATCGTCCGTTGATAAACCAATTGCAGTTATCAAAGATCCAAGTAATGGTAAAGAGTTTTTAGGCTGTGATTACAATAGAGATGGAGATAACTTTAGATCACCTTATTCCAATAAGTATTATCCGGAAAATGATGATGAGGCACCATTTCCAAGTAAGCATTTGGAGCAGATTGAAAAATGGGCGAACAATGCATTTAATATCTACAGAGATCTTTACTATGAAGGTGGTATTAGCTGTGTTTACCTTTGGGATCAAGGGGAAGAAGATGAGGAGGCCAATGAAAATGGTACGACCCCATTTGATGGAGTTGTGTTGATAAAAAAGAATGTTGATGAAAATACCACCTGGGATGCCATCCATGTTTTCGAAATCAACACTTTGAGCCATAACGAAGCCGAATACAAGCTGACATCCACTATCATTTTGGACCTATCTGGAAAAAGGACAAATTTAAGTGGTAATCTAATGAAACAAACTATTAAAAAATCCAACTACAACGATGCCATGGGACATATTGCGAATATTGGAAGTTTAATTGAAGATGTGGAAACTAAAATGAGAAACATGCTTCAAGAGGTTTACTTTGGTAAAACAAGGGACGTGGTTAGTGATTTGAGAGGTTTAGACAACCTTGAAGAGAGAAATAGGGAAAAGGAAAGAAGGGAAATGGTTGTGGAAAAGATAAATGGGCTATAAATAAGATATCGCCTGATTTAATTCCTTTATTGATATATGTAGATACATGATATGATTAACTACAATTATGTTTTAATTGTGACCACTTCGTATAGTTAAGTAAATTCAGAGCTTTTTTTTTTGGTGTTGTATAATCGTACACTTTTCTATTGTTCATTTTACTCTTTAAGACAATCTTTTATCTAGTACAGTACTCTTAATGCTATCATTTTTACCACAATCGCAAGGTTTTCTTCCACACTGGTTACTTTTCATTAGTGCTGTGGCTATCTTCAACACAATCCAAACTTATAAAGACCCAAGTTTAACGAGAAAAGTCTATGGTGGTCAACCAAACGAAGTGACAAATTTGTCATGTCGTACGTTTGGTACTTGGACCTTAATTTCCTCAATCATCAGATTCTATGCAGCATATAACATCAGTAATGCTGGTGTTTTCGACCTTTGTATTGCTTCATACTTAGTCGCATTTTGGCATTTCGGCTCTGAGTGGTTATATTTCGGAGGTTGTAAATTTGACAAGGGTTTATTTGGTCCATTGATTGTCTCCACATTGAGTATTACATGGATGCTTTCAACAAGAAATTTCTATACTGCTTAGTCTAGTCCTTTCACATGTTTATTTACGCTATATATAGTAATTTGAAACTTGATTATAGTAGAAAAAACGGAACCCAAATAAAAATAAAAAAAAATACTACAATAAACAGTTATACAATACTCCCTAAGGCAGTAGGAAAGAGAAAACAGTACAAAAAGGACAAGTTGGAAGCCAGTCATAAACCAATTAAGAAAGGAAAAGAAGAAAAAATAATATTTAAATAAATATATGTGTAATTGGGTGCATTGAAGAGTAAAAGTTATGATAAAGAAATGTAAAAAAATATTATTGGTAGTAGTAGTATTAGTCTTGGTTAGTTGTTTTATTAATGTTAGCATTAATATAATTTGATCAATATGATAAAATTCTGTTATTTTTTTTGTTATTGGATTTTTCATTTTCCTTGAATTCATTGTTTTGTTGGATCGTGCAACTTTAATACATCAACAGCAGGGCCTAGCAATCTTTGGAAACCATTTTTGTTCAAGCAAACAACTTTTAAATTACCGTTGGCCTTAACAGTGGCCTTTCTTGGAGAATCGTAAAGAAGAGCTAATTCACCAAAATAGTCGCCTTTCTTCAAAGTTGTGACTTTACCTTCACCGTTTTTTAGAACATCTGCTTCACCAGATTCAATGAAGTAGAAGTTCTCACCAGCTTCCCCTTCTGTGACAACGTTTTCGCCTTCTTTGTAAATTTCAGTACTCAAGGCATCAGCTAGTTTTGAGCGTTCGTAGGATGAGAGAGACTGTAAAACAGGAACCTCCTTTAGAAACTTTTCGTATAAGGCTCTCTTCTTGGATGTGCCTTCTAAGAGGATTCTTCTGAAGGTCATTCTGTCAAGAGCCCACAAGATACAGTCTGAAGTTGCGATGACGGTGGCCGCCCTTGGGGAGTTGTACATGAGGGCCAACTCACCAAAGGAGGAGCCATCTGAGGAAGTGTTTACCTTGGTGTTGTTGACAAAGTAGTCGACGGTACCCTTTTCGACAACGTAAAAGAAGTCCCCTTCATCTCCCTGTTTGATGATCTCGGTACCCTTTGCAACGTGCTTCTCTTCTAATGCGAAGATGATGGTTTTCAATGACTCGTCATCAAGCTGCTGGAAGAGGAAGTTCTTCACAACACTGGAGTTGAGCCTCTGCAACTGCGAAGGCGACAATTGGTGCACAGGCGGCTTCCAGTTGTCGTTGAAGGAGTGTGGGTTCATGGCCTCTGCAGACACAGACGTACGCCTGTGGGACGAGAGGTTCAAAGGCGTCTTCGAGAGGTTGGCAGCAAACCCGGCCCATGCTGGCTGCTGCTGCTGCTGCTCACCAGAGCTCTTGCCTACTGTCTTTTCGCCAAATGGTGAGTTGAACTTTGGTGTCGAGTGTGGATCGAACGAGTCGTGATGGTCCATTTTCTGTGTAAAAGCAACTGATATACGTTATTGAGATCTTTCTGTGTTTTTTCTGTGTGACTCAGAACAATATTGCTATCTCTGTCCTAGTGTATAGCCCTTTTGATATAGTAATTTGTGTTGATAATATATCAATCTTAAACATCATCAGTTTTTCCTCATTTTTTTTTGCCTTTACTATGAGCAAACATGAAAGATGGAGTAGCTGTGTGTAAAATGTCGCCTTCGCACCCACTGTCACGATGTAGTCGCCGTTATATGGCTGCCTCTCGATACCTTGGATGCTTGTCGCCACTTTTTGGGCGCTTCTCTGACATTTCTCCGATTATTTGCTTGATGAGCTGAGATGATTCTTCTACACAAGGCATTACTGGTATCCATCGATCGCCTGATACCACTTCTGGTGCCAATCGCGCTTTTGTGCTACCACTGCGCTGCTGGCTTGCCGATGAGTAACACATCTAAGCATTTCATTGCTGCTAATGTTAAGGAATCGCGATTCCCTAACGTTAGTGGATTTCTAAGGGGCAGCCGTAGCAAGAGTCACTATGAGATAAAGATAAGATAAAGAGCAGTAAATATAAAAGCGTGCATCTGCCAAAGCTGCTTGTAGGGGACGTTTCGCAGGCAATAAGACTGTAGCTTATTATAAACGCTTCATAAACGTATCATAGCACTGCGTTCTCAAAGGTAATAGAGGTGTTAATTGTACTGTGATTATCGTTTTTTCTTATACTCGTTGTATACTATCAGCATATATTATTATTGTACTACTGAAAGCAAAAGCCAATTGAAAGACACAAAAATGGTCATGAACTGGGAGAAGTATCTATCGACAGAAGCATCGTTGAGACTACGGTCTGTGATGGTGGTGCCAAGAGACAAAGATATCATTTCACTTGCAGCTGGCTATCCGAACCCAGCATGCTTTCCGATCAAGGGTCTCTCGCTGACATTCGAGTCGCCAGAGTTGAACTTTAAAACGTTGCAGACGGTGTCGATTGAGCACATAGAGGGCGAGGCGTCTGACAGCATTGTTGAGATGTCGCAGTACATGATGCTCACAGGCTATTCGTCGTTTAACGCTTGGGTCAAAGAGTACATCGTAAAGTATCACAAGCCAAACTACAGCAACTGGAACTACATCATACAGGCGGGTGGCACGCAGTCGCTAGACGCTGTGTTCAGAATGCTCTTGGATCCTAACGAGGACACTGTGCTTGCTGAGCAGTTCACGTACTCGTGCTTCCTAGAGGCGTGCAAACCGCTCAGGCTCAAAGTGTTTGGCGTCAAAATCACAGAGGACGGTGTGGACACCAACGACATGGACTACGTCCTCACCAACTGGAACCAGAATGACCAAACCAAGCACTTCAAAAAACCAAAGCTGTTCTACACAATGCCAACGGGCCACAATCCAACAGGCACCTCGATCACTGACAAATGCAGAAGAGAGTTGGTCAAGGTATGCCAGAAGCACGACATCCTCATTGTTGAGGATGATCCCTATTATCACTTGCAGCTGGATGCAAAATCCCCTCCATCGCTTCTCAAATACGACACTGACGGCCGTGTTATCAGGATCGATTCCTTTTCAAAAATGCTCATGCCTGGTTTAAGAGTTTCTGTCGTCACCTGCAACAACTTGTTCTTCGAAAAGCTAGGGATGTCAAACGAGATGACTATCCATTCCGCTGCGGCGCCTTCCCAGTTAATTCTTTCGACAATTTTGTCACAGTGGAAAGACCAGGGTTTTGAAGAGTGGTTGGTTCACCTACAGGATATGTACAGAAAAAGAAGAAATGCAATGATCGACGCTATTAACGAATTCATGCCATTGGACTTGATCAGTTTCAACAAGCCTGGGTTTGGAATGTTCATTTGGTTTGAATTGAAGCATGATGCGTGGGAAAAATGCGACAAGTCCTTATCTGAAGTTCAATGGTGCAAGTACTTAGAAGACAGCATATTCGACGAAGCAATTAAAAATAATGCTGCCTTGAGTAAGGGCCACTGGTTTATGGTTGATCAAGACACTCCTGTTGCTGCTTGGAGAGCATCTTATAGTTTTCCAAGCTTTGAAAAAATGAAATATGCTATAAAAGGCTTTGCTGAGGCCATCAAGTCGACACATGACTCAATCTACAGTGAGTGAAAATTCCGTTTCACTTCAATTTTCATTCTTTCCTAACTTATTCTTCTACCAATGTTCCTTGTTAACAACCAACTTTTTTCTCTCTTTATAACAAAGTTATCTAATTGTAATATTTCTCAAATTGTTTACTGTTTGACTCATGCCATGTAAAAAAATAGAAGGTATCTTTTTCACCACTCTCCACATCCCGATACATCTAATTATTATTACTATTTCTTGTGTCATTGGATTGAGATGCGATTGTCCGGCATTACCCTACTATCATTGGTGGCATCCCTAGTTTGGGCTCTTGATCCCAAAGACTTCATTGAACCAGTGGACTACAAACCATTCTCGAAAGATCTCAAAGACTCAACCTACTTGGAACAGTTTGAAGAGTATATGATCCCAAATATTCCAGAAACAAATTGGAAAAGATACTGGAAACAGTCAAAGGTTTTGGGAAGCGATGGTGGTTTGAAGTACAAGGGAAATTGGAACATTCAGGTGCCTGAATTAGAAATACTAACCAGTAACAAAGGTTTGGTTGCTTTGGACGACGCTAAACTGCATGGTATCTCAACAGTCTTACCAAACCTAGTAGTTCCATTTGATGAGACCGGTACATTGGTGTTTCAATATGAAGTGAAGTTTCAAAAAGGCTTAGATTGCGGTGGTGCGTATGTTAAGTTGTTGTTGTCAGATGATAGTGACACCCAAAAGGTTAAAGTTAAAGGCATGAACGATGCTAGCGATTTCAACGATGAAACGCCATATGTTATCATGTTTGGGCCCGACAAATGTGGTGATAACAATAAAGTACATTTGATTTTAAAGGATGAAAATGATAATGAACATCATTTGAAAAATCCTCCGCAAGTTAAATTAAACAACTTGACTAATCTATACACAATGATTTTGAAAAAAGATGGCTCTTTTGAAGTTAGAATCAATGGTGATGTTGAACGTGCTGGTAATATCTATGACTCCAAATATTTTGACTATACCTCTGAGGCAAAAGAAGTACCAAAATTTATTGACGATCCAAACGATGTGAAGCCTGAAGGCTGGGATGACAACGAGTTTATTCCGGACTTGACAGTCCAAAAGCCTGATGATTGGGATGAGTCTGCACCATATCTAATGCTCGATCCTGATGCACATATACCTGATGACTGGGAGGTTGATACTCCTGAGCAAATCCCAGATCCAAATATGCAGAAGCCTGATCATTGGGACGATGATGAAGACGGCGAGTTCATTGCTACTCTGATTGATAACCCTGAATGTTTGCAACATGGCTGTGGTGAATGGATTCATCCATACATCAAAAATCCAGACTACAAAGGTAAATGGACACAGCCAACTAAACCAAATCCAGCTTACAAAGGAACTTGGTCTCCAAAGCAAATCCTTAACCCTGAGTATAGAGCCTCAGGAAGTGATGGGGACAAAAACGAATTCAAATTAGCAAATATCGCAGGTATTGGATTCGATCTTTGGACGATGAACGGCGGTATTTTATTTGACGATATTTATCTTGGTAGCTTTATTGAAGAAGCTGAAGATTTTGGTAATTATACTCTCGTGAAGAAGCAAGAAGTTGAAAGAGACTTTTTCGAAAGACTCTCCATTCGTGCTAAAGAGGAATATGAAAGGGAAAAGGGTGCGCAAGAAAAGGATTCTGTGTTGGGCTCTTTCAACCTTGAAAGATTATCGAAGTTACCATTTTTACAAATTCTCGCCGAACTGATTGCAATAGTCGAGCTAGCCGTCAATGATTTTATTGTGGAACTACAAATGTACATTGGTGACTTAGTGATTGACCCGCTTGAAACAATCTTACAGAGACCGGGTGAGGCGGTTTGGTTTTCTTCAATTGTTTTAGGTACCATTGGATCCATCATGGCATTTTGGTCCATGGCTGTTGCAATTATCGGTGGCTTACTCAACTCTTCGCCCGCTATCACCGTGGAAAGCAAGAAGAAGACGAAGAGACAAGAAAGAAGTGACAACTTTGTTAAGTCTTCTTCGGCCAAGGCCAATACTACCAAAGCAAAGAAAAGATCCTAAAGGTTTATGAAAGTTATGATATGCTGGGTATTTTGTATTTATAAAAATTATATGTTAGGATTGCTTTGTCATCTTCTGTAATTTATTTTTGACAGCTAATGAATTTCTGACGATTGAACTCCAGTAATGGATTTTTTTACATTTGAGACACGGTCCCTTAATGGGTATCAGTTGCTTTTCGTCATTCTCCTTCTCCAGCATGATATCGTACCAACAATTTAAATGATAGGCTGCTGAGCAGGTGCTACAAAATGATATGAGAACCTCATTATTTAATTGATATGAACATATCGCACATGAGCACCTGTCTCCTTCGTTGTAGCTCGCCAAGGAATGATTCAAGTAAAGACTCTGATTATCCAATTGCTGTTTCATAAACTCATCTAGCTGTTTATAGTTAGCCTCGTCAACATTATCATTGAAGCGGAACTCTGTATCAATCTCACCATATATTTCATCGATTTGTTTCCAAATATCACCGATTTGGGTGTCAAAGATAGTACATTGAAGTCGAATGCGTTTAAACCCGTTACAAGTCATCAATCTCATACAATTTGTCAATTTTTGTTTGATTGTTCTGCCACCACCGCTAGGACCACCCTTTTGAATCTTCTGATTAATGCTTAAATATCTAGTTGTGGTATAATGTTGCCAGGCATGCTCAAATTGCAATGCGGATACCTTACTCTGAAAGTTATGAATGAACAAGACCATTTTCCAAGGTCTGAATTGCTTAGTCCTGTAAGCACCTCCATTGACTAAAATGCCGTTGTGCTGTTTCAACCTCCGAAGCGGATGTGGTGTCGAACCTATGTAAAACCTGCCAGGTTTCTCTGTGGACTGAAGTAAATAGACACCATATATCTCTGGGATACGTAGGTGTTCCAAAGTTGACATTAATCATTTAGCGTATATGACGCGTTACCATGAAGAGAAAAATATTGTTGCATGTAAACACAAGCTTTTCCTTTGGCAAAAGGTTAATAGCAAGATATGGCGAGACCAAGTGCATTGTATAAGTCGACCAATGCTCGATCAAAATACAAGTTCCCTGTATTGGAGATTTCAGAGTTGGTGGAGCTTTATCAAACAATGCAGTTCGATATTACAGAATCTCAATTAGTAAAACCAACATCAAGATTTATGTCAGCATTAATAGAACAAATCATGGATAAATTCTTATATATATCTCCATATGCTATCAGAAAAAAGGTTGAAATGAGTGAAAGCGATCATGATGATATCAAACCTGCTTTGAATACGGTTATTTGTCAAAGAATTATGTACAAGTTTTTATGTGATTGTGGTATCGATGATTTCAGTATTAGAGATGTTTCCAAACCTGAGGGTTCAAGAGTCAGGATTATACTAAGTGGGCTAGTTAACTATGCTAGATTTAGAGAAGAGAGGATGAATGACTGTGACGAATTATTGAATAATAATAACAATCTGTTGATTCAGTACAAAAATTTATTAACTGTCAATAAAGACTACGATGATCGTATCAATCAGCTGAAGGAACAATTTAACAAAGAAGGAATTAATATTGATGATGTAAATAAGGAAAATCAAGAATTAGAAAACAAGTTGATCTCATTGAAAACTATACAGGAAGAAATAACATTGGCACATTCACTTTACAGAGAAGAAAAGTCAAAACTTGTAAAGGAGCTAGAAAATCAAAGTGCTATTTATATTGAAACTGAAAAAGAGTTGGAGCAAATCCGACCATACATTAAGGAATCTCCTGAGTCAATCAAAGAGCTGATAGAAAAAATGAAAGAATCATTGGAACGGGAGAGTTTCAATTTGGACACACTGACTAGAAAGTCAAGGGAAATTTCAACTTCAGTCCAATCATTTCAAGTTGTTCACCAAGATTTCAATGGTTTGGCCAGTTTATTGGAAGAAGTCAACGAAGAGGTGAATAAACATAAGAGCTATAATGAAAAACTGAAATTACTAAAAGAAGAGATCAATCGGACACAAGAGGAAATGAATGAATTAACCCGGAGGACAAACCAAATTGAAAATCAGCTCAAGCATAATGAAGAAAGAGTTCTTAAGTTGAAGAGTTTTTATAACGAAAAATTGGATTCGATAAACGCAAAGATAAAACAGCAAATGTCGCAATTTGCCGAACTTAAACTGAGGAGAAACGCTGAAGAGATTGACATTGTCGAAAAGGAAGTCCAGACAAACAACTGGCAAAAGCAAATTAACGATTTGAACAAGACGTGGGAATCTGAGTGTCGAGAGTCCACATTTATGCTAGAGAAATTGAACAATCAAGTTAATAATTATCTGATTGAAATGACAAACGCGATTAATGAGGCTACTAAACTATTGTAAATTGGGTAACTGTATATTATTACTGTAAATTTTAAAATAATCAAAGATTATTTTCTTTGAAAATGACTAATTACACACTCTATTTCGACGTAAACTTATCGAATGCTATATCAAGTGCTTTCTCAACAGGCTCATCAAATAAGTATGGTAAAGCTGGCACAATTGCTAGACCCACACCAACTGGTAAAAGTGTGGCCAATCTACCCTTCATACCAGATTTTTGCACTTGCTTACCAGTATATTTGACAACTGTATGAATTGTGAAAGCAGGAAGACCCATTGAAGCAACACTTTGGAAAATTGCCCTTTTCAAACCTTGAAGTTTCCAATCAAGATGGTTTTCCAATTTATAAAGTTCTTTGGATGGTTCATTCACTTCAGGAACTGGATCCCATGGCTTCAAACCTGGCATATAGGTACCATCTTGTTTCATTTTCGCCTTCCAAGTATAGTAGTTAACATCTCCGAGTATATAAGCCCATGAGATACCATAACCAAAGGTGACAATATATGGGTGTGCCACCGGTCTGAAAGATTCACCAATGTCACTAGTATAAGCAACATACCTGTGTGTTGCTTGCAGTATAGTTCTAATTCTATTGGCATATGCAGCATATCTTAGACTACCTTCTTCTTCTGTTGGGGCTCTATCCTTTGTTGACATTAGTTCGTTATTAGAAGAAAAAGTGCAGGGAAAGGTGTTAGATCTGGTATAAACTGGTTTTTATTGTTTGCGTGGAGTTAGTAAATTTTATAATTTATCAGATAACGCTTATACATGAAAACTGTGTAAACAAGAAAAGGTTTTGCTGGCGTATTTGTTACCGATATAGCCTGAAACTTTGTGAAAGTAAATTAGAATTGCAAAGTTGTTTACATTTATTCAAACACAAGTGAATAAGAATTAAAACGAAGTAGAATGATTTTAAATAAAAATTGTTTTTTCATGAACGTATAAATGGGTATGGAAATAAGGGTGCTTGTTCTAACCACAAAAATACTGTCTAGGTGCTATCCGCTTAATAATCAAAGGCAGGCAGTTATTACGGATTTTTGGCAACATTTTTTGATGTTGAAAGTCAGTTGCAACAGTTTGAGTTTTTTAGCTAAACATTACCGGAAAATATTAAATGCTGTCTACTTTGCTCCTAATAGCACTTCAATAAATATGTTGTGATAAATTAGCTTCTGGGCAAAACGTGCGCAAGCAATGGATGTCGAATCATATTTCAATACTAATATGGCAAGTTCCACCTTTGAACTTCTACAAGGATAAGTGCTTTACTTGATATCCAAACCTACTGAATTTAGGAATTTCCATGCGTATATTTCATTTAAGTTAAACCACGTAGAGAGAAACACAAAAAATTCATGTTCGCCAACTATTGAATTGCAATTGATAAATGCATTGGTGTGACATGAAAAATTATCAAAGTAAAATACTTCTGCAATCAAATGCCCATTGGTTATACTTTATCCAAAACTTGCTTTTCTAGCTCAACTTTGGTGAGATCCCATAGTATGGTCAATCCTACTGCCATTATATGAGATTAATTATTTATTGATATGTGTTCGTTGTTGCTCATATCGTTTTATACAACAGCTGCTTCCTGGTGATTTTATTGATGGAACAAAGTACATTAAACGAAATTGTATCATGTTTTATTTTATATATCACAGCCTAATAAAAACGTCAAAATGGAAAGTTATTTCATCTATCGAGAGTTTATGTTTTTACTAGTAAGTAAATTCTTTGAGACTATAGTTTTCAGATCAAACAGGAAATTTTATGAGCATAATATTCATTTAGCATGCGGTACAACTGACAAGTTATTTAAACTAACTTTCTGTAGTTTAAGGAAATTTAGTCACTATAACTACTTTTTTACTCTTTTCACCAGTTTTCACGTTTTTAGAGGATGTCACCGACCACGATATAATTCAAACTATTTTTTTAGACTATTGCCATACTAAAACTCGCAAATCAAATGAAGTGCACCAATTAATTCGATGATATGATGGGGTGACTATAAAGCTCATGAAAAGAAGCTATTGTTGCAAGGGGTTGGTAATTTTTTAAAAACTAACTGCTCAAGCCTCGTAAAATATTTTACCAAAATACACGAATGGCTCTCTATATGCCATATAGGAAAGTTTGTCAGAAGGAGTTCGTGGGAACTAAATATTTTGGCATCCTTGGATCTTCTCACTTACTCAACTTATTCTTTAAAATGCAATGAGACACTACCACTATGAAAAACGTGAAGAATTTAATATTGAAATGGATAATAGCTTCAATATTTAGAATTTTGTTTCGATGTAGCATTAACGGGCCAACACTAAAATCTGCCTAATTTAATCAACACTTTGTCTCAATCTTGATAAATACGAACCTACTTCATGCCATTTCAGATTGATCATTTTCGATAACTATTCTTTATTTCTGATCAATTTTACTTATTCAATATTTAGCTCTACAGCTTCAATAATTACATGGACTTGAATCGTTTGTATCTTGATTGATTTGCTAACTAAAATTGCAAGTATAAATTCCTCGAAATAGTTTATTAACTTTGAATAGCCATGAGAACGTTTGCCTGACGCAATTCAAGTCGAACTTTAGCTCACTTAGCGTGAACCAATAAAAAACGAGCTTAGGCACTGATAAGTTTATAGTCTACGAAAATTTGGTCAGAGTAGCAAAAGCTTATTTGTGTTTCTTGATGTGCTATCACATTTGAGTAAATGAGCATAGCGCTGCAGCTCTTTATCAAAGTTGAATCAAAAAGATGAATGTATTCTGTAAAAGTGGCAAACCTAGCTGCTTAATTTAGCTTTAGGTAATTTTGTTTCAAGTGATTATGTTTTGAATTGTCTAGTGAATGATTGCAAAAAAAATAATTGGAGAAAATATGTTGCAACATAAAAAGCACAAAAGCTATATAGTGCAAAGACCACTTACGACCCTTAAAACCATAAAAGTGAAGTTTGAGGTTAAATGAACACAATCCTATGCTAAAATAATATTCACACTTAACCTTTACTTGAATTAATTTCACAAATCTCGTCATCGATTAATTTGATATTAGCACAGACTGGGAATGATCATTCCAGCTTAATTTTTCAATTTGGTTATGAATCCTACTATCATGTATGACTATTCATTTCTTTGTGCACATTAATGAAACTATACTGAGAATTATTTTGGTTTGGATTAGCATTTTTATAGAGCAAGTTCGCTGCTAGGTTGACAATGATGGATAGGGCTTCATTGAAAATAAAATAACCAATGGCCAATGTGGTACAATTTGGATTTGAATTATTCAACCGCTTCGAAATATCAAAATGTGCTGTTTATGGTATTTGGTGGACCCTTTTATGGTAGACCCTTTTATGGTAGACCCTTTTATGGTAGACCCTTTTATGGTAAAATGAAATTACTCACTCATGCTTTATGGACCGGTAATTGGAAGCTATATAATAAATTTTGCACGTGACCTCTCTCAGGAATGTTGCGAGTCAGATAAAACAATAGAACTTAGATAACAAATTATCAAAAATTAACCCTCTTGTTTTGAGTTACAGTTGTAAGAATATTGAAGGCCGTTGCAACCCTCTGATAAACATCCCATCCTAGACACCAAACACCATCTGCAATATCCCAATATTAGTAGGACAACCACCAGCTCCGACAATCCAATAAATGCAATCACGCATGTTTGTTCTAAAAACTAAGTGAGAATTGATGGTGTCATTAGTATGCAGGTTGTCCTGATTCAAATCAAAAGGAGGAACTACATCAGTAAGCCATTCATCACTTCTCTTACCTAATGTTGCGTTTTCATCTTCGAAATAGCACAATTCTAATCTAGCTTCTAAAATTGGCATTGGAACACTATCGCCATCAAAAACAAGTATTGCTGTTTGGTCAGCTTCTGATTGATCTTTTAGATAGTTAGTTGACGTAGCTAAAGATCGCCGGACCAGAAAGCACCAAAGCAAAAAGAAGACAGTGTTTAAATGAAACATCGATTTTTAAAACTTTTCCCAAAACAAAATAGCATAGAGTGTATCCAATAACTTTTTGTAAAATTAAATATAATGTATATTCCATAAAGCCAGATAGATTGTGTAATTAAAACTTTGAGAAGCTTGATTCATAAAAGATGCGAAAATACCCTTTCATTTATACGCTAATTTTGTATTTGGAATTGGAGCATAATAAGCAAAAATAGCAACCAAGAAAAAATAGCATACTTGTGTACGCAAGTGACAATAGAACATAACAAGCGCCAATTAAAAATCGCAAAAGTAAGATGCAAGAACCCCTTAAACTTTAATTTGCCGCTGCAAGTCCCTTTGTTTTTGGATTGCTTGCATATAAGTAACTGCACAGCAACTGTTGCTTTTGAAGTTCAACAAAACAAAAAGTAGAAAGTAACCGATAGTTCACTGCGTTAAGTATCCCACTTCACCTTTTGTGAAGAAATTTCTTCTTCGAACAAAACGAATAGAACAAAGTACTAAAAAGAGAAGGATCGCAGTCTCAAATGTTTTGACTGTTTTGAATCAGAATGTTAATGCGAAATTTCATGTTACACAGTGAGGTAAAAGTCCGAATAAACAAAAAATTTAAGTTTGTAAAAATTGAGGACTGCATAGAATAAAATGCAAGGGAAAAAAATGCAAGACTCGTGTGATTTCGCTAAAACGTTACCTTGTTGACAACCGCTAATTTTTATGCAACACTTTGATGCTTGAAGCAATTGTATTCAAGCCGGAAGGGATGTACCTTTTTGTAAAAATAAGAGGATAGCAACCATGTAAAGTGGCGGTCAATATAAATAGTGCATCTACCGACTTTCGAATGAATGGATACTCAACATAGAGATATAATTTTATGCATATAAAAAAAATTAAATGGCACCGCAGTTATGCAAAAGTAGATCAACAAACATTGATGATACTATATAAAAATGTATACCGCAAAACATTTATCAGCAAAGTTGTATTCATTGTGCGATCAAATATGCGTATTAACAGGGCACTGTTTTGCCAAACATACATTATGTGTTAAATGCTATCAAACATTTACTAATGTTGTATCACTTACATTCCCTCTAACGATGAAAAGTAAAATCCGGAAACCGGTTTCAGTTTTTGTTTATTAAAGATAATTTTATTTTTGAAGATCAGACACACACTTTTCCAGCGGTAACTTTTTGCTGAATTGCTTAGTAATAAGCGCTAGAAACTTTTTAGCCAAAGTCAATTTTATATGTAAGTTCAAATTGTGTTACTGATAATCTCTTTTTGAGAAGTAAGGATAATCAATAATTTTGAAAAGCATTCACTCTGCTAATCGCCTACAGTATATTATTGCTCTCTAGACTGAGAATAAACAGATCGAGTACTATGTTTTTGAAGTCAATAGAAAATATCTTTATTATTCAATAAAGCTAGCTTTTTTGGCATTACTTGAGTACAAGACAATTTTTCATACATTAGTTATATAAAAAACTTTTCTTCTGGAATTGCAAATTTGAATCTTAAATTTACAACAGAACTACAACTTCAAGAACTCCTTAAAACGTGTTAAGTATCATTATTAAGGCTCAACTTTTGTGTTATACAACTTTGTCATTAAATTGATGTTTACAATGGTGCCAAATGAAGATTAGCGACATCAACGATCAAAACGCTTTCGAGCATGCATGAACTACATTTATTTTTTAAGGGTGTTTGCAGATGAAAAATGAGCCATACTCAGCCAGCAAATTAAAACAGTCTTCATTTTATAATCTGTTTGTTGGTGTAGACCCAGATTAACAGACAAAATGATAATGCTTTCTTTCTGGAAAGTTTAAACGTAAATTTATCCTGTATACAATCAAGGACTTCTTTATACTCTCTAAAGCACATATGAGGCGCAGACTAAAATAAATAGATTTGGGCCCTTATTAAAAGTTACTTTGTAATGCAAAGATCCAAAAACTGGAGTGACCTTCTTTCAAGTAGATAAGGACAAAGTCTCTATACATCAAACATTATTGAGCACGATACATGAAAAATGAATAATAACAAAGAACATAGATATGCCAAACATAAACATACGATATGAATACTACTACTACTACTACTACCCTATAAATCAATGAATCAATCTTCCTCTATAAATTACTGTAAATCGAATTATATGCGACACAGTCAATTTGATATCTACCTTATACTGAATTTGTAACCAATTCTTTCTGTTTATAAATACCGCGTTTATCGAAGGGGGACCTTGAATAAGCACAGTTATTATTTTGGTTTCTTGTTATTTTTATCCATAAAAATGCTTGACGCCTTGCCAATTTTGTTCATTACTTTCCAATTTTTTGCCAAATAGAAGCATCTACAGAGCTCTGTATATACGTAATCATTTATAGAAGAGCATGCTTTCACTACTGTGGAATTTTTATGTAATGGTTATAATACAATAGTTGCAATATTATACAAAAACTTAATACTCCTTACTTGTGTTGTTAAAGGAACAGTTACCAAGATCAAAAAAACAGCCCATCGTTGACGAAAATAATTGTATTTACGATACAATTGTTTGTCAACCGAATACTAGGTGGTCAGAATAGCAAAGAGCCCGACGTTGCAACAATTGGATGATTAACAGAGCGAAATATAAAACTTACAAAATATTTTGAAAAATCCAAATTTTAATATTCAAATTGCATTTGTCTTGGTTGCAAATATCTAATTTATGTACTTTGACAATAATTCTCTGTAGCATCCTATTTCTTGTCCTGCCGCTTTATTCTCATTTAATATTTTGATACAGAGAGCACCATACTTTGCTCATCATATCAAATTTTATTAAGAAGACCAACTCTTATATTAGTTAAAACTTAGCGATTTCTTGAAATAAGGTAACTGGTTTTTGCTACACAATATGCTATGGCTACATTTAACAATAAAACTGTATTTAAGTTGTTTCGTTTGTAACAAGTTTTCAATTAATTACAAAGCTATGCAATCTAATTTTGTTGAAATAATAGCGATAGACCCTGAACATGATACATCCAGAGTTTATTACTCAAACCGTTAAATGTAATGTAAATTATATATAAATTATAACGTTGATAATAACGGCTATTCATACTAATTCGGACCTATTGAATTAACTCTGAATATGTTCGTATGACAAGTATCATATGATTCATGTTGTATAATAGTATTCACTTATTAATGTTCAGCTAATTATATGAGTAAAGCATATTTACGAAATTTTCAATATTCTGATGTAGATAGATTTCATCATGTAGTATGTGTGATATATATGACAGCATATATATAATAACTATATTTTACAAGAAACCCTTGTCGAAGATAACAAATTATAGATTACTATATTAGGTATATGATGAGCATTGACAAACAATTAAAGTTACATTGTTATTTAATAAGCTTTAATAAGCTAAAATAAAAATCTGTATTAAAAAGTATGGTTAGTTTTTAATACAGATTTTTAAATTACACAGACTGTTTTATAAAGCAACAGTTAAGATTCAAGTAAACTCTTCTCAACTGCTATTTATATCACGACACTAGTCTATTTACTCACAAAACCCTGATGAGGGTTTCTTGTAAAATATAGTTATTACATATATGCTGTCATATATTTCACATTAGTTAATATTATGATGTTCATAAATCTTATCAATCCTAATTTACACTATACTTAAATAATCAATACTTTGTTATTCTAGAAACCTCTGTTTTTAGAAAGTCAAAATATTCCATACCACTAAATTGAAAATTGTGTGCTATTATTTTGCTAGGTTTTTTAAACACAAATGGAGGGATGGCCGAGTGGTCTAAGGCGGTAGACTTAAGATCTACTGGGATATCTCCCGCGCGGGTTCGAACCCCGCTTCCTTCATTTTTTTGAGTTAATCTCATTTTTTTTTTAATTTATTTTTCAAGGGAAAATATATAGTTCTTTTGACATAGTTTAAGGTATCAGTTATGGATTATCAAAACAGAGTTGGATCTAAAAAGGGTGCAGGTGGTTTAGCAGGAGATGCCGAAACAAACCAGTATCGTCAAGAACGTGTGAAATCACTCTTGTTATCTAATACAAACATTGAAAGCGATCCTTACATTTTTAAAAATCATCTTGGAATATTAGAATGTAAATTATGTCTGACGACACACATGAACGAGACATCTTATTTAACTCACAGAACAGGTAGAAGGCATGTGGTCAATTTAATGCGTCGGTCAGAGGCGGATGAAAGAAAACGGAAAGAAAGGTTAAGCCAGAATAATTCAGGAAATGACCAGATAAACAGAGTCAAGAGGAGGTGGGAATCAATTGGCAAGCCTGAGTATAAGGTAATTAAGATTAAAGATGAGGAGACAAGTTTCAAAGGCTTGAGACTTGAGATTAAGCTGCCTGATGTGAAGAATGATGTTGTGCCAATGTTCAGATTAATGTCATGTTTCGAACAGAAGGTCGATACAGAAAGAGACAGTAATTATCAGTACATAGTGGTAAGTGCTGAACCATACACTAATATTGGATTCAAAATTCCTGGGAATGCCATCGACTTATCCAACGGGCGAATGTGGGACTTTTTTGATCAGAATAGTAAAACATACTATATTCAGCTATTTTATCTTGATTAATATTAATTTTCTAATTTGAATGGAATTTTAAGGTTTCTACTTTGTTGTACGAATAAGTGAAATAGTCTACTAATATTAAACTATGGGTACTTAGACAAATCATCTTAGTACCTGAGCATTTTATTTTGTACCTACTCCAAGTACTTTTTTTACCTCCCTAAAATTTGATTTTCTCTACTTTATTAGTAACCTCATTTTCTTCATAAAGAAAATCTACTGTAAAGATAAGAGATTGGCTTTTCAGAAGCTATTTTTTTGAATCTATCAAGTACTACTGAAGATTACACCTTTTGGTATATGAGGCAAAAGAGGAATAGAGCTAAAGGGGTTGAAAATAGCGGTATTTTAGGTAAGAATGATTTGAATCACCAATCGTTAGAGGAAGAAGGTTATCAAGGTAACAACAGCTTTACTCAAAATCTAGAGTTTGTTAACAATAGTAATAGTGGCAACAATAATAATTCGGGCACGATGGCTAATATGAATGGCGACAGTGATGGTAATAACAGTACTAGGAACGATAATAATGCTATTAACAGTCATTATTTGAACGGCTATAACAGCTATCACCAGTATGTGCCCAATAATAATTTGAATGGATTTCAACTGCAAATACAATCAAATTATTTACTGAACTCTTTATTGCCAAATAACATTTCGAAGCCGTATCCGGATGTACCAATACAACAAACGGCTATAATACCAAATGATAACAATGTTGTCAACAAGCCAACCTTTGCACCAGCTGTAAACTCATTTAGTCAGAACCAAGTTAATAAAATAAATGAAAACGGTATACCCATCGACACGCAAACTAATGATCAGTTGAACAATATATCATTGAATAGCAACAGCGACATAAATGTTCAGCTTCAACAGCTGCAACAATTGCAACAGATTCATCAACTGCAACAACTACAACATTTACAGCAATTACAGCAATTACAACAGCATAGACAATTAGAACAAGAGTTACAACCAGGCGATGAATCAAATATAGATCCAAATGTTTTCGAGCTGTTACAACAGCAATTACAGCTACAAGTTCAGCTAGATTTACAAAGGCAGCAGCAAATTAATGAAGTTTTTAACCACACTCGACCTATGAAATCCCTTTTGTTCAATAGTAAACCAATGAATATTGCATTAAACACGCAACAACATGAAGGAAATAGCCAACTGGACTTTAATAGGATGATGATGAATAATAACAGACCGAAGTTCAAGATTAAAAAGAATCATAAAGGTATAGATGAGTCTACACCCATGAAAGAATTTAAATGTAACGAATGTGAATGGGTTTTTGTTAGACATTCAGATTTAACGAGACATTTAAAATCACATAATGAGCCTGAATATCATTGTCCATTTTGGCATAGAGAATTTCAAACTTGTCCACATAAGAATAAGGGAAGCTTTTCCAGGCTAGATATTTTGAAAAGACATTTAAAATTGGTTCATTTCCATTTATTTAAGTCAGAAGTTGAGCAAGGTAGTGGATTGAAAAGAAGGAATTTTAATGGAGGTGAGTGCTTATCATGTGGTAAGGTATTTCTAACCATGAAAGAATTCATTGATCATGTGGGTGACTGTGCATTGAACTCCCCAATGGAGAAATGGAGATACAAGAAGAACGGTGTTATTGTTAATGTTTCTAAAGATTTAGATAACGAGGGATTGACGTCACCTTCATCATCAGAAGCTGAAGAAGATAGAAGGAACATTTTGAGGCTACGAAATGAAATAAACGAACAAAATAATTTAGTACATAGTGGACTCAAAAAGAGGACAGGATATGAAGCAAAATTGAACTATCTTGATGACGATGAGGATCATAGGAGTATTGTCCAAAATGTCATACCAGCATTAAAGAGGCCTAGAGGTAGACCAAAAAAATATAGTAATTAACTCAAAGATTTCTGAATGCTTCATTCAAAAAGTAGACGCAATTGTAACAGTCTTCGAATGTGTTATAGAGGGGAGTTGGTCCCAATCTAATGACATTTGGTTTCCTTTCATCACAAATAATACCATTTTTATTTAAATAGTTAAATATATTAATCATGATATCTGAATTATCCGGCTTGAACAATAATGATAGTTGCGCACCTCTTTCTGTTGAATTTGAAGGTGTAATGATAATAAAATGTGGATCATTTGTGGTACCTGAGTCTTCAATTGATCTATAGTAAGGGCTTTTGATTAGCAATGATTCAAGGTAATTAGTTAACTTAATTGATTTCAATCTAAGAGCCTTGACACCGCCTGCTTTATCAAATACCTCAAGCGAAGACTTTAATGATGCTATATCAAGAACACTTGGATTACTTTGTCTAAAGCCAAGAGCTGAGGGAATTGGTTGAAATTCTTCTTTCATTTGAAATCTCACCTCTGAATTATTACCCCACCAGCCAGCTAACCGGGGCTGATTTGATTTAGTGTATTTTTCATTAATGAAAAATCCACCAATAGCACCAGGACCTGAATTGAGATATTTGTATGAACACCAAGCAGCAAAGTCAATATCCCATTCGTGTAGTTTCAAGTCGATGTTACCAATAGCATGTGCCAGATCCCAACCAACAATACAATTGTACTTATGGCCAACGTTAGTTATCTCTTCAATGTTAAATAGTTGGCCTGTGTAGTATTGAATACCCGAAAAGCAAATTAAAGCAATTTCATTACCATTATCTTCAATGTAATTGACTATATCCTCATTTCGTAAAGAGTATTCACCAGCACGAGGAGACAACTGAACCAACGTTTTATCTGGGTTAAAACCCTTTAGCTTTGCGAGATTATATAGTGCATAATAATCGGAAGGGAACGCACCTTTCTCAAAGAGTATTTTGAATTTATTCTTGTTTGGATTGTAAAATGAAACTAAAAGCGAATTGAGGTTCATCGTCAAAGTACCCATCACACCAACTTCATTTACCTTTGAACTTGTTAAGTCAGCAACTGATGGTAAAAGCGGTAAGTCCACATCAACCCAGTTTGTAGTTAGATTATTATTGAAATGCGACTCCACACCACGATTTCTCCATGCATCGAGCTCAAGATTGATGTATTCTCTAGTCTGAATGGGCATTAAACCAAGTGAATTACCACAAAGATAGGTGACTTTGGTGTCTGAATCATTCAAACCCATTGATTTGAAAGTTGGAATTTCAAACTCATCACGATAAGTGACAGATTGTGAATCTAGTAATTTTGCTTCTTCCATTTTCTAATTTATATTAGGCAAATATTAATGAGAGAGCTGTGCTTTTTGATAATCTCAATTATACGAAAATGAAGATCATTTTAAAGATGTCCGGAAAAATTCAAGATCTCATTGAAAAAAAAAAGAAGCTGAAATTTGGGGTTGATCTAAAGAACAAATGATTAGATGAGAATAAGTTATAAAAGCCGGTTGAAAGAGAGAGTTCAAATGAAATAATTTAAAATTATTTAGTAAAGATACATATATTAACTGAAAAGAGTATAACCCAGAGAGAGGCATTAATTATCGTAAAATAATTTTGATAAGAGACAGGCTCTATTTTCAGCAAATAACCGTTGACCAAAGGATAAGTTAAAGACATCAATTGGCCAAAAGTATTCTAACATCAAGAAGGTTATAACTGAATACCACATGCCAAAAAATAGGTCGACTCTCCAATGATGGTCCAAGTACATTGTTGCCCACCATTGAACTATTAAATACACCCAACCGATAACTCTGGCGGTTATCTGAACTTTTCTCAATATGGAATCGGTACTGGTGAGTTTTCTGCTGCAAGCCAACCATAAGAGACAACACACTGCCATTGCACTGTGAACGGAGGGGCACGCGCCAAAGACAATAGGCGATTTATGGAAACCGTCAGTTGATAAGTGGGTGCCAAAGGCGGCATCGACTCTGGTTAATCCAGCTGCGTAACCAAGGGTGCCGTAGTCCGCGTGAGCATTGATACCGTTCATGTGAATGAACCAGGGAGGCGAAGTTGGAATGAACAAGTGGGTGAGCACGGCAAGTATGTTCTGGATGCCCAAGTTGAAGGAGAACCTCATCATGTCGCCGCTGGGATGCACGAGATAGAGGTAGATGGAGGTGGCGATAGGAATCGCCAAATGACAAATGACATATGAGATGAATGCAGTGATGTCTAGGTATTTGTTCTGGAACTTGACAGAGATGCAGTAGAGCACGTTCAAGAGCGGCCAGGAGCAGGAGACGAGCGCCAACAGCGACCAGATGGAGAAGTTCAGCAGCGACGAGTGGTGGAGGGCCCCCTTTCCGTAGGCTCTCTGTTCCTGTGGTTCGTCCTGGTCGTCGCCCAGCAGGCCCTCGGTGTCCAGGGCAATCTGCTCAGTGGTCCACTGCAGCTCCATGTCGTCCTTCAGCATGTCGATGCCGCCCGCAGGGAGACAGGGGCTGCCTTTGATGAGCCTGACCGTCAAGAGCGTGAGTGTGAGCAGCAGCGTGAGCAGCAGCCACGACGACACGTTCTGCGGGTTGAAGAAGACGTCGTCAAGCATCGGCGTGAGCTTGACGTGGATGTCCGGCCTCCACTCCACTGGGATCGAGCCTGCTGTTTTGAAGATGAACAACCACACCAGCACGGGCACAAACCCTATGCAGAACCACGCAAGCGTCCACACAGGACTGCTGCCATTGCCAAAGGAAGTGTAGGTCCTCTGGGCCCAGTATAAGATGGCGTTCATATTTATAAAGCTACGGTATAACGAGAAGGAAGTGACTGTTCCACGCTATGTATCTGGAGAGGAAAAACAATTGCAATAGAGTTTGACTTTCGGAAGTATAATAGGCTTATTTCACACCGACCTTGCACACTTGCGGATTTAACCTATAGGACGGTCCGAATTTTTAACTGAACACTCCATACCACTGCTCTTATAAATGCTACCACCATAAGCACCACTCTTCTCCACACCCTGTTCCGGCAGCCTCTGCCAGACTGCTGCCCCCTCTACTGCCCTGCGTCACCCCCCACTGTTGACCCTCTTCCTCGTCTTCACCGTCTCTGTACCATACCTTGCCCGAATTTCTCGCCTCGCCCCACACTGCACAAATTTTGCTCCTTTTGGTTTTTTTGTTCGGCGGGCGAGCCGCACGCCTCGAGTTGCTAAGCCCCAAAATCGCGTACCTTGCAGAGCGACAGCTTTGCCAAGAAAAATTGGACGAAAGCGGCAGGCGAGCGCATGAGCCACTTGGGATCTTGATTTTGTCCACCGGCATTTGGATAGCGCTTACATAGGTTTGCACGCAAGGAGATCAAAGGCGTGCCAAAGCGACGTGGGAACGGCCACAGAAGGAAGGAAAGAAAATAAGGGCAAGGGTGCTGCGTGCATGGTATAGATTGTGAAAGACGTTGCTGCAGCTGGTGGCGGCCACAGACGCTATAAATAGCCACAAGGTCGAGTCGTAATGGCCAAGCTGCAGGCCGCTACAAAATATTCAGTGTGTGCTGAGAGAAGTGGCAGAGGCATAGTGAAGCTACGGGGGCATTTTTAGGTGGCTTGGAAGCGCAATAGGGGCAGTTAGCAGCACAGAGGAAGAGACACTGGCTGTGGGTGCTGGTTCCGGCGAGTCAGCTTCTGGTGGCCTTGCCCTATTTTTTCGATGTGTTTCCTTCGGTGGCCGACTTAGGTCACCGGAAATGTTGGTGGTGTCGTGCAGTAGTGGGAGAAGTGGATTTGGACAAAGAACATTGGCACATATGACGCTGGCGGGCCATGGTGGTGGTGCTGTGTGGATGGAACTGCAGTAGCACGAGGTGGCAAAAGAAGGGTCCAGTTTCGTGCACAATAGCACGGAGAGCCAGCGCAGTGCTGGCAGCCGGACCACAGAACAGTGGCGGCAGCGTAATGGAGACCGGTGCTGGCAGAGCTGCCCCACTGCATGTCAGTGATATCACGCTGTGACGCACCATTCCGCTGTTGGTTACATTTCAGTACGTTTCGGTGCCTTTTTTACGAAGCTTAATCTGCGGTGACATCAGGGGCGACATTACGCGCCGTGGTGTGTTATTGCCCTTTTCGTGCAGGGTGCGTGTAGCGCTGTCCAGTGGTCTAGGGTTGAAAGCTCAGAGCCCTACATCGCAGTGCAAACAAAGCGCAGTCTGCGCGGAATGGAAGAGTAGAGGCTAGCGGCAGACATTTAAGAGCAGCAAGCATTAGACGTGTTGCCGGGCCCTGTCAGCAGTGCTAGGTCTGGATGGGGTCGGAGTTTGAGACGTGTTTGCGTCCAGTGGTTTGGTCATCCTTCAGTTTGCTTTTTCCACTTTATTTATAGTTCAGAGCAGGGCCAACAATAGCTTTGCCAGTCTCAATAGGAGATGGAAAAAATTCAACAGGGTTATGACTATAAAGTAGTAATGTAATATTGACAGCGTTACCCGTGTGGGAATCCACTCTATACCGAAAATCCACTTATGGTACCACTATAGGCATGGTTTTGGTGTCTCTATAATACTACAACTTTTGACACCGTAATATTTGAAAGCCTGAAAGCCTGCATTGAGCGCCAGTCGTAATGCTTAGCTTCGGAAACCAGGTGGAATATTAGCACTAGTGTATTGCAAGTAAAAGCGAAGATAAAACGGACGGAACAGCGAAACTAAACCCAGTAGGTGATTTACGCCTTAGAACACTTTCCTGCAGTTGTATTTCAGGGTCTAACTTTTTACAAAAGAGCACTACACAAAATCTCTTGTATTTACTTTCGCCTGAAGCATTGAATTGAGCCCACCCATTCTTCTTTGCGATTAGTGTCTTGGCATGCCACATGGCAGCTGAAAGTGGATTGTACCTGTCAACAAAAATTGGTATTTATCCCTATAAATACAGAACAATACAGACGAGAAAGGAAAATTCACCAAAGATCTTCGTCAAACTAGGTAAACCAACTTCTGTGTGCTTGCACCAGTGCTGCCCTTCACTTTCACAACAAACAGCAAAGCGAGTACGTTCCCACGGCATAGCCGCCTTTGCCTACATTATCAGCATGGCCAATTACAACGCTGTGCGATTCACCGCTCATTGGTAAACAAACACATTAGATTATGTACACCATTTCTACATAAAGATAGAAGGGTGCGACCATGCAGCTGCTAGCACACACCCCAATATAGCTACTGATCTCTGAGCTTCGATCATTACGTAATTACTAGCCCTTTTCTTAAAACGAATTACAGAAATTCTACAAACTTAAAAAAACAACATATGGAAAAAAATTGGGAGAGCCGATACACATTTTCGTTAAATTAATTTTAGTATCGTCATCAACATTGATACCCCCAGCTGTAAATCAATGACATCGCAGGAGTTCCAGAGGACCAACATCTTTGGTACCGTTTTTGAAACGACAAACAGATACACGGACTTGAACCCTATCGGTATGGGTGCTTTCGGACTCGTGTGTTCTGCAACAGATAACTTAACAAATCAATCAGTGGCAATAAAGAAGGTCATGAAGCCATTCTCTACATCAATCCTGGCCAAGAGAACATATAGAGAATTGAAGCTTTTGAACCACTTGAGACACGAAAACCTCATTTCTTTAGAAGATATATTCTTAAGTCCACTGGAAGACATTTATTTTGTTACGGATTTACAAGGTACAGACCTTCACAGGCTACTGACATCAAGACCGCTCGAGAAGCAATTTATTCAGTATTTTGTGTATCAAATTTTGAGAGGTTTGAAGTACGTTCATTCAGCAGGTGTGATCCACAGAGACTTGAAACCATCAAACATCTTAATTAACGAGAACTGTGATTTGAAGATCTGTGATTTTGGTCTTGCTAGAGTTCAAGACCCGCAGATGACAGGTTACGTGTCCACAAGATATTACAGAGCACCTGAAATTATGTTGACTTGGCAAAAGTACGACACCGAGGTGGATATTTGGTCAGTTGGTTGTATCTTTGCGGAAATGATCGAAGGTAAGCCTTTGTTTCCTGGTAAGGACCACGTTCACCAGTTTTCAATCATTACTGAATTGCTTGGTTCTCCGCCACCTGGTGTTATTGAGACCATATGCTCTGAGAATACTTTAAAATTTGTTCAATCGTTGCCACACAGGGATCCGGTTCCTTTCAATCAAAGATTTTCTAACGTGGAACCTGATGCCGTTGATTTACTTTCTAAGATTTTAGTTTTCGACAGCAAGAGTAGAATTACTGCATCGCAGGCTTTGGAGCATCCTTACCTTGCACCATACCACGATCCAAATGATGAACCTGTTGCGGAAGAGAAGTTCGATTGGTCTTTCAATGACGCTGATTTGCCTGTTGACACATGGAAAATCATGATGTACTCAGAGATTTTAGATTTCCATGAAATTGAAGGTCAAAATAATTGGGGCAATACCGCGATCAACACAGGTGATGCAAACAACACTAATAACGACAACGCAGCAGCAGCTACAATAGCCGCTACCAACGCAGCTACAATTAATGGCAACCAATAGTAATAATAATAATAAAGTTAATAATAATAATGATAACTAATTCACTAGGTTATCTAGTGGTGAAATTTTTCCCTTACTTTATTTTATAGGCTATATATTATTTTAGAATAAATCAACAGAAGTAACAATCGCTACAGTCTCCACTACTACCCATATTTCTTCAGCCAATCATCTAACTCTTCCTCTATCGTCTCATTATTATTAAAAATATGATCATTTTTACTTACAAGCTCCCCGCGTTAATGTAAAAAAAAGGAAAAGTATCACCACTTTCTTTCCACTGACCAGTGGTGCCACCGGCTCCCCACACGTAATTTGGTATAAAAATGCTGTACCCCGTCCCGTAAAGTTACTGTAGAACAAATATTTTACCAATCATAACACATATTACATATTCTAAACTACAATGTCTTCTATTTCTCCAGTCAAGTTCCTCGCCGCTGTTGCTCTTGTTGCCATCCCATTAAGTGCAACAACTCTCTTCTGTAGACCTTCCTTTGCCAATGCTATCAACAATCATTTGATTCAAGAAGAGATGGAAGCTAAGAGGGCACACCAGTACAAGACTGATTACCACGCAAGGGACCTTGCTCATGATGAGATGCTTTCAAGATACGCTAAGGCCGGTAACGGTAGAGCCAGAGAGTTCACCCCAACAATGCCATCAAACTAGATTTGGCTGATGATTCTAATGATTAAACGCTTCTAATACAATTCAAGATATAACTGCCACATGGCTATACAATTCTTATGTCTAATACATTTTCTGCTTTATAATTATACTTTAATATACTTCTGTTTTGACTAAAATTATTAAATTGAACCACCAAAGCTGTAATAACGAGAACTCACTTATTTTGGAAAATTATCTAGGGTAACTATTTGACCCTATGTCTTTAGTTAATGTGTACAACTTTACTTTAATGGTGAGAAGATTTAAATACTTGAAAGTTAGGAATTAGCTTTCAGCTACTAAAGTGCATATCAAATAATATATTATAAAGAGTTCTGAAATTGGCAAACATTTTTGTGCGTTATTTCATGTTAACAAACCTAGTGCTTGATAATTTTAGCTTTCAGCCAAATATATGGTAGTTTAATGCATTCCACAAGCTGATGTGAAACTTAACAATATAATTTGCCCCCTAAGTATCACCTATATAAGCAATTAAGTATATGAAACTAAGATTGCAAGTACTAAAAGTTGTTCACTTTGTTAGTGTTAGACCTTATGTTGTATTTGTTGGAAAGAGAGAAGACAACCCTATAAACTATATTATATTTGCTTGTCTGATATGCGAAATTTCAATAGCTGATATGATAGGACAACGGCAGGTCATATATAATAAACCTTAAGTTTGTTTTCCTTTAATCGAAAAACCCTTAAACTGCGGACCACTTGCTGCACTACTATAGAGATAATGCAGCAAAATAGCTCTTAGTCTAAAGAAACTTATTTTCATTATAGCAAAGTGCAAATTTAAGTACATACAATGAGTTTATCCTTAATAATTCAAGCTATTAAGTGGTATCTACAACATCACTTTTGTCCAAATTAAAATGCTAGTTCTAAGCCGATATTAATACCAATAGCAGATTTCACAAGCATACTTGAGGTTTTGAATGAGCACGTTTAACGCGTTTTAAGACAATCAATCTTCAACGCGTCTCATGTTCACCCTACTTCTTTACTTGATAGAACGAAACGATCACAGAAACATGGGACAAAAGAGGAAAGCACATTGTGAAGACGAAAATACTACCAGCACTACGGCCCCTATTCACATAAGCAAAAAAAAACAGTTTTCAAAAATATATAGTGATGTTCACCAAAAGACAATTGAATTGATGATGAGTGCATCGAAATCCAAGGATTGGTGTGCAGAGACCCAAAATCTATTACACGCTTCTTTAGACGATGAACTCTCTTCTTCTGCTTATTATCAAAAGCCATATTGGTAAGGTCAAACAAGTTCTGGTTATTGGATTACGATTCCATAGCATTTTCCCTCTTTATTACATTCATTTAAATCAGAAGAGTTTGCTGATAATTGTGGCATACACCTTAATAATTTGACATAAAGCACTAATACTACATCCAACATTAACCTTTTCAAGGCGGCCCATAGCAAACCGCACTTGATTTTTTTTCTCCCACTATTTTCTTGACTGCACATCTTAATAACAACTCACAAATCCAATTTGTATATATCCATTAATTGATTATCCACTCAATGACGACACTGGAGAAACTGGTTGACGGTGCCACAAAGATCAAATTGGCACCGCCAAAGCCAAAATATATGGAACCGATATTGATGTCCACCGAGGAAGGACTCAGATCGGATAGCTTTCAAACCGTTATGAGATCTTTGAAAAGGAGGTTGAATGATTCTGCATGGACAGTCGTATACAAATCGCTCGTTGTTGTTCATATAATGATTAGAGAGGGCGCAGGTAATGTTACTTTGGATTATTTAAAAAACCATATGGATTTCTTTATTATACCGATTGGCGAAAATGGCAAGTTTATTGATAATGGAGGGTCAATTAGACAAATAAGATCATATGGCAATTATTTATTATCGAGAGCCAGAGAATTTGGTAGATCGCAGCATGATTTCATTAAGGAAACTAAAAAACCATTTGGAGGTTGGGAAATTGATGACAAAACATCAATTTTGAGAGATTTATCAATTGAAAAAGGTTTACTAAGGGAAACTGAATCTGTTGAAAATCAAATTATTGCCTTGCTTAAATGCAAATTTAAAGAATCTGAGGTTAATAATGACCTCATTATTTTATCATTTAGAATGTTGACTGGTGATCTGATTTCTCTTTATCAAACATTGAATGAAGGTGTTTTAAATATTCTCGAACACTTTTTTGAGTTGTCTAAGCCTGACGCTGAAAGGGCTTTCAAAATATATCATATATTCACTAAACTAACTGATCAAGTTGTTTCATTCTTGAGAATTGCCAAACATCTTGAAAAAGTTACTAAATGTAAAGTTCCAACCATCAAGCATGCTCAAACTAGTTTATCTGACTCCTTACAAGACTATATTGATGATCCTAACTTTGACATTACTAGAAGACAATACCTAGCTGAAAGAGATTATTTGAAAAGCAAAAAGAAGTCGTCCAGTTCGTCAGAATCTGTTAATAATCAAAACAAGAGGAATGCTGATCAAAAACCAAAACAAATTCAACAACAACAGCAACAACAACAACAAGTTCCAGTCCAAACATTTGAGCAAGAAGTTACGGTACCGATTGCTCAGCCCCTTCAAGTTCAAATACCTGTTTTTACCCCTGTGACTAACACTGGATTTAACCCTTTTACTAATTTTCAACCAATTCAAACAATTGAACCACAGTTCACGAACCAGGCTGTTCTTCAACTTGCCCTTCCTGCTGAACAGCAGTTTACTAATCATCACATTCAACAATTTACGCCTCCTGTTGAGACTCAAACTATTCAACAAAATGACCAGCAATTCACAAATCAACCCGTGCAACCATTTGGATCACCAATTAAACAACAGTTCCTCAATCAGACCCTTCCACAATTTACGAATCAACCTTCACAAATTCCGTTACCTCAGATACAACAACAACATACGCTTCATTATACGGCGCCTAATGGCTTTTCAACTTTGCCACAAATCTCTGAGATCCCTCGCTCTGCAACGACAAATGATCAGTTGGGCCAAACGAACTCTTTGTTGAGCTCACCTTCGGTGAAGCACGCGTTCACTGTATCGAATGGCCACAATCCATTTGGCTTACAACATAATTCAACTGGTTCTAACAACCCATTTGCTGCTAACACATCTTTTGAATCAAAAGTGACTCCTTCCGTTAAACCAAATAGATTGTCAAAGGCTAAAACAGGCACTAATCCATTTAGATTAGAAACAGAGACAACACCAGCTGACAGGGTACCAACTGGCCCTGTTCAGCCATTGCAACCTCATTTTACTGCAGGAGGTTTGGAAAATCTTCAGACGATTCCTGTATTCCCTGAAACGTTGAGAGATACTCAAGTTATATCTATCAATCCATTTAGTCAACAACCGACCGGGCAACAGTTACCACAACAACAAAATTTTTCCTATAATCAACAACCATATACCGGCGAAGTGAAAATGCAGCAGCAACAGTTCCCAAATCAAACTGGTGTTAATCAAAGTACTGCCTTTAGCCAACAGCAAAATCCTGTTTTCACTCACCAATTTACTGGAATGAATCAACAAACGACAGGTTTTCAACAGCAACCGCCAAATGCAAACTTTAACAATCAACAATTTAGCCAAGGACTATACAGCAATCCGAGTGTAGTATACAATGGTCCAAACCTAATGAATTGAACTTTCTTTTTTTATTGTATTATTTGTTAATTCTATATATCGTTTTTACACTAAATCATTTTTGTTCTTACGTAAGGCGCTTCTTGTGAAAAGTAAAGTACATTTGAGATGAACCCTTTTATTAATTTGAAGACAATGAAGAGGTCAACATCATATCTAATCATAGTAACTTTGTTACTCGGTGTACTCCAATTGGCATGGTCCCTGGAATTTTCACAGGCGACACCTTACTTACTCTCATTGGGAATTCCTCCTCCTATACTATCATTAGTTTGGTTGGCAGGTCCCTTATCAGGTACCATTGGTCAACCTATAATTGGTATGATCAGTGATAACACTGAAACGAGATGGGGTAAACGTAAGCCATTTATTTTATTGGGTTGCTTGTCCACAGTAACTTGCTTGTTGTCTTTATCACATTGTAAAGTCATATGGTTAGCTTGCCTTTTAATATATGGGCTCGACTTTTCGATTCAGGTTATCCAAGCAAGTATTAGGGCTTTAATTTCGGATGTGATTGATGATGAACAACAGGCATTAGCTAATGCATGGGCTGGTAGGATGATATCGGGGTTTAGTATTTTAGGGTTCTTGTTGAGTTCAATTGACCTATCAAGATTTGGTAACCAGTTTCAGGTATTGAGTATAATTGTTAGTGCCATAATGCTACTGATGACAACATTATGTTGCCTTCTTATAGCTGAACCTTCTGCATTTAAAAATGAATACAAGGCTGTATCGTGGTATTCACTTTTAGAATCGTGGTCAAATATGGAGGATATTGTCAAAATGGTTTGCTGGATAGAAGGATTGGCATGGTTGGGGTATTTCCCATTATTGTTTTATACAACAGCCTACGTTGGTCAATTGAATGTTAAAGAATTAGGCTATTTAACAGATATACCAGATTGGGTTATAAAAGAAGGTACAAGAAGAGGTTCTCTGGCCTTATTGGCAAATTCGGCTGTCAGTTTGTTGACAGTTACAATTGGTCCACATTTACATTATTTCAGCTTAGTTAAAATTTGGAAATGGTCACACGTTATCTTTTTCCTGGGTGCAATTTCAACATTATTTATAAACAAAAGTATACAAGCAATCATATTATTTGGAATTTTGGGTATACCATGGGGTTGCGCAACTTGGATTCCTTTTGTCTTGATTAATCGAAATGTTGGCGAGGATGCTGGTGTCGTATTGGGTATTCATAATGTGTTTGTTTGTTTACCACAAATTTTATCTTCTTTGATGTGTGCTATAATTTTTTATTTTATTAATGATGGTATGAAATGGGTTTTTAGTATCTTGGGATTCTTTGCTGTTGGGGCATGGATCTTAACTAGTTATATTGATTATAATTGAGGTTTATATACGAATGAGATATTAAATTTCGAACATTGTTGTTCATATAACTTTAAAACTTTATCATCAGGAATGAATCGAAGTGTTTTCTTCGCATTTATTAGATTAGAAGTGAGAAGTCTTAGCTGATTATCCTCTTCATTTTCTAGAATTATTCTTTTTGGTCCTGGACCTACTGGAGCCACTAATGCCTTATAGTCTATTTTCTTTTTGATATCTTCTAAAGTCGATAATCTAAACCATTCACGCATGACAGTGATTGATCTCGCTTGCAATGATATGTCGTCAGAATATGCAAATATAGTAACGTATGCAAAAACTAGATGTGAATCAATTTTTATTCTTGGTTCATGCTGAACAGTAAAAAATGCTTTTTCTGTAACATTTAATAAATCTGTGTACAGAATTTCTTCTGAGGGTACGATATTAGCAATATTTCTAAACAATTCCGTGTAAGTGATAAGATCGGGTTTGATAATCTTTTTTTCTCTAATAAAATTGTAAAAATGATAAGCCAATTCTGGATGTTTAGATTTTCTAAATAATTTCATGAGAGAGTTGACGTGAATTGTAGAGATACTTTCATTTCCCCTTTTTATTTCATTTTCAACTAACTTTAGTAACTTTGTAACTTTGATGTCGGACCTTTCTACTTTCTTTAAACTAACAGCATCTGCATAATCAGATATCAAAATGTTCAACAATCGACCGTTGATGTTAATGCCTCTTTTTTTGAAACTTCCAACTAAATCAAATGATTCGTTAATTCTCCCTTCTCGTATCAAATATTTAACAATAGTTCCTAATGCAAAGCCACCTTGATGTCTCGCCATTTCCATTAATTTGATAGCCCTTGGAACATCACCTCTTAATAAAAATTTTGACACATCTTGATCCACCAACAACGAATCTTGTAACTGTGAACCAGAAGTTCCTAAAAGTTTATAGTTCAATCGAAGATTTCGTTCTTGAAAGATTTTGTCCAGTTCAAGTTGACCCAAAGGGAAATGAGGCCCGACTTTATCAGTTATTGGTCTCGATAAAATCTGTGATACTAATTTCTCAGCAGAGGACGACGTTACTGGCTTTTCATTAAATTTCTTTAAATTTTTGGCATCCCTGGATTCTTTAACTTTTGGGTCGACTGGCTTCCTATTAAGTTGCAATGCCAAGCGAAGTTTTGATTTACTATTAAACTTCTGCATCACTTTTATACAAAGAAACTTAATGCAATGGAGCTGAAAAATTTTTTATCAGCTTGTTTTCTATCATTTAATAATCTTGTTAAATATTTTGTCAATTCAATGGAAATAAACGTCAACTATCTTAATAGACTAAATAGTAATGAAGATATCAATCGATTGGTTCAATTTCTCAAAGAAAATCCCAGATCGCCCATATTTCTTCATCCTAAGTGCTCAAGTTGGATTCAAAATGACTTTGACCTGATTAACATAAGAAGCAGCTTTCTGGTGTCATTCACGGATCAGGATAGAGTATCTGTCAAAAATTATTATAATAGTTTACTTACAGAAGCAAAGGATTACAATACAGTGTGTGCATTGCTAAAGGAAAAGAATTTGGCACTGTATTGCGTCAACCCAAAGAGAATTACAATGCCTGACACTCTCGAACAATTCTACAAATATGGCAATACATTTTTTGAGATGTACCGAAACGATCGTTTTCAGTGGATTTATTACTCTATAAAAGATTATTGGTCTTTTGATATATTACCAGATGTTCTGGCAGTAAATAAATCCGTGAACGACATATTGGCCACTAAGTTAGAAGATAACAAGATGAATGATCTAGAATGGAACGCATATTGGAAAATCCAGTGGTTAATATTGGCAGCTTCTTTTTCTTTAGCAGATTATAAGTTAGGCTTTGAAAAGTTAAATATATTGAAAAACCAAGATCAAAGTGATGAGCTGTTTTCCGTCATTAAAGGGTGCTTCGATCTTATCAATAGAGATTGCCAAGTACACTGGATGAATGAATACTACGAGACTTTTAATTATAGAGATTTGATACAAAGACTCAATTCGATTAATAACACAGAAATTTATTTAAATGGAGTCCGCAACTTTAGCTCAATAATCAAAAAAGTTATGTTAGTAGGCTACTTAAATATCACAAAAAGAACTCAACTCACTAAACTCGCCGAAAGGTTCCATTGTTCGTCTGAAAAAATAGAAAATGAGATTAGCTGGTTGATCTTCATCTTCAAAATGCCCTTTGTCATTGATAATGGTACAATAGAATTTATTAAGATAAATCATGAGAATGATGACAATGTGCTTAACATAGAAAGAACTATCGACAGTAGTATTATACAAGGGGATGCATTGAGAATTTCTTCATTAATCAATATGTCATTTGATTAAATAGAATAAATATCATCGACTTCTAGATCGCATGGCTGAGAAGTTGATCCAGAAGCTGCAATTGTTTCGATATCAACTATTTCCTTTGCAGCCTCAGTTGTGAGAACAACATAATTCTCGTCGCCAACTGCAACATCATCTTCTATTCTTATACCAGTGCCACGAAATTCTGCTGGCCATCTTTCGTCATTTGGAACATAAACTCCTGGCTCAATAGTGATCACTTGACCGCGTACTAATGGATTTGATCTTGGGTAAGCTGGACAGTCGTGTACGTCCAAACCCAAATTATGACCAACATAGTGAGGGTAAAGATACTTGGAGGTTTCCCAGTTTGACAAATTTGAAAAGCCACAGTTCCTCAATTCTCTTGTCATCCACTCGACAGACAAATTATGTATATCATTAAGAGAATGCCCGTTAGAAGAGATGCACTCTTTAATTAAATTTTTCTGAACAGTCAAAACTGCTTCATAAATTTCTGCCTGAGCTGGAGTATATTTGCCATTAACTGGCCAAGTCCTGCTAATATCCGAACAGTAACCACCTAATTGACCAGCAGCATCTACTAAAACTAATTCATTATTTCTTAAGACATCGTCATTTCTAACATAATGAATACAGAGAGCATGATCACCACCGGCAACAACAGGAACATATGCGGACTTGTCGCAACCTCCACTGATGAATCTATACTCAAGAAACGCATGCAAACCCTTTTCCGTTTTGAACATTTTGGAATACGCCTGATTATAGGCTCTCCCAGAAATTTTACCTGCTAACCTCATGATTTTCAACTCAGCGTTTGATTTAATAGCTCTTAGTGCAGTAATATGTGATTTTAAGGAGTTCAATTGAAATCCTGAAATTGCATGCTCTTTTAAAATACTTTCAATATTAATCTTTGGATTGGCACGCGATGGAAACATGCTATCTATAATACCATTTTTGTTAGCTTTTGGCTCAAAATCATAAAAAACAGTTTTGTAAGTTTTCAATAACTTTTTAAGATGTAATGGAAAATCTTCATTCGGTAGTGAAATATCTGCGTTAAAGATTTCTTCAGCACCTTTGACACCAGTCCTCTCCCCTTCCCACTGTTCGACGCTTGGATCACTTGCAGGAACAGCCATATGAAATACAACTTCACCATTGCCAGGTCTCTCCAAGACACAAATTGAATTCGGTTCATTCCAGCCTGTTAAATAGAATAAATCATTATTTTGTTGAAATGGATGGAAAACTGAACCAGATGCATATTTGATTGATGCACCAGGAATGATAGCAATACTATTAGGCGTCATCTTTTCCGCCAGTTTGACTCTTCTCTGAAAGTATTCAACTGCTGAAATACCTGGGGTTAGGTCGCCTGATTTAATTAAATGAGGTCTTGTTTCGAAAATTGGCTGGCCTGCCTTAAATGAAACACATCTTCTTAGGGATTTGAACATCTGTTATCGAATTTCAGTAGCCTCTACAAACAAAAGTATTTCACTTTTCTTGGGTATATGAAGCATTGTCTTTTTTTCTCCAATCCCATAGAGAAAATGCGCACAGTCCAAATACAAATATCCCACAAATAAAAGAAACCAAAAAATGCTTAGGTTCAGTAACTTGTAGACCAAATGAATAGAATTGGATCAGGGCAGATAGTGGAACGATGCAATAGAAGAAAATAGGCTGATTAAATTTCAAATTTGAAATAACGTTTCGTAAACAATACCCATTCCAAAGAATTCTTAAAAATGAGTTACCGAGATTGGCAAGAATAAAACCAGACAACCCCCAATTGAAATATGAAACAAACAGAGTCATAGAGGCATAAAAAAAGATTGCATTGAACGTCATAAATACGGATTGTTTGTTAGCCTGGTGTTTAAAAATGACAACATTCAGTGCTTCCAAAATACCATTTATTGCTAGTAAGGGCAAGAATAAAATGTAAAGAGGGAACGCTTGCTTTACTTGTACTGGTAACCCACGACGAAGTAAGATTGTAATCAGAAAGTTGATATTAAGTGGCCCAAATATGGCTAACATAGGTAAAAAATGTGAATAGATGAGTAAAGCTGAGTTGATATTAATAGGAGCTTTGTTCTCCAATTGTGACCTGACGTTAATTCTAGTGGCTTCCTCTAAAGGTGCAAAAAGCAGCCTTGGAACTAGCGATCCGTAGTTATCCAGCAAAGAGTAATAGCCTTGGTCTTCTAAAGGCAGTAAACTTGAAATAACAAACTTGTCACCTTGAGAAAGAAATAGTTTTATAAGTTGCTGGAAGCAAGAGGATTTATAGAGACTCCAAGTGGCTCTGTCTAGGAACTCTTGCTTCTCTTTGATAGTGTAACGACGAAATATTAGCAATTCACCTTTAGAGAATATGACATATCCGACCAGCAATACTGAGGAATACATCAGTTGACCTACAGCGTACCCCAAAATGTAGTTCCCGCAATTTAGAACACAGCAAGCCTGCGTAACACCCTTGAGAATGGATGCTGTAGACTCCAATGTTGCTCTCCGTCCAAACTCAAGGTTGATATATTGAGAAATGAGTAAATATGGTTCAGCCAAAAGCTCTAAACTGTAAGCCAGAAAAAGAAGCAATGAATAGTTTGAAATACCAACGAAGAACTGGAGGGCAATAGGTGTTGCAAATAAAAACAAAAGTAGAGAAATAAAAGATAAATTAACGGCCTGCTGTTTGTTGGAGGAAATGACAAGTCTTATGGGATCTCTAACAAGAGACAAGATCGAAGAAATAACAAGATCAATTTGTGCAGTTTTCCCCAAATCTGTGATTGAGGTTTTCGAAAGAACCAATGTATTAAGTACAAAAGGAAATAGCCTGGCCACTAGTGAGGGTACTAGTACAGTCACCACCTGAGGTAGCTTCATTTATGGAGTAATTGAAGTTTCTGGTTAACAGAGAAAAAGAGTTACTGAAGAACCAAAATAACGCTCAGCACTCCACCCTATAGTTTTAAGTCAGATGAATTTTCAATTTGTAAAGATACAAGATACATTCAAGTTCTCGGAAAACTCGTAAAAAACATATTCACATCTTAAGAAAAGATAAAAAGAACGTTTTAAATTATACTATACAAAAATACCCCTATCAAAATCAATTTTCTGTTACTAGTCCTTAAAATACGACTCTACCGATGAACCCAAATATACCTTTAGCATATCCTTAGTGCAAGGCAAAATTTTGCATTTAACCATTGGTTTGCCTGCCTTTTCATGGGCCTGGAAACGGTGGCATCCACCAAAAGCGAAATATTTCTTTTCTCCATTATGTGACACGCAAAGAACATCGATAGGTGGAAGTTCACCTGATGTTATGTCCTCAAGTTGACATGTAGAAGATGCTGTAGGAATTCCATTGAGTGTGTTAACCATGGTGTTTATTTTCGAAGTGTCAAGCACTGGCATGATAGGTCTGTAGATGTTTTCTAGTGGTAAATAGTCGATTTTACCAATGTTTCTAGTTTGTAATGACATTTCGTGTAATAGTTATATTATAGTTGTTACTGGTGCGAAATGATTCAATTTCAAATATGGGTTGCAATGACGAGGCTCTTTCCCTTTATATAGTATTCTCTTGCTCCTATATAATTGACATATATGACAAATGCTTTATCGATTCTCGAACTTTGCTTAGTAAACTACTCACCCGCCACATTTACGTAGTAATATATTTTTGTGGCTGGTAAATATGTTTTCTTCACTTCATAAAATTTTATTGTTTATGGTATATACAGTTGAGCTTTCTTAAAACATATACGTGTACTAGCCGAATGGCAGAAACAGATGAATCATGGAAGTCACTTCCACTAGAGGAGAAACTTAAAAGCACGGTACGTTAAGATTTTACAATGGAAGCACATACTTTACAGCTTAATGCGTGTGCATTTGACTGACGCGTCTTTGATACTAACACTAGACCCGAAAGTGCAACAGTTATGGAAAGCCAGAAAAGATGCGTATGGCGAGTTGAAAACAGAATTTATGAAGGGTAACAGTGATAGTGAAAATGCACTGAATATTCTTTTGAAGGATGCTGAATCGGTTAAGAAGATGATGACAGATTCTAACGTTGCGGCACAAGACAGCGGTGTTGAAACAGCTATAGCACTGCTCAAATATGGCGCAGAAAAGATATTACCAAGAATAAGAAGCGATGTTACATCAGGAATATGCGAAAAGGCGTTGATTTCAAATAGAGAAACAACAAGAAAGAATGCTACCGAAGTACTGCTGCTTATGATAGAACTCGATAAGCCTGAACCAGTAGTCCAGGAAATGGTTCCATTTCTTTCGTCCCGTATGCCAAAGTTGATAACTGCCATTGTGAGAGCTCTCAACGAGATCTACACTAGCTATGGATGCGTTGTTGTAGACCACGCTATGGTTATTGATCATATTCCTAAATTGTTTGCTCATGCTGACAAGAACGTCAGGGCAGAAACTACCAAATTATCAATTACATTGCGATCTTATATTGGAGATGCTTTTGAGAAATCAGTTTTTGCTAATTTGAAATCAATACAACAGAAGGACTTGACAAATGCGTTCAGTAAGATCAGTTCTCAACCTCAACCAACGCGTTTACTTAAGGTAGATCAAATTACAATTGATAATGATACTGTTCAACCTAATGGGGCTGAAATTATCGAAGATATTGAAATGACTGATTATAATTCAGGACTACAAGAAAATGTCAAAATTGAAACAGATCCATGGGAGATTGCTGAACCTGTTGATATTTTAAAAAAAATCCCATTAGATTTTTATCAGAGGCTGCTTTCCTCAAAATGGAAAGACAGGGTTGAGGTTTTGAAGGAAGTGTTGGAGCTATTTGAGCCTCTTCGCCTAGCTAGCTCTGATTACACCGAGCTAGTGAAATCTTTAGCAAAGGCATTAAGAGATGTAAATATTTATGTGGTGATAGCATCTTGTGAAATTTTGGTTAGATTGGGACAAGGTATTAGGAACCAGTTTGAAAGATACGTTATTTTGATTTTGCAACCGTTATTAGATAGAACAAAAGAAAAGAAAAAAACTGTTACAGACGCTCTTGGTGCGGCTCTAGACGTTTGTTTCAAGCACTCATCTTTAAATGAAATTCTTCAGCCAACAATAGATCACATGAACCACAAAACTCCCCAAATCAAATATGAGAGCATGCAATTCCTACTACGTTGTTTAAGATCAACAAAAACAAAACCGAGTAAGAATGAAGTGAATTTGATAATGGAAGAGGCAATCAAACTACTTTCAGATTCTCAATTGATTGTTAGAGATACATCTTCTGAAGTGATCGGGACATTAATGAAAATAATAGGGTCCACCGCTTCGAACCAATACATGGAAAAAGTGGACAAACGACATCAAAAAAGAATTGAAGATTTTGCCTCTAGTGCAGTCATAAGTTTCGATGATCAATCCACTGAAACATCATCTGCACGAATCAATCAATCTACGTTATCCATGCAACAAGCATCCAAAAACACGAAAAATCTACAAGATAACACAATCGCAATTGTATCGATCCCACAAAATAAAAGAAAATCACTAATAGGTGGCATCACTGCTTCAACGTTTAGGAAAACGTCCGAAAGCGTATTGCCATCAAAGAGAGGAGCAACTTCACCCTTGAAAAAAGATCAACAAGCATTAACTTCTAAGTCATTGAGAGCTGTTTCAGGATCTCAATTATCATACAATACAGCACTGCAACCTTCCACAATTTCACCACAGGAATCCAGAGAACTTGAAGAATTACAAAGGGAAAAGCAAAATTGGATTAACGAAAAACACCATTTACTTTCGCAACTTGAAAATTACCAACGAGCCCAAGAAGAATCACTTAACGAAGTTATGTCACTTAACGGAAAAATCGAGGACTTTCAAATGAAATTTACAAATCTTAATGTTACTTTGAGATCAAAAGAAGCTAAAATGCTCAGGTTACAAGGTGATTTAGACAACTCAAGACAAAAAGAGGTACTATTGGATCAAAGAGTAAAATATTTGGAGCAGCAATTGAGCCAAAAATCAACAGATGATGTCAATTCGTCTTTTGAAAGAAAATCAAATGAGATTAACAATAAAATATCGACGTTGTCAATTGACTATACTGGAAACAGTAACCCATTAAGTTCCGTAAGGGAGTCTACTGAACCTAAAATTGCTACCTCTGTGTATGATATTGATGATAATGACGAAAGCTGGAAGAGGGCCACTGCTGTCACTAACGATTTGAAGGCCAAAATTCAGAGGATGAAAGCTCGTACTCGGGTTTTGAGTCCTCTTGATGAGTAAGTAGAAAGTATATTACGTGTATTACTGTTGTACAGAAAATTGTTGTAAAATTTACTAGACAAATAGTCTACTTGGGGTATTCGGTCGTCTGATTTTTCCTTATCGAGCTCCTTATTTCCTTGATGATTACCCTTTTGACGATTTTTTGTTTTTCTGCTTCTTCTGTGATCGGTACCACGTCAACTTCATTCAGGCGAATTCGCACCTTGCATACATCGTTCCCACTACCAACTGCTTTCTTAATCAATTCCAGTATACCCTCTATGTAATCAATTGATCTAACATATCCATCGTATCCACCTAAGGCATATTGAAATTGCAGACCCGCAGGAACAGGATTGCGGAGCATTTTGAAACATCTTTCAATATCTTGTTCAAGCGAAAATTCTTTGACCATTCTAATATTGAAACTTTGATCTCGTATTCCAATTAAAACGTTATGATTGTTTCCAAACCGACATTGAACGTTAAGCCTATAAAGAAAATCTTCAAAAGAGTTATTTCCATTTCTCAAGATTTTAAGGATGTCCTTGTTTTTTGATCCCAAGGGTGGAATCTTCTTAGAGTAAATCATTTTTATTTCAGTGTAGTCACGATCATCGATAAAATTGGGATTTGAGGACTTTGTCTTTACTGGATTATACGAATCAATCTCACAGGTATAAAGGCATTTCAAATTTGCAATTTCAGTTTCCACAATGCTATTGTAAGAACTCTTATTGTCGTTAGTTGGCGGTGCATTTGGTCCCAATGTGATCAAATCCTCAAACCTTATTCCTATGTAAGACATAAACGCATTTTGAGACTCCCTCGTATCCGTATTTGCAATAAACAATTTGCCTTTATAGTTGACGATATCAAATTCACTCTGCTTAAGCAATGCGCAGCATTGAAAGAAGTTAGATGGACATATCAAATCGTATTGATCAAGAGAAAAGCCTATTTTTGATTCCAATAACGCCAATGCTTTCAAAAACTCACCTATTGTGCTTTGTCCATTCTTGAATGTTTTGGGAATGTAGTTAGAATAGCCATTTTGAACGTTCAGTTGCGTCTGTGGTATTTTATAGCTGAATAATTGAGATTGATCTAGTATAACGTTTCCAGAATTTGAGGAAAAAAAAGCAATTTGTTTCCGTTGGAAGTAATCATTTAGATTCTTTCTAGGTTCTGAATAACAAAAGGTTCCCGTCTTAACGCTCAATACTGGTGCCATAATTAGCAAAGCAAGCTTAAACTTTAAATCAAGCCTTTAACGTGAAGAAAAACCCCATGCGCCACAAACGCGTCAAGTGATTTGAAAATGCGTTCTTCAACTATAGACACACCACTTGTTTAACGCGTCAACGAGCTTTGTTTGTGAGAGGAATCGGTTACAGGTAACAAAAGGAAGTTAAGCATGGTTGACGCAAAATTTGTAGAGGATATACAAATATATTACAATAAACACTTGCCATTCAATTTGATATTCCAGTGGTTGAACCATTCGCCAATAGCAACTCATGATTTCACACATCGTGAATTTGCTTTTGAATATGCATCTGGTGCTTACCAGCGTTATAACTCATTCAAAGACGCAGACGAATTTAAAAATAGAGTTGTCAGTTCTAAGCCAATGCGTTTTGAAGTAGGTGCCGTTTACCCAATTGAACCTAAAGACAGGAAGACTGTTTCCAAAGCAGCTATGAAGCCAGAGGCAAAGGAGATTGTGTTGGATATTGATTTAACAGACTATGACGAGATTCGTACATGTTGTTCGGGTACTTCAATCTGCCCGAAATGCTGGAAATTTATGAGTCTTGCTATTGAGGTCGTCGAAACAGCGTTGCGTGAAGATTTCGGTATTGAGGATAGAATCTGGGTCTTTTCAGGTAGAAGAGGTATTCATTGTTGGATTAGTGATTCCAATGTGAGAACATTGAACGAGCAGGGAAGAAGAGCATTCATTGAATATTTAGATGTGTTGAATGTGAAGGGTCGAGCTAAAAAAACAGGTGCATTAGGTTTAAAGAAACCTTTTCACCCACACGTAGAAAGGTCCTTGGATCTACTGAAGGATCAATTTGTCGAGATGATACTAAGAGAGCAGGATCCATGGAGCTCGGATTCTGGTGAAAAGATGCTTTTGAATCTGATTCCTGACTTCAAACTGAAAAACGCACTTGTGGGTAAGTGGAACCAGCAGCCACGGTTAAATTCGAAGGAAAAATGGTTAGATATTGGTGATACTTTTGAGAAGATGCAACTAAAAAGCTTTGATCTAGTCGATTGGAAAAAAGAAGTAATTTTGCTAATGCTATATCCTAGACTCGATGTTGAGGTCTCACGACAGATGAACCATTTGTTAAAATCGCCATTTTGTGTTCATCCAGGTACGGGGAATATTTGTATACCGTTTGATCCATCCAAAGCACAGTTTGACCCCTTCACAGAGACACCTACATTGGACAAGATTTTAGAGGAAGATCCTGAAGATTGGAGAAACACTAGCCTGAAACCAAGCATACTACTTTTCAAGGAGTATGTTAATACTCTTGTTTCTAGAGAAGCGAACGAAAGAAAAAGAATTCGTGAGTCCAAGGGGGGGCTCGATTTTTAGCTGTTTTATACTATGCTAATTTAAACAGTATCAAATAATGTAAGCGGTCTTCCGAAGAAGCAAAAGGAAGAAAAGAAGAATTTAAGTTCCAAAACGGGATTAAACATTTGTTCTTTGTAAAGTATATAGATACCAACCTATCAGAGAGCGTAAATTTATCAAAGCTATCGATATCAGAATTCGTTTTTTTTTGAAAAGTTGTAGATAAATTCGGGGACACCTGCTATTTTGAGATTTGACAGTTATCGTCCCGCTCGCCGTGTCCTTCCGTTAAAAATGGTCTTCTTGAAATATAAAAGGACACCAAGTTCCCCATCAATTTATTAATATATTACACTTGCTGACTAACTCTATTACATACAATTAAATGTCTGAACCAAGCTACACCTTTTTGAAAAATAAACACGTCAGTGTCATTGCTGCCCCAGTTTCCGCTGGTCAAGGAAAAGGAGGTGTCGAACTAGGACCTGAAAAACTTATCGAACATGGATTATTGACGGATTTGAAAAGCTTAGGCTGGGAATATGATTTAGTCAACCCACTGAAAGATTTCGATGAAAGCAAATATGCAAACGAACCAATTGTCAATGGATTGAAAAACACCGGATTAGTCGGTGACAGTTGTAAAGAAATTTATGAAGCCGTAGCAGAAGCACATGCTAAGAACTCATTTCCACTTACAATTGGTGGTGACCATTCTATTGGTATGGCCACTTTGAGTGCTTTTGTTAATAAGTATCCAAATGGAGGTGTTATCTGGGTCGATGCTCATGCGGATATTAACACCGCTTCCACTACTGATTCTGGTAACATTCATGGTCTACCAGTGTCATTCGCCATGAATTTGGAAAATGACAAGTGGACTGAACAGTTTAACTGGATTAAGCAGCTGCCACACCATCTCAAACCAAACAAGATCGCCTACATTGGACTCAGAGATGTTGACGCTGGTGAAAAAAAAATTTTGAAGGAGCATAACATTACAGCCTTCTCTATGTATCATGTTGATAAGTACGGTATCAACGAAGTTGTTCAAAGAGCCATAAAGGCTGTGAACCCTGAAGGCGATGCACCAATCCATTTGTCCTATGACGTTGATGCGATTGATCCATTATATGTTGCCGCTACTGGTACTCCAGTGCGCGGTGGTTTAACTCTCAGAGAAGGTCTTTTTATTGCTGAAGAAATTGCCATCAGCGGTTCTCTTGCTGGTCTTGATATTGTTGAAGTCAATCCTTCCTTAGCACAACATGAAATCCATTTCATTGACACCGTCAATACTGGTTTGTCGATTGCAAGGTGTGCAATGGGCGATACCCTTCTGTAATGCTTTCATTACTTACTACCATTTAGTCATTAGCACTCGCCCATCACTTTGTAACCTTTGTATAGATTCCTTAAAAATGTTAGAACATTACTGAGCGTTTTTAACCGTTGAACCCACTCCGGTACCGGAGCTTTGCAAGCTGAAATTTCAAATAACAATTCTTTTCTTGGTGATTGAGTCTCTAACCGTATAGTAGCATGTCAGAGCAGGGTGAGACAAGACAACCGCCTCCAAAGTATGCAGGTTTCATTGCGGGGGTATTTTCGGGTGTTATGAAGAACGCTGTTGGACATCCGTTTGACTCGGTGAAGGTTCGTCTACAGACCTCAACAGGTAGATTTACAGGTCCTTTAGATTGCACCATAAAAACACTAAAAAACGAAGGTGTTTATGGTTTGTACAAGGGCTTTACACCACCTTTGGTCGGTTGGGTTTTAATGGATTCTGTCATGTTAGGTTCTCTTCATTTGTATAGGCGTTTAGTGAAGGACAACATCTTTCCAGAAGAGAAAAAGATGCCTTTAGCAGGTCATTGTCTTGCTGGTGTGATGGCTGGCTGGACTGTCTCATTTGTTGCTGCTCCTGTCGAGCAACTGAAAGCAAGGCTTCAGGTTCAGTATGACGCTAAGACCAGGATCTACACTGGACCTATTGATTGTGCAGTGAAACTTTTCAAACACGACGGCCTAAAAACTCTTTATAAAGGTTTGTTCCCAACTATGGTATTTAGAACTAATTTCATTGTTTGGTGGGGGTCGTACGAAATATTCACTAATTATTTCAAGGCAAATACCAAGATGAGTGATCCATCAATCAATTTTTGGGCGGGTGGACTCAGTGCAACGTGTTTCTGGGTTACAGCGTACCCATTCGATGTTGTCAAAAATGTAATTGTTATTGATGATGTCAAAAATCCTAAATTCAAAACCTATTCAGATGCCGTTAAATATGTTTACAAAGAGAGAGGTGGTTTGAGAGGTTTTACCAAAGGATTCTTACCGTCAATTCTACGTAGTTTTCCTGCGAATGCAGCAGCATTGGCCGCATTTGAATTTGTCATGAGAATCTTCTAGCCATGTAGTTTCTATACTTTTATTAGTCATATCCATTTTACTTAGAACCATAAATGTAGTGAATCATAGAAATAAAAAAAAAAGATATGAGGAATTATCTACATCGTCAAAAACTTTCTTTCTTAGTAAACACAGTGAAGATGTCAAACAGATCCAAACGGTTTTCCGTACAAGGTCTCTTTGCTAAGGGAGCATCTTCACACATAGATCCTGTGAGCCAAAAGCCTCGACAACGAGAAACGTCTCGTTCAATTAAAAATAAAGATGGTAAACGTCTTACTGTGTATCTTCCGGATGAACCAGTTGACATTTACTCACCTAGGAAGCCATCCAATAATCAACGAGAGTCCAACAGTGAAGCTTCATCTTTAACAAATAAAGCTACCTTTCAAGAAAAGGTAACCTCAGGCCGCAAAGGTTCCTCACTGAGCTCTCATACTGATGACTCCAATAGGGCTATCCACGCACAGTTCTCCGAGAGCACCACTGATAATGAAAATACACAACAAAGTCCTGAGAGCAGTAGCTCAACTTATCACCCTGATATTTCGAGAAACACAACTTTGTCTTCTTCTATTTACTCGGCTCTTCCCACATCTGATTTGAGCCATCGAAATAATTTGATGTCAAAGTTCCCAATAAACTCAACCGATGACGAATTCTTAAGAAGATCAGTTACTACACGAAATCCTACACTGCTGAGGAAAAGAAAGCCTCCTCCCAAAGCTCTCTTCAATTCAAACAATAATTGCCAAGATCCTACAATTGAAGAGTCGCACAACACAGTGGTAGTACCTGGTATAAAAAAAGATGTACCAGCTATAAACACTTCAAACGAACTTGAGATTCCTTCTAATGAACCACTTTCTGCGATAGACAGCAAATGCTCTTCTTTACAATTTCTTCAAAAGAAGACATCGGACTATGAGTCCAGCTTAGATATAACTGAACCACTTTCCAGCCTCCCAGTCATTGACATTTCAAATCAATTGGTTTATTCTGTTTCACCTTCTAGCTCTATTGAATTGCAGAAGGAAATTTATTCTTCAGACAATGATAGCCTAATTTATGCAAAATCGACAAATGATGTCATAGATTTGAAACAAAAAGAGCTGGCAGAAAATATAGAAGAAAAGAGTGGCAAGAGTAATTTATCAGATAATCCAGTTCCACAAATAAAGATGTACATCCCATCACTCAGAGAAACGATTGGTAGGGATAAAAGTCCTGAATTTGAAATATCGAAGAATTTTAATCCACAAAGTAACGCAAGGAACTCCCCTGTTCATAAACATTCAAGAACTATTTCCAGTATAGAGGATATAACAAATGTTATAGATAGCTTTCAGTTAACACATTCCGTTCTTTCAGAAGAACATGAGAGAGAAATTACTGACAATGAGTCCCATTCAAGCTACATAAATAAAATGACACCTACCCCTAGTTTCGAGAAGAGTGAAACCGATTTATTCACAAATGAAAGAAATGATTTAGAAAACAGTGGTTTATATTTAAGAGTGGGAGATTTGCCTGAGCTAGAAGAAGGTCAGACTTTAGAAAATTACATTAAAAATTTAGAAAGAGAAATAGCAGAAAAGAAAATTTCACTTTCATCTCCACTTCAAACGTCATCACCTGTTCAACATTCAACAGATACATCAAATAATATTTCTGTTCCACAAAATCTAAAACCTCCCAAGCTTTTTTCAGATAAAGAGAGTAATAATGTTTCCGAAAATTCAAGTATTACAGATGTGTTTTATGAAGCAAATGAAACCCCAAAGCTTATCAGCTCGAAGAAGATGGCATTTGATGATTTAGTAAGCGATGAAAGCAGTGTAAAATCCAATCTACATGATATTCAACAATCCCCACCACCTCCTTACACAACAAGAAGCTCAGATAGTACTGACAATAGCTCGAATGCGGTCAAAGATACAGAAGATAATAAATTATTAAATAAATGGAAGGAATATAGACCGTATGATAACGATGTTACAAATGATCACTTTGTAATGGAAAGAAAATTAGATCTCGAAGACGAGATTGAAAATACAGTTCAAGAAGATATTCCTGAGTTTGAGAGTTATGAACATTTATATCCAGATGAAATAAGTGATGAAAGCATGGAGACGGAAAGCATAGATATCAAAACTGAACTAAAAAATGATGAAAATAATTATAGTCAAGATAGCGAAGACGATGGAATGTTAGAATTTACGCCCAAAAGTCCAATGTCTGATCAGTTTCTTTCATTAGATCAAAACTCAAGTCAAAGGAACTGGATAATCAAAACCCCTGAATCTTACCGGAGTTCTGTCGACGCAAATGAGTTAGAGGAAAGCCCTAATCATATTAGCCGTTCATTAAACAAAACCCATTTAATTGTGATTAATGGGTCACCAAGTTCTGCGAATGAGAGCAACGATAAGTTGTATTCAGATGAGGCCCAGTCAGAAGTACCGCCATTATTACCAGCTATACCGTCACAAAGCTCACTGAACAGGGAGCAAAGCTACACTACAATTACATCTAACAATCAACTTGAAAACTTGCAATATACTTCAGATTTTCCAATATATGATAGAAGAGAGGAACCATCTGTATCTCCTATACAATACTCAGCAGTTGTCACACCAGTCGCGCCTTTATTAAAGAAGCCACTGGGTAATGTGAAAAGACCTCCACCTGATTTTCCGACTGGTGGAAGAAGATCAAGAGGCTTATCCACTACTACCAACAATCCCGAATTCTTTTCGGAGACACAAAATGAGGTTATTGCGGCTGCTGATAATGAACGACCAGGTAGAGGCCAGAGATCTGCTTATGTTGAAAAGCTGCGAGCTGATGCAAAGATAGTCAATGCAGATAAGTTGCCTTCCTCTATGCTACCTATTCCGCTTAGAATTACAAATAAGATAAGTAAGAAGAAGCTTAGTTCTGCATCCCGATCTAGTTCCGCATCTACTTCAATGCTACTTTTCAGTGAATCTAGACCTAAACCTCGAATGCTGGCAAGTGAAATGGACGATAGTGAGTTGCCTAATGCTACACAGCTCCACTCAGGAAAAACGAAAGTACCAATACATCCTGATGCTGATGTCTTAGCTGCCAGCGAAGAGTTCAAAAAGATAGCAGGTTTAAGCAGCAACAAGAGCACTAACACTAACACTAACATCAACACTAGCACCAACACTAACACCAACACCAGTAATATTAGACGGAAAGACAGTGTAGTAAGCGTTGCACCTAATATTCAGCGAATGAAATTGTACATTGTGAATCCTGACAGTGATTAGCAACTTTATGTCAGGGCATCCATGCATCAACATACATATATATGCATATATATTCCAATTATCATTTTATAACAACTTTAATTTGAACTCAGTGTCATGAGCAACTTGAAATATCCGCGCTGGAATGTGAAAGGTGGACACAAGAAAAATTGAAATGATGAAGATTAGTATGTAAACACGTCTTTCCTCAACAAGCAATGGCTTCTGCTGTGTATACGCTGGTTTACGAGGTAAGTAATTGTTTATCTGAACACTAAATATATCTTTGATTATATACTAACATATTTCGTTTACATATAAAAGCCAACAACCTCGCCAAAGTTTACATCAAATGATTTCAAGAATCAATTAGAAAAAGGCGACGATGAATCAAAGGTGGAAACAATGCGTCAGATTTTGATTACCATGCTAAACTCAGATTCTATGCCTGACTTGCTAATGCATGTAATCCGTTATGTGATGCCATCGAAGAATAAGGAATTGAAAAAGTTGTTGTATTTCTATTGGGAAATCTGTGACAAATATGATCAAGACGGTAAATTGAGACATGAAATGATCTTGGTGTGTAATGCCATTCAAAGAGACTTGCAGCATCCAAACGAATTTATCAGAGGTAACACTTTGAGATTTTTAACCAAGTTGAAGGAGCCAGAGTTGCTGGAAACATTAGTTCCAAACTGTAGAACTTGTTTGGAGCATCGTCACTCATATGTTAGAAAGAATGCAATTTTTGCCATTTACTCAATCTATCAAGTCTCCGACCACTTGATTCCTGATGCGCCTGAGCTCATTAAAGACTTCCTCACCATTGAAAGTGACCCAACGTGTAAAAGAAACGCATTTGTTTGTTTGTCAAATTTAGATAGAGACGCTTCTTTATGGTATATTCAAGAATCTCAAATTTTTGCTTTAGATCCATTAATTCAATTGGCGATCATTGAATTTATTAGAAAGGATTCTTTAACCCATTCAGATCTCAAATCTCAGTACATTCAAATCGTTTCAACTTTGTTGGATATGGAGAATACTGCTGTCAGCTATGAAGCTGCCACCACTTTGAGTGTGTTAAGTTCATCAGCAGAGGCTATTAAAGCTGCTGCTGCCAAGTTTATCGATTTATCTGTCAAAGAGTCAGACATCAATGTGAAACTGATTGCTCTTGAAAGAATCAGTGAACTTCATTCTGAAAATGAAGGCGTGCTAGACGACACTTGTTTGGATATTTTGAAATTACTTTCTTCTCCATCAATTGATGTTAGAAAGAAAGCAATTGATATTGCTATGAAATTGGTCTCGGGTAAAAACGTTGATGATGTTACTAAATTATTGAAAAAAGAATTGCAAAAATCTACTGCTTCTGATGAAGACAAATCAAATGAATACAGACAAACACTTATCAATGCCATTCACTCCTGTGCAATTAGATTTCATGAAGTTGCAGCTTCAGTTGTTGATTTACTTCTAGAAGTCTTGGGTGAATTGCAAGCTTCTGCTGCTTATGACATCATTGCTTTTGTGAAACAAGTTGTTGATAAGTTTCCAGACTTGAGAGTTGAAATTATCAATAAATTGATCCAAGGATTAAAAAATTCGAAATCAGCTAAGGTGCACAGAAGCTCATTATGGATTTTAGGTGAATATTCACTTGAAGAACCAACCATTCAAGCGGTGTGGAAATCAATTAGAAATTCAATTGGTGAATTGCCAATTATTGCGTCCGAAAGAAAGAGCTTGAGAAGCGATGATGAAGAAGCCGAATCTAATGAAAATACCACTGCAAGTGAAAAGAAAGGGCCTAAAGTCCTCGCAGATGGTACATATGCCACAGAAAGTGCATATGGTGAAGAAAATTCTAAAGGACACAAGTCAGCATCATCCGGCACTCTCTTGAGAGGATTCATTTTGTCTGGTGATTTTTATTTAGCGTCGGTACTTTCATCTACTTTAGTCAAGTTGATTTTAAGATTGAACAAGATCAGTGAACGGAAGGATTTATTAAATGCTTTGAAGGCTGAAGCAATGTTGATAATGGTTTCCATCTTAAGAGTTGGTGATACCAACTTGGTAAAGAAGAAGATCGATGAAGACTCTGCAGATAGAATTATGTCATGTATTAGATTTCTTTCAGATAACAATACTGATGAATCACTTTTGGAGCAGGCATTTTTAGAGGATACTAAGGATGCTTATAAGAAGCAAGTTGAAGCGGAGGAGCAAAAGGAACTGGAAAGAAAAGCTGCAAAGTTGAACTTAAAGTCAGAACAAGTTGATGACACTATCAACTTCAGACAGCTAGTCAACAAGGACACCAAGGTCGAAGATGACGATGACAAAGAATTGAGTGCTGTGCAAGGTGGTGCGTCTCAAAGAGAGTCATTAACATCCAGATTGAAGAGAATTGTTCAACTTACTGGATTTTCTGATCCAGTGTATGCTGAAGCCTACGTTAAAATTCATCAATACGATGTCACCTTGGATGTTTTAATTGTTAACCAGACAACAACTACTTTAAGAAACTTGAGTGTTGAATTTTCAGCACTTGGTGATTTGAAAGTTATTGATAAGCCTACCAGCACCAATATCGCACCACACGGATTCCACAGGCTGCAAACTACGATCAAGGTTTCTAGTGCTGATACCGGTGTGATCTTTGGTAACATCGTATACGATGGACAGCACGCCAACGAAAGTACGATTGTTATCTTGTCAGATGTCCATGTAGACATTCTCGACTACTTGAAGCCTGCCAAGTGTAACGAAGCTGAATTCCGTAAGATGTGGAACGAGTTTGAGTGGGAAAACAAGATTGCCGTCTCTTCTACGTTGCCAACACTCAAGGCGTATTTGGATGAATTGCTACTGTTTACCAATATGAGTAATCTCACACCGGGCTCTGTAATCGGCGACTGTCAATTCCTTTCTGCGAACCTCTATGCAAAGTCTACGTTTGGAGAAGATGCATTGGCCAATTTATGTATTGAAAAGAAGGCCAATGGTGGTATCAAGGGTTACGTTAGAATCAGATCAAAGGGACAAGGTTTGGCGTTGAGTCTTGGTGACAAGGTAGCTGCCATTTTGAGAAAAACCAATAAAAAGGAAGTCGAAAGAGTTTAAAATTACATAGACATAGTAGTGAACTTTTCCCGGCTATCATCCCTTACAGTATATACTTGATTTCTAGGCTTTTATCTTTTAGCTCAAAATTTAACTTTCAGCATGAGCTCCGGACGCCTAACGGTCCGGAGTGATGAGTAAAAGTAAAGGCCCCGCAATACGATGAAAAATTCGTAATGACCCCCAATAAGAGCCCACTTGTTTCTTCTAGTGGAAGCTAGTAAACATAACGCAGACACAGTTAACATGGCATCTCAAGCAAGTGGAGCATTTAGACGATTTCTCAACTCGGAAACAGGACCTAAGACTGTTCATTTTTGGGCGCCAGTGATGAAATGGGCGTTAGTTGCAGCTGGTGCAGGTGAAATGGCAAGACCAGTTGAAAAGGTGTCCGCCCTACAGCAGTTGTCGTTATTTGCCACGGGTGCCATCTGGACAAGATGGTCAATGGTTATTTTACCAAAGAATTATCTTCTTGCCAGTGTCAACTTCTTCTTGGCAGGTGTTTCTGTTGTCCAAATTGGACGTATTTACCACTGGAGATCTTCGCTCGGTGATTCACCAAGCCAAGCAATTAAATACATGTTTGATTTGAATGATGAGTCACCGGAAGCGATTGAATCAAAGAGTAAAAAATAATGTTTTGATTGTTTCATTTCTTTCATAATTGGCATATACGACCGTGTTTTTCCACCGTGCCTCCTTCACCAGATTCCTTCAGTGTTTTTATTTCAGTATACGCATGGATAGTGAGATTGCATCCATGGGTCTTTGTTTTGTATATGAAGTGTGTTATCTTTTGTTGTTATTACTGTCATTATAGTTACTATCATAATTAAAATATACAAAATTAAAAATACAAAAAATAAAAACACGTTCATCTTGATTTCTGGTTTCTAATTGATGATTTTACTATGTTACTTTGTTGCTACCATTTCATTAAATTTTCCTGCTTCAAAATTGAATCTAAATCTTGGATTATGTTGGCACCATTAGGGTTGAACTTTTGTAATCTGCCTATAATATCATTTTCATCTTCTAGACCTTGTAAATCACCGCTTCCGGTGTCCTCATCAGATTCCTCAAGCTCCTCTTCGATTTCTCCCTCGTCCTCGTTATCTTCTTCTTTTTTGTCGAGTTCCTTTTGCTCACTATCTGAGATAATACCTTGGGTAATACTTTTTTGAAAGCTGGATTTGGTCATCAATTCTTTGACCTTTTCTCTGCTAATTGGCACGTTATCTTTGATACATGTTAGCTTATACTTAATAATTGTTTTAATCCTCGAAATTGTGATCCAATGCAACCACCCTGAACCTTTATGACACACTTCTTCCAATTTGGCAGTTACTAAAATTTTTTTGATATCCTCATCTAATATGTCCCCTAGCTGGAACGATAAACAATTGCACAAATTTATCCCATCAAAAAGCAAGGATCTGGGTAATAAAGAAACATTATTTTGTTTCAATATACCGTGGTCATCTTCAAATTCATTCTTGAAATCGTACAACGTAGGGGGAAGAAGAATATTTCCATCTGTTATGGCGGAATCATCCTCTGGTCTATTGCCTGTACTCCTGAAAGCCTCAATTTGATATTTAGCAGCATTAGGATCTAGTGATGGATCATACCCTAATTTTATAAATGAATGCCTCCATGGCCCTTTTGAGCAAGTATAGGAAACAAATGGCAAGGCAAATCTTAACTGGGGTCTCATACCAATCGGTAACATTAAGTAAATATGTTTTCTAATCCAAATAGGTTTCATTTCGAATAACTTATTCAAAACTTCCAAACATTGAAGTAGATGGTAGGATGGTGATTCAATCATTATTCTTCTGGGCACATTATTCGATTCCATCAACTTAATTTCATCCTTAGCTTTCTCTAGGTCTTTTTTTAATCTTTCATCATATTTCGTTGGCACCTTCTCCCCCCATTTTATTTGAATGGTATGCAACTTGACAGATTTATTGAGCCATTCACCTTGATCATCTAATAATAGGTTACCAAAGTATTTATAACCATGAGTAATGTCTGTTCTAGCGTACCTTGGCAAGGGTGGGACATTCATATCTCCATTCTGGAAAGTCTGGTACTCGTGTAATTTCACCTGTAAATTATTAGCCATTGACTTGATTTCTTTTAAGTCACCACTCCTTATTGACTTACTGAAATCTTGCACGAATCCATTATCTCTCGTTAAAACTTGGAAATCTGCCAACTGCCTAAACTTGTAATTTTGTCTTAACATACCTATTGGTTCCGCTTCATACCTAATGTTGTTCTCTTCACAATACTTGATACACTTCTGAATGCTTCCATTGAACATTTTTCTCACTTTCTTTGGTATTCTTAGTTTCAGCAAGACATTGTCGTTGCTTTTCAGCACTGTCGATCTCAAAGGATGATGATATGGGTCTTTAGGTCTCAACTTCAATTCTAGTTTCAAATCAGGCTCTATGAAGCACTTAGAAAGTCTGTCTTGACCGCCGACCATATCAATAGCCTTTTCAACATTTTTAACATTTAACGGGTATTCAATAGATATTAAACTAGGTACATCTAACCCATATGACACTGCTTGCACTTCTTTAGAATTCATCAGGCTTATTATCGAACAATCAAACTTAGTGGGAGCACAAAAAAGTAGACTTCACTCGACTAGAATGTCTGCTGCTAGTTAATTGAATACTGATATACTAGCTATTTAAGTAGCCTATTGGTTAAAATTTTGTTTGAATAGTAAACTGTTACTTTTCAACTCTGATAGGGTTGTATTTTTTTTGTGTATTTTTTTATTTTTGATGCAAACTTGTTTATATTGAAGAAGTTGCAGTTGTTCATCAAACAAGTATCGAAACAAGGGTAACGTATTTTAGCTTTTGAATCACAGAATGATGCCAATTCGCCGATCAACGCGGGCTACAAGGAATCAAAAAACATGGAAGTTGGAAGAAGAAGCAGATTACGGGAAAGTTTCAAATCTGAAAGAAGAAACCAAAGTTAAGAAGGACATCACATCGTATAATAGCCATAAAAGAGCAAAGATTATAAACATTTTGAAGCATGATCCGAAGCTAACGGATGAGGATGAAGTTAGATGTTTGGCTTGTGGACTTTGGAAAGGGAATTATGAAGAAGAAGACGATGAAAAGCGTGATCCAAAGTTTGACAACTGGATTCAGTGTGATAAATGTAAATTATGGCAACATACCTTTTGTATGTTTGGCAATAGCAACTTTGAAGCACCTACAGATTATAAGTGTGACGTTTGTAATTCTAATAATCCGTTATATGCAAATTTTAAAAGAAAAATGGCCTATAATAGATGGTTAAAGTTGAGATTCCCAGATGGGAATACGGGTGTGGCACCTAACTACGAAGATCTTGATGAGTTTGAGGCGGAAGTCGAAGAGGATAAAAAGGGAGATGAAGATGAAGATGAAGATGTTGTTTTCAAAGATGAGGACGATGCAAATGAAGAAGATGATGATGACAAAATTATGGAAGATGACGACGATGACGACGATGAAGAAGTAGAAAAGATTAGAAGTAGGAAAGTTAAAAGAAAACTTGAGAAGGAAGTTAAACCAAAGAGAGCAGTTCACCAAGAGAGAAAGAAAAAGGTGAGCTCCAAGAAATTAAACTTAATAGAAAGTAAACGGCAGGGTATCATTCAAGGTTTTTCAAAGTTGATTGCCAAATTGCTGCCAAAGGATGACATTGAATTCTTGAAGGAAAGAAAAATAGAAGATATTTCACTTCAATGGGCGACTACATTAGAGTCTATTATTCATGACATATTTTCAGATGATAACCAATATATTAGTAAATGTAGGAGTTTATTACAAAATATTAAAAGCAGTAATTTAGTTGAAAGGGTCATCAATGGAGAGTTCAAACTAGAACTATTACCAAGATTAAGTAATGAAGAAATGAAAACTAATGAAGAAAAGGAACGAGATAAATTGATTAGAGAAAAAGAATTAAACAAGTCGGTTATCAAACAGTCCATTAATTTAGTGCCTCAAGTCAAAATAACTCGTAAAGGTGAGGAAGTTTTGGAAAATGCAGACTACCAATTCGATGATCCAAGTTCAAACTATGTCAACGATAAAAGAATTGAGGAAGTTGAAAGAATCAAAGATGAAAAGCTACAAAAAGAGAGGGACGAAAAAATAACACGTGAATCAAGCATTGATCAGTTTGATAACGAAGATAATTTGAGAAATGTGTTCCACGCAAATGCGGCAGGATATGATTTAGATGATGATAATCAGTTTGAAGAAATCAATGATCAATCTGGAGTGGTAACTAGTAATACAAATTTCGTTTATAATGATGACGATGATGAGTTCGATAAAATTATAAATGGTAACAATGCTAATGAAAATACCAAAAGCTCAGATGAAAAAGAGCCCGAAGAAAAAGAACCACATCAACAACAGTACCAATTTAAAGAGATTTGGAAAGGGGAGGGAGATTTTGGTCCAACGACGTTAAATGTTAAAATTCGCTTCATTTCTAGTAATGATTCCAAGGAAAGTGAATCAAAAGTCAGTCAAATCTTTGAAGACACGATAAAGATCAAGCATGGCAAAATAACGTTAGATGGTAGGCTAGATAGTAGAATTGCTGACAAATATCTTAACAAAGTCAGCCAGACAAGAGATTTCTATCTTTATGAGATCAAACCAGAGAGCGAAGAAATGGAGAAGAGGTTTGGTAGTGCTTTCAAATTTTATTTTGATAAAAGAAAATACGGTGTAATCGGTACGAGTCCTGACTACATTAAGGACATCTATATTATTGCTAAGGACAAGAATACTATGGTGGATAATAGGCCAGCCTATTTTGGGAAACTTGATTTTGAAAAGATCAACGACTCGTTGAATGATAAAGGTAATTTCAAGATGTATATATTATTTGTTGTTAGTAGAGGAATGTCTTTTTCCAAAAAGGACAGAGGAGTTGAAGAAGAGGATGACTACGAGCCTAGTATTTCTACAAGGGGCAATGCAAATACAGAAATTGATGTATTATCAGCAGACACAAATGTTCAATTACAAAATATCCTAGATAGCTTAAAGGGCTCCAATGTATAGTGAATTTTTAGTTTAAAGGTTATATATGAAACAAACTTTTTAACTGTTAAAATTACTCAGCTTTAAATAGAGAAAACTGCCATGTGTTGATAACGAACTATATTACTTTTTAAAATTTAAAAATATTTAAAAATGTTATTTAAGCCTTAGCCAAAGCCTTCTTAACAACGTAAGATCTTTGCTTCTTCAAAACCAAGACTTGGAATCTTTCGAAATCAGACAATTGAGATCTTCTTTGTCTTTGAGCAATCTTCTTAGCCCAGCTGGTCTTAGCCCACTTAGCGTCAATGTCAGCGGCAGCCCACTTCTTGTTGACAGTGTTGGTTCTAGCACCCTTGTTAAGGTTTTCCAAAACTAATGGGGTGAGGACAACTCTACCGAGTGAGATAGCTTGTCTTGGAACAGCAGGACCATCAATCAAAGCCTGTGAAATAGTGTTTTGTTAGTATCATGTTCATCCATGAAAAAGGGTTAAACTGTAGTATTTTTTGTTTCTTGATCTTTGAATAGCAGACTTCCGCTTGGGTTATAATAGTGTGATTTATTGAAAGTGCAACGACTGTCATTTTTATTTGGCCGTTATCTGCTACCTTTTCGATCCTTTCCAATGTGAGCGTAGTCATTCTTATTGTATTCAACAGTGATATGCGTTCAGTTACCTACTATGTTTCATATTTGTAATCTCTTATTCCCTTTGGTGTGTCCATTTTCACTAATATTAATACTACAACTTTTCTATTTCTTCTTAACATACTCTCTTGTTGTCAATGATTTCAACAATGGTAGCCAACTTGTTTTGCACAAGAACGACTCTGCCGACTTCGACCAATCTCCAGTTAGTTGATGTAACAGTAGTTTCAGACATGTTTATTTAATCAAGGCCACTAGTTGAAAAGTTTCAGTAAAATTTTGGTAAATATCAGTTTTCACATAACCTCACAAAAACTTCAGTGAGCAGCGAACGCTGAAAATTTTAAAAATTAAAGCGTGCGGTGCGCGGGGTCTCTAGTGATCCTCATTTCGCAGTCACCATTTTAAATTGTGTTGTCTAACCCTTATGTAAATCACGTGCCTGATGTTGAAAAAAGCTGAGAAACCCTCGAGGGCAAATTGAGAAATTTCTATATATATTTTAAGTTGGTTAAAGATGCTTGACTAGCTTTTCCTTGATAAAACTGATTAACATGATCAATAACGCAATTGATTCTTTAGAGATGGATCTTTATTGATCAATGCGGAGTTTCTGAACGTTTTGGTAACAAATAAATAAATATAAGTCTTTCCAAAAATAAGTAAAACACCCACTAATATTTCCCTTTGTTTACTACTTAATCTACATGATGACTGATAATTTGCGTTTGATGTAATGGGCAAGTTCGGGACACGCCTAGTTCCATTATGGACTGTCCATACGACCTGAAAACACAATTACAACTGAAAAGTAATGATGAGTAGAGAATGTAGCAGCGATTTTTTGTATGGTAAATTGAAATAACTTTGTCTTCACGTTTGAACAATGTCCAGAGCAACACAGATGGAACAGGGCAACGATGAACAGTTCCATCAGCTGGCATCGAAGATCAGCGCATTCAAGTCCATTGCCAGCGACATCAATGCGTACTCCCAGGAGGATCAGTCCACACTGAGTGGGCTCAACAACCAGATGAACGCACTGGCACAGGGCATCAAGGATTCCGCCAACCAGCTCACAAGGGTCATGAAGGCGAACCCTAAGGTGACTCGGATGGTGGCCATTGGGTTTGTCATTTTCTTAGTTGTTTACTATTCCGTCAAACTGTTATAGTAAGGGTATGTTGTAATAGAGTGATCACAGCCAGTGAGTTGAGTGTGTTGACTCGCAGGAAGCTTGTGCAATTGCAGCTGCTGTGGATGTGCGCTTGATATAAAGATGGTTGTCAGCGGATAAAGGAACGGTGTAAACTGCCCAAATGGATTCTCAATGCAATGAAACCGGTGTTAACAAGCTACTGGTTTACAAAGCTGCCCACCAAATATAAGTTTGTCTCCATAAATAGTGTTTGTTTGCTTTAAAAAAAATAAAGAGATTATAGAAGCTAAGCTGGTAGCTGGCAAATTATTGCAGCTACGGATCACGTCCAATCAATTGTTAGTTGATCTGTTATCCAATGTAGGCAACCTGCTTGATCTGTTGTTTGGTTGTGCAGATCAATGGTTGTGGATTTCAAAACATCACTTACTGTTAATTACCTCTTGGCCAAGCTTGTAATTGCCGATCGCCTTACCCCACTGAATCTTGCTTCTGTTGATTGGCAGTAGCCTTCTCAAGCTCTTGAACTTGTCCTCGTTCAAGCTGCCAATGCTCTGCAATAGCTCCATTTGAAACGTGTGTTCAGTCTCGTTGATTTCGCTCAGAATAGCGTCAACGGACTCAACTTCTCTTTGATACTTTTCACTGGACTCCATTCTCACGTTACCGTCTTCATAGTAATGCACACTAACTCTGATAACCGCCTCCAACCGCTGGCTTTGTTCGCTGTACTCATAAACACTGGCCCACTTACCATTGTAAAAATTGGCATCACTTAACTTTTCGCCAATGATAACAATGCTTAGTCCATCGTCTTTAGGTATAACAAGCCCCTTACTCAGTTCTGAATAGTGTTCCACAATATATTGATTTAATTGCTTCTGTAATTTGCTGATAGTAGCTCCCTGTTGGCTTTCGGTGGTCTCGATGTCGACAGCTTGGTTCTTACCAAAATCATACTGGAATGAAAGATTTCTCGAATAGTCAACAAACCTTTGCTTTTTCATCGGTTCTAAATTGTAATTTGAAACAACACTCAACTCACCTTCAACTTCAACCAGTTTCAGGCCCCCGCTGGTGTTTCCGTCAGTATTAATTGGAAGTGTGTAGTAATCCTTTAATGTCGAACTGATTAATTTTGAACCATTGGAGTCTCCCAAAAGAGTCTGTATATCATTTATAATTGATTCATTGTTTCCTGGTGGTGCGGTTTGCACAAATTGACGAATAATTGCAGATAAATCGGACATTCTTCCGACTTTACTCTGTATGTTGATAAATTATGTGTACATTAGCGGGAAAAAAATATGGCTTAATCAACACTTCGAAGTTTTACGCTATATATTGATATTATAGTCTATAGGGTAGCTGATTGTTACATCCAGAAACTTATGATGATCAATAGGTACCGCAGTATTAGACGAATGCTTCATTGTTCCACTAGAGCACTAAGAGAACTTCCCAAACCAAGTGAATCGTATCTTTCGCAACGTGGTGAACAACCTATACCTTTGACAGGTGAAGAGCTTAGATCGCAAGAGATAAAAGACATAGAACTACCACAAGCAACAACTGATGAAAAGATTACAATTAAAAATGCTATGAAGAAGAGATCTCTTAAGATGACGTTTCTACAATTATTTTTAATAACGTTATTGAGTTCATCAACCTTAAATGTAATGAGGCAGAAGAATGAACTAGAGGAGCTAGAGGAAAACTATAGAAAGAACTTAAACTGGCTGAAAGATTCAATCAAAGGAGCACAGGACGGCGATATTGTTTACGAAGATATCCAAGCACAATTGAATCACTGGAATAATAGATTCACTTCTCTAGGTTTACCGAAATTAAACGTTGACGGTACTAAAGGTATTGACAAATTGAAGTTAAGAAAGAAGGACAAGGGCGACCTCTCCAGTGACATCAATAATAATGAAAACAGTAATGAAAAATTAGATAGATTCTTATAATTGTTTATAAATATGTATATATAAATCAAACAAAAATACATACATATGATAGTAATAGATTAGTACACAGATATAAATAAAATAATACAAATGATACAAAGTATTAGCCACTCCAATACCTATACAACATCGGAGTCTCAAAACTGATTGGCTTGATTCCTTCGTTGTTTGAGTCACCAGTCACATCATCACTGCTGTCGTTGTTGTCACCATCATGCTCGAGAATATTCATTTGCTTTCTAGGTGGCTTTAATATAATATCCTTTGCTTGGCTAATGAGTTCTTTAACATTATTAAGATTTTTTGATGATTCGTTACTCTCTAATATACTTATTGCATTCAACAACTTACTACTTGCTGCATTAGTGTATTTGTACATGCTCAATTTATCTTGCAACAAATTATCTGATAACTTATTAATTTCCTTTTCTTTAAATTCGAAATGTGACTCAAGTGAATTCAACTTTTTTAATTTTAAATCGATGATCTTCGACTGCATCTGGATTATATTCATAATTGATTTATGCATTTCTCTTTCTTCAAAATTTAAAAATAAATGTGCTCTTGATCCAACTATACCCATCATATTTGTAGTTGCATCTTTGACATCCTTGAGAGGATCTTCTTCTTCATTTTCTTCTTTATTTATCATTCTTTCATCAATTACTTTACATGCTCTTCTGGATGCCTCTCGCGCTATCTCTGGGTCAACTAATTTAACTAAAAATGCTAGAGTTGACATTATTGGATTGTCATTGGTCGAAAATGATATATTTGGTAGATATTTTAATGATCCTAATAAATGCTTATTTTCGTTTAAAAACTTATCCTCCATTGGCAACTGTAAAAATTTAATAATGCATTCATCTGGAGTCCTGTTACTACCAACAAAACTGGCAACCTTAATCCAATTACCTTGAAATTGTTTTATACCCTCCACTAATTTTTTAAGGCTTTCTTCATCCCACTTTTCATCCTCTTCTTTAAGTTTCAAAATTTTTTGTCTCTTGACAGTTAAATTATTATCGTTTGTATTGTTTTCACTTTCCGTCAATACATGTTTTAGTTTAGAGACGTCTGGAAAATCAGTCGATGGTTTGAAACTTTCGAACGGAAACATACCCCTGGGTGTATCAAAGTCCACCAAGTAGTCGTTTGTAGATGGTGGATTGACAGGTACTGGTAGTGAATCTGGGTTCACTTGGTAATTTATAAACCCCCATTTATTCAAAAATTTGTATACTCTCAATAATGAACCTGCATCACCTATTAAATTTCTTCTAACTGCTGTAAACGAAAGATACTCATTTGGATTTATTCTGTATGTGTTGATCATGAAATTCCTATACTTGATGTAAATTTCAGGTGTCTTTGACTTATTTAAACCATTGAAGAAGTCTGGTAATGATTCCCTCTCAATCTGATGAACTTTGTCCATTGAAAGCCATGATGCGTATGACGGTAATACTATTGTATGACATTGTACTTGCTTTTCCATAATAGCATTTTTTCTATCATCCATATTGACCTCATTTGTTTTATTTTCATTTATGTTCTCTTGATATTCATTGGCATCATTGGCCTCTGTTGTTTTCAATGGTTGTTCTTCTTCTTGTTTATTTTCCTCTCCTTTGTTCTCTTTTTCTTTATTGTCAACTTCTTCGCTGTTAACTTCTTCACTATCAACTTCTATATCATCAACTTTTTCTTCAATCTCTCTATCGTTAATCTTTTGCTGCTTCTCTTCTTCTAATGCTCTCTCAATTTTGTCTGCCGCTTCGTCAATTCCTTCTTGTACTCTCTCTTCTTGTTCGCTTCCCTCTTGTCCATCATTGGTGTGCTCTTCCTTGACTTCAATCTTCACATCAAGATCAACATCCGAGTCACCATTTTTCCCTTCAATTGCGTCGTTGGGACCCAAAACTTCATTTAAGGCCTGCTCCCCTTCTATTGAAGTTTCGTCCTTAAGATTGGTGTCCATTTTCAAGCCTTTTTGAAAGAGAAAAGAAAGTTGTTGATGTTCAACCAAACAAAACAAAAGTGTGAAAAACGCGACTTTGATTAAACTCTACGACTAATTAGCTATCACCAACTTTTCTTTACATCTTTTATCCAATGGGGGTTGTTTTGAAACTTATAACAAGACCTCTTATTCTTCTAGGAGCCTTTGGGTTAGGATTGAGCATTTTTGTGAGGCCTTGGCCCATTGTTCCCCTTTCAAAACGCCCAAAACCATTAAAATTGACAGATTTGAACATTTATGACGACTTACAATCAAACGACGAGTTCAAGCACATAAGTAGTAATAAGGACTTCAAGATGATTGGATTTGAAGATTTTATGTCCGATGCTCATAAGGTCAATCATGTGGGCCAGGGAATTTTCAATACACCAAATCATTTGGATGTCGGACCTCTAATCTTTTTGAACAAAAAGACCACCGAAATGATTGCATATGTGAAATTGGGAGAGGGATTAGTTGGAAGTGACGGTAAGATTCACAATGGTATTATTAGTACCTTACTTGACGAGTGCCTTTGTCTCTCTGGTTTTTCAAAATTGCCTAGTAAAAGAGGTGTTACGGCGTCCTTGAATATTGACTACAAAAATAAAGCAACCCCCAACAGTGTGGTGATTTTAAAGGCCAATGTTGATAATTCCAAAGGGAGGAAATGTGCTATAAACGGTAATATCATGGATCTCAAAACAGGGAATGAAATTGCTAACGCAAAATGTCTACTAGTGGAACCAAAATGGTTCAAATACCTGAATTGGGTTTAAATAAATTTATAGGCTACATATGCATGTAAAAAACGAAACAAGTTATATTTTTAATTCTAGAGAAATTGGCAGTAAATATAGGTATATCAATCATAAGTTGGTTGCCAATTTGTTTTGATTTTTGTTAATAAATCATCAGCATTTGTTAACAGTTGGTTTTGAATTAATACCTCAGACTTCTCAACAAAAGTTGAAATAGACATCTTCTTGAATGACCTCTTACGTGAGTTCTCGAGTTGAATACCATTAATTTGAAATAAATCGGTAATGCATACACCTTCATTCCGCAAGTTTGATTCACATTCTTCGTGTTCATGGCTTAAGTTTATATCTTCAGGAGAATAGTTAATTTTATTCATACCTGCACTTGCATTTTGGATCAAAATCTTTCTGGCTCCTTGATCTTGCAATGCTTTCACTATAAGTTGCATTCTCTTTCTCGACTCTGTACCAACAATTCTGAAATCCAAAAGGTGAATTGCCATCTTTTGAATAGAAACAGACATTTCCCTAAATATATGAGAGTAAACCCAAGATGGATCCTTTTTGGCTTCGTTAGACTCTATAATGAGGCAAATCAGGATTGCAATATGATAGAAAAAAACACACTCGTAAAGTTCACCTACTGAAAATGACAGTTCACTAATATCAAATTTATTATAAATATAGTATGTCATTAATGATGAAAGCACGAGCACTCCCCAAGATGGAAAATACTTCATTTCTTCGAGGGTTGACTTATCTTCAAATGATTTTAGTAACTTATATCTAGCAATGTTCCTCACATGAGTGATCATGTAAATCAAATAATAAATCGATGTAAAAAATGCAGCAGGTTTTGTATGTGTTGTTTCATCATTCAATTTAAAAATTAGCAGAGGATCACTATTCAATGCCCAAGAAACCAATGTTTCGTCTATTTCTTTGGTTATGTGATCAAAAGGTTTGTTATTAGATGCTAATATGTCAGCCTCCAAAGACTTTTTATTGATAAAATGCAAAATAGGTGAAAAGTTAAGCATTTTCACGACAAATAACTTATCAACATGGGAGAAATGAGTATCGTTTCGGTAATCATGGAGGCTCAAAGGTTTTATCTTAATATATGAATTGATACTTAAGGAGCTTGTTATATTGTTATTGATAAGGGAGTGATATGATGTCCGGACTTTCCACCACCAAAACATTTTTCTATAATTAATCTTGTTATTTTCGTTTAGGCTTTTGTAGTCAACAATCTTGAAATATTGCCAAACTTTATCACCATAAATACTATGTTTGGGTATAGAGATCAATGACAATGCTTGAATAATTGTAAATGGTGATTTTTCAAAGTTGAAGTCTATTAACAATTGAACCTTCTTACAAACATTTGCATATAAAGTAGCTTGACTCTTTATCCGGCTACCAGCTCCAGTTGATTTGATATCAGAGTCAGACAATATTACTCTTGATCCGAATGAGCTTAAATACGAAGAAATGAACAATATTGCCTGTAATAACGTGATTGAGGGTGGATTAGTTAAATCAGTAAATTTTTCCATAAATTCTTCTTTATCCACAATTGAGAAGTTTGGATTAATCTTTTCAAAAAATGCAGCAACGTATGTTTGACATAAATCCAAAGGTGGTAAGCTAAAGCAACCCACATTTGTCAAATAATTCAAATCCACCTCACTAATAAAATTGGGTGTGAGTTTCTTGATAGGTCCGACACTCAAATCGTTATCTGATTGTCCATCCATATCAGTAGTTGAAGTCTGTAGGAGAGTTGTGTTTAGTACATGACGTACATCCACCAATTGATGCTTGTTGGAAGAGTTTTCATTGGCATAAGCATTTCTCAGTAACTTTAGGGGGTCTAGCTTGAGATATTCATATATGGAACCGACAGGTTTACTTGGAAGCGGTATCTCTTCGTTATTTTGACTCACCTGATACTTCTTCACTCTAGACTTCCTCTTGTAAAGCTCGCAGCAAACGTTTAAATCAATACAATTAGAGCAATACGATCCATCTAATTGATGGTCCAAATCACATTTAATCTTCCGCTGGTGACACATAACGCATGCCTTTCTAGATCTTTTCCTCATCTACCTTGATTGCTATCCTTTTCTTTTAACTGCTAAGCTTTATATTTTTCCGAGAGTAATAAGTAGTGAACAAGGTGTCAAATCAAGATTTCAATATCAAAGCGAGTTTTAAATAATTTTTGCTAAACCGAACTTTACACTCAACAAGTATTACCGATTTGCCGATTGTTAAAAGAAATGCCTCCCAGTCAATTCAAAGATGATTTCATGGAGTCGTTTGGGTCACAAAAGGATGATGAACAGTATTCTGCTCTCCAAAGCGCTAATTTGAAGGCTGAGGAGCTTATTGTAAATTATAACAAGGAAACTTTTCATCAAATTCTTAAACTTAATAAAGACCGGCCGGTCAATTTGATTAATGTTAACATTCTTGATGGTAGCAAACCTTTGGAGTTTAGAAATTCTTTTCTTAAAAGACAGCTTCAACCAATCCTAAAAACAAGACAAACAACTTTACAAGAACTATTTAAAAATATAGATTTGACAACTGAAAATTTACTAAAGTGTAACGCAGTTGATAATGCCATGGTCCATTTGGATGCATTGCCTAGTTTTGAAGGGGATAAAGATACCCTAAATATTATAGCAAATATGAACATAGTCCCAATTAAGAAATTTTTTATGAAAGTTGGTACCAACGTTGGTAACGGTGAAGGTGACGGTTACATTACGTTTCAGTGGAAAAATATATTTGGTGGAGGAGAAATGATTAACTTGGATACAACGTTGGCGTCTAATGAAATTGGTAAATCCAATAGATCGCAGTATTTAATGTCATTCAATTCTCCCCTGCTGAATTCTCCAAATTATAGGTTTGACTTACTGGGCTACCATTCAAGCAAATTTGTTGACTTCACAACATATCATGAACAATTAATTAAGGGTATCACCATGAGAGTGATTAATAACAAGACAAAAAATTTACAGTATGAGTTATCTTTAGAAAATCTACTAAGATCAATAAACATTGCAAACCCACCGAATTCGTACAGAAATAACTCGATTATAAATGATTATTTTTTACTAAATGCCGGAACGAGTTTAAAATCAAGTTTAACCCATTCGATCCAATATGACACTAGAGACAGTCTGACTTTACCAAGTAAGGGAGAATTTTTTAAGCAATCTTTAGAAATTGGATTACTACCAGAAAATCAGTTTGCTAAATATGCACTTCAGCTCTCAAAATCAGCTAAATATAAGTCATTAGTATTCCATGCAAATTTCAAATCGGGTCTAATCAAATCAATAAATGGTTCAAATATTCATCCTATGGATAAATTTCATTTAGGTGGGGCCAACGATATCAGAGGCTTCTTAATTTCAGGTTTAGGGCCAAAACAATTAGGCTTATCATGTGGTGGTGATTTTTTCTACTCATTTAGCACGTCAATCATTTCAGATGTTCCATATTTCAGTGACTCAAATTTTAAGTTTCACTTATTCAATAATGGTGGTAAATTAACGAACTTTGCTAAAAATGAATCAAACAATGATTTATTGAATAGACTGAAACAACTGAGTGTTAGCTGTGGTATTGGTGTAATTTATGCGCACCCAATGGCAAGATTTGAGTTAAACTGGGTTATACCTTTAACTATAAATTTAGGCGATGATTATAAACATGGTTTACAATGGGGGATTGGTATTTCATTCATGTAAACCTGGATCCCTCAACTATCCAATCTCTATGTAATTCAATAACATTTGGTATAATCAAACTTTCTATGTCAACATTATTTTTCTTATCCTCATCGTCTAGTCTAATCCACTCGTTTTCTTCAGTATTTGGTTTGACAAAAACAACTTCGTATTTCCTACTTTGAAGCAAGTTTCCAATAACTAGCTGATGATTGTATCGTTTCAAAGCACCTTGACACTTTTTGATCAAAATATCATCATCAGTTTCCAATTTAAAGCTGACAATCATGGAGATTGGTGCCCATGAGTCGACCAATCTCTTTAAAAACTTAGGAACAGGTTCTAAATCAACAACTAGTTTCCCTCCGGAGTCTTGAGATTGAATTTTGTGTTCAGGGACACGAGAGTTTGGCAAAAAGAAGTCCGACACTGCTGCAGCTAGATAAAATAGTGCATTTGATCCAATGACAGATAGCTCTTGCGCAATTAGCTTCAACGTGAATAGATATTGATGCACCGTTGTGAAAGGTATCAATAAAAGCAAGTTTTTTCTCTGTGCATATGAATATTTCTTCAACACATCGATCATATCATTCTGAAATTTATCGTTGATTTCTACTTTTGTTCCATCTTCGCTTTCCTTCATATAGTCTAGAAAGCAATTTGTTGTGTGCGAATAATGCCTTGAGTATGGTAAAAGAGAAAACTCTCTGTGAAGGAAGATGACTGCATATCCATGTTCAAGAAAGTACTCCGCTGATGTTGCTCCTCTTGTTCCTGCACTGAAATTATCAATAAATCTCACTGTATTATTTTCTAATGGAACAGTTGTGCCACCACTGGTAACTAGTACTACTTTCTTGTTTGCTTTGTTGTGGAAATCAATAAACGTGGCGACATCTTTACTGATTTGTGACAAATATGGTGGTGGATGATGGAACCGAAAATAATTATCCTCATCAATCGGCGTTGCAGCTGGAAATTCGGGTAATGTACGGTCAATGGCCGATTCCGTATCTGGAACAGACGTATGTAGCATCTAATTGAAATGTTAGCCGACTTTTGATTAATTTATCAAAAAAAAGGTGTGATCAGTTGGGTGGGTGGGAGAGATTCAAAATGGTCAAGTTTTTTTGGACCTCAATGAATCATAAATGTGCTCAGCAATATTTCTTCATACCTATTATATCTTTTCTTCTAAAAGATGTTAAGTAACAATCACCCAATGTGTCAGATCCTCATATCACAAATAAACATATTAACTTTGCGTAGTGAACTTGAAAGGTAAATTACAAATTTAGCTAGCGAGAAGTTTAACTATTTTATTAAATGTAGGCATCATAACATTTGCATCTTGTCAATCTGAACATAAAATTATGCGTTTTACCGTTTCCATATAGGTCTTTTACGTTTTACCTTTTACATTACTTTAAGCCAAATTTGGCAAATCGAGTTCATAAGTCAGCTCAAAGTTTTATTGATTTACGAATACTCATGTTCTAATCAATATGACGCTTCTGGTTATAACGTAGCTTCTAATTCATTCAAAGGCCAATTTGACGCAGTTGCAGTTTACATTGAACTACCAAACACATTCCAATGATTGTTGGTTCTTTCAAATACGCGTCACCATGGCAACTGATTGACACTTTACACCCATGATTAATTTCTGTGCATGTCCTGGAAAGTCTTGATAAAGATGCTCTCATAGCATAAAAAAAATAAAGAAAACTAATATTATTAAATATTTTCCCAATTTGTTTTCCTATTAAAGTCAGCGTCTCCGCTTTTAATTCTTGTTGAACAGAGTTTCCATGTTTTGTGAATAATACTCTTCCTTATATTAAGCGTATACTTTTCGTGTCATCCATTTGAAGGTTTAATTGGTTGAAAGAGCTTTATGGGGGTATATTAATGATGTTAATGCTATATAGAGCATTGAAATGCCCCCACCCGTTACCTTTACCCTCTTTTGTAAAATGGTAGTGTGACAAAGGTATTATGTTGTTGTTAATTACAAGTTTAGATATTTTTTTGAAAAAAGGACTAAAATTGTTCTATTGATAATATGGAATTAGTTGAAATGTATTAAGGTGCCATATCAAACTTTCTCGCCAATCACAAGACCATCAAATTTTTGTGTCTTTACTACTGAACATTATTATGTGAAGTTCCATGGAAATAATACTCTCTTTTATTAAGTTATTGTGGAAATCAGTGCAATATATGGCTAGAACTCGGTGTTCTTGCTAAGCAAAATTTATATTGACAGAAGCAAGTATCTAAATTCAAGTCACACCAAAAAAATAATACCAAATGAATGTTCAGTGAATTATTTGGTTCGTCAGCGGTATTCTAACAAACGACCTGATTTTATCTTTTTGTTTTGATTTATCTTAATTTTCAGTAATCTAAAAGTAATAGTCTTCGATATTTAAAAATACTGTCTTCCTTACAGTTCCTAAAGTTGCAATATGCTATTTTTCACAAAAATGGCCTTAATGATTTAAAAAGCTTGAATGTATAATTTTGACACAAATGGATGGGTGTGCCTTTCCTATGAAGTTGCTGAGCGATGATGTGATATAAACTAACGAGTGACTGTACCATTGCAATTGCCATTCGATCGGCTTGAAAAAAATACTAACTTCACTCTTTTAACCAATAGATGATACCACATGAAGTCATAAGGTAATCTTATTACAAGCTTTTATCCCCCAAATTGTACTTTGGAGATCATAGTTGTTTTGCTACTAAAATATGATAGTCAGTAGGAGGACCCATCTAACAACGAAAACCGATTCCTTTTGCATATGCACAATTAGTAGTGGTTGGTACTAAGTTTCAATTTGGCATATGATACTTCTTGTAATTTTTTAGTCCATCTTGAGCCTATCCAAAAATAATTTTTACTTTTTATATAGTCTTCACTTTATGTGAATCAATAGTTTCATATTTTTAGAACAAAAACATTGTAGTCTGATCATTGAACATATCTAGTAGTCTGCCATATAAATCTATTGGTGTCCAATAATCTATTAGTCATTGAACCAAGGCAAAAAAGATGTCATTTTTTTAATTAAAAAGCTTGTCCTCAAATGATGAAGTCATAAAGTTTGACAATTCATCCTTAGCCAGCTTATTTAAATTGCAAGATACATTGCTCAACTCGCTCACGGTTGTCGTTTGTTGATTGCTGGAGCTTGTCGTACTTTCATTATTTAAAGATCTATCGGCAATAATTGTTTGCTTGAATACACTGTCTTGATGCGAGTTCATTCTGTAAATGGAGCTGAGTGCAAAGTTCTTGGACTTAAATTTCGCCGATAACTTTTTCCAAACGTCCAAATCAACATTTCCGTCTGGGCTGGTAAGGATAGTCGATTTCAGACCCAGTATTTGATTTATTACGGCCTGATCGTAATCGTTAACAAATATGTTGACATTCAAAGCATAGTAGTCGCTAGAATAAAATCCTAGTTCCTCCGAATTTTCAGTTGAGCCCTCGTAGCCATCATAATATGTTCTGAAGGCACCGATATCGATAATACCAGATTTGACTGTCTGAAGTGGGTCAATAACAATAGCCACGTAAGGATCTTCAAACCCTTGTTGGAGCTTTTGTGTTTGAACATCTATGCCAGATAACCAGCATCCAAAGCCAGGGTGAGAGTGATACCATCCTATAATGTTCTCCGACTTATTAACACCTTTTTTAATTGAGGTTAAATAGTTGAGCATAAACTCGTACGAGTCGTTTTGCGGGTTCACTCTAGACTCAGTGCCAACAACCGGTAATGGATAGCAGTCTAGGATTATCAGTTCATGCTCTTCGTAGTAGCCTGTCAACATACCCATGATTTCCATTGATCCACCGGATATTGCGTGCGCTGTCAACTTCATCAACGCCAAGAGCGATATCTGCACGGTCTGGAAATAATGTGCTTTTGTTTTCCAGGGCCTAGCGGTGAGTTGGTGTCTTCTTTTAGCGTTGTAATACTTGTCAGTGACATTGACTGGTGTCAAAGTGGGTCTCTTTGACGGTGTTGGTCTTTCTTCATCAATTGGCATTTCATCGCAATCGCACAAAGTCCTCAAGTGCTCAAATATATTAACGCTGTAAACGGCCAGCCCACTATCAGCTCTATCTCCCTTGCACGAATGTTTTGGAACCATTGTGTCCGTACAATATCTGGAGCACCTTATAGTGGTGAGAAGAATTTTATGTTTTTCACTTTTATGTAAAACGGCTAGTTTTAAAACCAATATTAATTATAAAGCACAATGTAAATTTGACTTGTCTTTATTCCTATGAAATCCAAGCAGTCGGTGGATACATGAAAACAATCTCTGCAATCCTCTCATAGTAATAGCACCAACATGTACGATCCAACTTAAAAAGGGCGTGAAATTCAAAGAAAAAGCGCGAAAAGTTTTTCTTTGCTGTGGAGGGGATTGCGCGCCAAATGGTGGCAAATATTTTCAGCAACAACATCAACAACATTGTTCTTTTGAATAAGAACTGGTTTATTGGGTGTACAGGATAACTCAATTGGTTCCACAATAATAGTCATTTACTTAAACGACTAAATTTATATACATATATTTGTGTTAGCAAGATAGTTTTTTCTCCCTCCATATTCTTATTGAATTTTTTTTTTGTTTATCATTTTTATTAAAAAGTTGAACCATGTCCACAATTCAGCCAGAACAGGAACAGCAGGCAGTTCAGCAGACTGTATCAAATCCATCGTCAATTGCAGATGAAAATGTTAACATTGCCACGATTTCAGACGGAGGTCGGGAGCTTTCAAAGACTATTCTCTATGTGGGTAACATCAATGGTAATGTAGGCGAAGAGCAGCTAACAGAGTTCTTTTCATCAATCACGCCATTGAAATCGATCAAGATCCTTCATGACAAGAACAAGCCAGGTTTTAATTACTCTTTTGTCGAGTATGAAACGCACGATGAGGCCAAGAGAGTACTGGAGACTCTCAACGGCACGCTCCTTGGAGACTCATGCTTGAAAATGACATGGGCGTTCCAAACTCAGCAGCTGCAAAAAGCAGAAACATTTAATTTGTTTGTGGGAGATTTGTCACTTGAAGTCAACGACGAGCTTCTCACCAAATCGTTCACTCAGTTCCCTTCATTGATTCAAGCGAATGTCATGTGGGATATGAAAACAGGTAGATCCAGAGGATACGGGTTTGTCAACTTTGATGATAAATTAGACGCTGAAAAGGCCCTTCAAACAATGAACGGATTTGTCCTTGGTGATCGTCCAATTAGACTGAATTGGGCTTCTCACAAACAACAAAATGGCAATAATAATAACTACAACAATAATAGAATGAACCGTCAGTATAACAACAATCACCATCACAACAATAATGGTAACAGTATCAACAATAATAGCCATATTGGCAACAATTATCAACAACAGCTACAACAAGTCCAACAACAACAATTACAACAACAAATTCAACAAATGCATCCGAATGAAATGCTTTCTCCAATGATGTTAAATCACAATATCAATGGTGGAGTAAATATGCCAAACATTCAACAGCAACCTCAGCAGGGTCAGCAACTCCAAAGTCAATCTAATCAAAATCAAATACCGCAGCTTCTTGATGGACAAGCGTATGCCTTTGTTGTGAGACAAACCCCGAACTGGTTATCAGTGGTGTACTTAGGTAACTTGGCACATTTCACCACCCAAAATGATTTAATTCCTTTGTTACAAAATTTTGGTTACATTGTTAATTTCAAATTGATGGCAGATAAAGGTTGTGCATTTGTTACTTATGACAGCCACCACAGTGCTGCCATGGCAATAGTTCAGCTAAATGGTTTGACTATTAATGGCAGACCAATGAAGTGTGGTTGGGGTAAGCAAGGCAAGGTTATGAACCTGAACATGAAGATGAATATGAACATCGATTCCAACCAGTTGAGAGTTTAAAAAACTGACCACCCAATTATGTTAAATATATTATAAAGTAACGCATTAGTTTTTGCTATATAATTTGAGATCATTTTGAATCTTTTGTCTCCTTAATTATACTTTTTTCTTTGTTCAACTAATCTTCCAGTAAAAACAAATTTTTACACCTTAAAATTTCTATCGCATTTAAAAAGATGACTATAGAAAGATCAACGATATATTGGTACACAAGTTAGGTATACACATATAAACTGAAGTTGTACTAGAATAATAATGGGGGGGTTTCAAAACGTGCAGTTTTCAAGAACTCACTTTACCCCACACTACTCGACGCCGTATAAGATTGAAAGAGTTCTGATTCATATTGAAGACATTGCCACGTCTGCTACGATATATCCGGTTTCAAACCTCAACGAAATACCTCATGAGTTGTTACTATTTCTTTATCAAGAGTATAACGACGAAGTCCACCGAGGAGACACCCAACCATTTTTTGACCCATTGACAATCGACGAATTCAAAGAGTACTGGTTTGGTCAATTTGTTGGAATAATGCTTATAGGCGATTCCACTAGGTTCAACAATAATTTAACGGTTGACGATTGGTCCAAAAGATGTCTTGGGTCGTTTTTCATAAAATCAAACTATCCAGGAAGGTGCTCACAAATATGCACAATGAACATCTTGGTCAATGCAGGTATTCGCAGGAGGGGAATTGGATTTTTTCTTTGCGAGTGTTTTCTAAGATGGGCCCCTAAGCTTGGCTACACCAACTGCTTAGTTGAAATGGTCTTCGATACTAACGTTGCAGCTAAGAAGGTGCTTGATAAATGTGGATTTAGTAAATTAGGGAAGATCAAGAATTGTGCAATTTTAAAAAGTACAAAGGATAGACTAATTGATTCAATTAACTACTCCAAGGTTCTTACGATAATCAATGAAGAACAGCAAGTTTCCAAACATGATCAAATATTGAAGTACTTGATTTCTGGTCAATACCCAATTAATTTTTCACGTGAAGATAAAAGTAGGTTGAGATCACTATCTTACTACTACAAAGTGACAGATGGCAAATTATTTTTGAAAGGAAAAGAGGTGGTCTCTAATGTCAATGATCAATATAGAATTACCAAAGAAATTCATGAGAATGGGCATAATGGTATCAACAAAACCACTTCGTTGATTACCAATAAATTTTACTGGAGTAAAATTAAATCCACTGTGAAAAAAATCATATTAGACTGCTCTGTATGTCAAGGAGTGCAGAGAAACGACTCTAAAAAGAGAGATTTTAGAGTTTTGAAACCTCTGAGGCACGCGATTGACAAAGAACAAGGCAATGAAGATGCAGATAACAATGATGTGGTTGTAGATTTGCCTCATGTGTTAACGCCTTTAGTTTCCACGGATGATTTGTTTAGGAACCTTGGTATGAATTTTGACGAATATACGGCCCCCGACTCACAGCATGGTCATTCTGAAAACAGAAAAAATGGAAACACACCTTCAAACATCAACACCGCTAACACAAACTATACTGATGAGCTAGATGATATCATATCCAATCCTGATTACACTCTTCCATCGCAGGGCATGCCTTCTAGTGGTGGCTTAGAAGAAGAGGACAATAACGATAACAGTGACGAAGAGCATCAACGTGAAAGTCTGTATCAATTAACGCAGGGTAACAATAAACGTAAGCTGGGGTATATGGAATCGGTGATTTTTAACAAAAGATCTAAATTACATCCGTACCAACTTAAAAGAGCTATCAGTCCTATTAAGCAAAATGCAATAAGTAGTGAAAGGCATAGCCACCGTTTGAGTAACACTGGAGAGGATAATGATAATACCGATGATGGTGATGATGGCAATGATGGCGATGCTGATGGCGATGGCGATGGCGATGGCGATGGGGAAGGTGAAGGTGAAGGTGAAGGTGAAGGTGTTGATGTTGAAGACGATGAGATCGATCTCAGTAATATCATTTTAGGAAAATAACTTTCTGAGCAAATGAGCACTATATTGCCAAGAGGCACATTCATGAAAAAGACAGAAAGAAAATTTTAAGAATTATCAACATATAATAAAGTAGAAAAGCCACGTTCCTGTGTCAACTTCCTTCTACTTGAAACGACGTTCTTTTGACAACTGATGGGGGGCTCTCCATTAAGTCCAGCGTCGTCAATTCCTATTTATCAGGTTGATGACAACTCCAATAGGGAATCATTTGAGATGAATAATCTTGAAGAAGAAATAGAAGATCACGAAACGCCCTATTATCCGGCTCCTCCTGTTGAACAAGAGAATGAGGAACCAGGTAGTCACATTGATGATGTCATTAGCGGGACCAGCGGAGGACCAAATTTGCGTCGCCGATCATTTTTAAAGAGAACTGGTACGTTTTTCGACACCAGAGGAGTTGTTTTCAAACAAACAGTTGGATATAGAATAAGACAAGTACTTTACAAAGTAGAAAATACTGTCAGCCCATTAATCAAAAAATTAATACCAAACTTTGTTGTTGCACATTACACCTATTTGATACTCTGGATTATCATTGGATCTATCGTTCTCTATGGAGAGAAAAATGTACAATATATTGACGCCTTGTTTCAAGCTTCTGGTGCTGCAACACAAGCTGGTTTAAATACCGTTGATCTTAACTCCTTAAAACTTTACCAGCAAATAACAATCTACATTATTTGTATGTTTACTACACCAATTTTTATTCACAGTTCCTTAGTGTTTTTGAGATTATATTGGTATGAAAAGGTTTTCGATAATATCAAAGAGCAATCAATTCAACAGTTTAAAGACAGAAGGACACAAACGTTGGCGAGGTTAAGAACCGAAACAATCAATAGACAGGACGGACAGTCATCCCATAGAATAAATGGCTCAGAGTGGATCGCTGATAGATTTAATGAACAATCCTCTCCTGATAAAAGCGAAGATGGCTCCGCTAGTATTAGTCACGATTTTGTTAATTCTTATGATAACGTCCAACATTTGAGTGAGCCAAGTGATGACGAAGATGTCAATGACCATGGCTATGAAGCGAATGATGACGGAGTAGTGAAACAACTCGGAAATTTTTCAAATAATCCTTCAACTTCTCCAAATGAAGAAGTCGATTATTTTAATTATGATAGATATCTGAGCTCTTACAGCAATAGCAAGAGCAATGACACAGTTGATAAAGATCCAGGACAATCTGGTGATCGACAGTCGCTAAACAATAATAATACATTTGGTGAAGATCATATTGTCGAAAAACCACCTCATGATGACGATATTGGTGATGCACATCTCATGTCATCAAGAGCGCCAAAGAATCCTTCAAATATCAAGTTTGCAGATTTACCAAAACCTAAAAAAAATAAAACTCAAGCAAAAAATAAAAGAAGAAGTAGAGACATTAACCCAAGGGATTTGTTTATGTCAATTTCAGTGTTGCAACAACAACCGCAACCTCAAAATAATGATATTGAGTCGGGACCTGCTCTAAAAATCAAAGGTCCACTTGAATTAGAAAGAGAAAATAAAGTTCCTGGCTATAAACAAAGGAGACAGTTACTAAAAGAAAGAAAAAGATTGAAGCAGCTCAAAAAACTGGAAGACAGCTTTGTCCATCTTGGTTCAACTTATAACATACATTCCCAGCATAATCATGATAAGACAATTTCGCCAAATGATAAACTGAGCTTCCATGGAAATGGTAGCTCTAGCAACATGCCCGATAATCAAGTAACTGAAGAAGGGGACAAATACGAGCATGTTCCATCTGAAAGAGATGGTTTTGATGATTATGATGATAACGACTATTTGAGTGATCAATCTTCTGAACCACATCGGCCCAAACATTTACCGAATTCATTCACACTTGATAAAATTACTTCAAACTTTGAACATGTTTTGAAAAGAGGGAAAAGAAGAGCAAGTTTCTTTGCTCGTACTTTAACTGGTCGTCGAAATGACGATGAGGACGATGAAGATAACGAACTAATCTCACAGTATTCGAACCAGCTTCAAAACTCAAATTATTTGTCATGGAATCCAACAATTGGTAGAAATAGTAATTTTGTTACATTTTCGGAATCACAAAAACGAGAACTTGGTGGTGTTGAGTACCAAGCTATGAAATTACTAGGTTGGATTTTGATATTTTATTATGTGGGGTTTCATATAATGGGTATTGTATTTTTTGTTCCTTTCATCGAAAAGAAAGAAACTTATAAGAATTTGATGATAAGTGATGGGTTTTCACCAGCATGGTGGGCATTTTTTACATCACAGAGCTGTTTTAACGATTTGGGATATACACTAAACCCTGACTCAATGACGCCTTTTGCTCAAAATGCATATGTTTCGATCATTGCCTCTTTTTTCATTGTCATTGGCAATACCGGTTTCCCTGTTCTGTTGAGATTTATCATATGGGTTCTTCATAAATTTTCAAAGCCATTAACTCTGTACAGAGATTCATTAACTTTCTTGTTGTCTCATCCACGTAGATGTTTTACTTTATTATTTCCATCTGCTCCAACTTGGTGGCTATTCATGGTGCTTTTTGTTTTGAATGCAATTGATTGGATACTCTTCATTGTTTTAGATTTTACTTCAGAAGAATTGGCGTATCTCCCAAAAGGTTATAGAGTTTTGGCAGGTTTATTCCAAGCAATTTCGACAAGAACTGCTGGCTTTAGTGTTGTAAACTTGTCAACTTTAAATCCCGCGATTTTAGTTTCTTATACAGTCATGATGTATATCTCGGTTTTGCCATTAGCCATATCTATAAGAAGGACTAATGTTTATGAAGAACAGTCACTTGGTGTCTATCACGGAGCAGATGACGAAGATGATGATGAGGATAAAGCAGAAAATGAAAATCACAGGCTGAAATTCATTGGTTTTCATCTTCGTAGACAATTATCATTTGACTTGTGGTTTTTATTTTTGGCAATCTTTATTGTGTGCATTTGTGAAAGTAGGCGTATCAAAGATGGTGAATTCCAGATTTTTGATATAATGTTTGAGATAACAAGCGCATACGGTACAGTTGGTTTGAGTATGGGCTTCCCAAATTCAAATACCTCGTTTTGTGGACAGTTCAGCAAACTATCAAAACTTGTAGTTATTGCCACAATGATAAGAGGTCGCCATAGAGGCTTACCAAACTCAATTGACAGGGCTATTTTATTAAATCATGACAAAATGAGCTTAAGAGATAATGTCCAATCATACACGACAATGAAAAGAAATCAAACAATGAATACTGCTAGCTCAAGAGTTAGTCAGCCAACCAAAAGTACCTGGCAAAAGACAAGTGATGTTCTGAAGTATCTCGGCAAAAATATATTCCTTCTCGGTGATACATCGCACTCTCCTAGAAGGAGTATTACCAGGGAGGCAACTAGATACACAATGGAATAATCGTTGCATTTAAATTCATAAAATTTTTAAAAAGCCTGTTTGTTAATCTTCAAACCTTTATATTAATTAATAAACTGTACATTATATTTGAAGGATCCTATCAATGGTTTCTTGCAGTTGCTGGTTACGTTGGGTAAATTTTAATTGAAAATACAGTTGTCACACATTTGAAGCTATCTTTTTGTTTGACAACATCATTATGACCATTGAAATGAAAGTAAAAGACATCTTAGACAAAATGAATGACATTATTAATACTCATGAGCGAACTACTGCTTTGGTTTATCTGATAAATTTAGAATTTTTTTGTGGTTCAACGATACTTGAAAGTTGTAACAAAATCATTAAAAAGATTTGCAAATGCTTGAACACATTTTCAATGAATATATGTCAATACTGAAATGAGAAGACTAAGCCTGTGATAAACAAAGTGCTACTTTGAGGAAAATGAACAAGATAGCTTGTCAAAATAAGTGGTAACCAAGTATTGCTCATCTATCAACTAACATATAGGTTTTTACATAGCTGACATCATTTGATCAAGGTTTATGTTCCTGATTAATGGGTGTCACTATCCATTTAATAACCACCCCTATAGAATTGGCTCGACTTAAATGTCTATTTTATATTCACACTAGACCTCGACAATGAAAGGACTATAGTCTTTGTTAGTTAAAGTTGTAGTTCTTTCACTAAAAGTAGTCATTTTAATTTTGATTCATCTAATATTGTCAAATTATGAATTAAATTAGACTAAATCAAGTTGAACTTTATCTGAGACTTTAATTAATTAGCAAATTAAACCTTATTTGCTATCTCAAGCCAATACAAATTGGATTACCTGATTCGATTACATACAGTTACCCAAATTGTTGATCAGACAATAAGATGTCTTCTTTAAGAGTTATGCTCATGCATTAAATGCACTTCAACTCTGACCTACATTATCTGTTATCTAATTAGTATCAATTAGGAAATTGTATCCTTTAGGATTGGTTTACTCATTGTGTAAAAACCTATATCTTAGTTATTTTAAATAATATAAAGATAATTAAATAAAGAGGAAACTGTAGTTCCTTTTATAGTAAAATATTGATTATATAAATAGAGTTTAAGTTATGATTTGCT
>JAJLVS010000015.1:0-243270 GCA_030570415.1 Saturnispora serradocipensis | reverse complement strand
TATTATTATTTCTTTTATTTTATCCATATAAATATCAGAGACTTCGTCTTACTTATTAGTTCTTTTATATTATTTAAGATTAACCATTATTTCAAAAACATTCCTATTGCTAACTCTATCAAACACAATAATCCCTCTTTAGCTCAGTTGGAAGAGCACAAGACTGTAATATGTTTAAGAAATCTTGGGGTCTCCGGTTCGATCCCGGAAGGAGGGATACTTTTTTGGAACAAATAAACAAATTTTTTTTGCACATCAAAGAGTTTTTTTATGATACAATAAAAAAGGAAATAGATTTAATATTATAAAAAGTGAGTATTGCTTACTCAACGAATACTAGATCTTGATCCCATTCAGTTTTAAAATTTTTGTTTTCATTCCACAGTTTTAGTAATTGATCTTTGTAAATGGTATGATAATAATTGATTTCTGCATCAGATACTTTATCACCAGGCTTATTACCAAATTTTCTTAATATATAAATAGGTTTACCGTAGACTAAATCAATTTGTCTTCTAAATGGCAGTAAACCGAAATCATAATTGAAAATTGCTCTTGAGTTGACCAAAGGCAAGGTGAATCCAAGAGAATTTTTCAGCAACAGCTGAAATTTCAACATCACATTGACAAAATTCGATTTAGCACTAGTCGTATCATAGACTTTATGAATATTGTTCTCTCCAAATCCATAAATAGGAACAATTGCGATATTACCCATAGAAGGGACCCAGTCACCACAGTGGATATTTGATTGCAGTTGAGTATCTGATAAACTGCAGTCGGTATCTGAGCTTGTTGAAGATTCAATGGCAATTTTAATAAAGCCCTTTCTTCGATTCAAAACAATTGAGTTTTTACCAGGTTTTGCTAGTAAAGATTCATGAGCCCCACCAACTACAATTACAGCTGAATGCCCTGCTTTGAATATTGATTTGATACATTTCTTGGTAACTAGTCCAACTCCAAGACCCATTATATAGTCTCTGTAAAAAGGTAGCGAGAATTGAGTTGTTAAAGTCAATAAATGGGCCTTTATATTTGGAAAAAGTGATTGAAAATTATTAGAGGATAACAGAGCGCCGGTTTTCCAAGGTTTGGTGTTGTTGTTGTTACCATCATAACACATAACACCTGTAATGCCAAAGGCAATAACTCCATGAGGATGATAAGTAAATAAATATTTTGGACCAATTTCTTTTTCAATTGTAATTGTTCGCTGTTTAATTTTAATGATACGAAGTTTGGATAGTATCAACCTTGCCGATTTAGATAATCCAAAAGTCCAGCTTGGGTAACAATCTTTAGTAGTTTCAACAGTTTCCAAACTTTTTGCTAATGGTACAGTTCGATGAATAATAATCGGAAAATAATTTAAGAACTCTCTATAAATCCAGAGGTCTTTCAAATAAGTCCATTGCCGGTGAAACGACTCTCCCGTTGATAAGGTGTCATCAAGTACATAAGAGTAGGTGGAGTAAATTATTAGTAAGGGCCAAAGTTTTGGTATAGTCCATAAATAGAAAAATAATGCTGGCAATAATATGATAGACGAGGAATGGATCAAGCATGCAAATGTTTCAAGTCTTCTTTTCCATTTTGTATTCAATGGACTCATCCGTCTACCATTGGGTCTGTAATCCGGGAATTTATTGTTATCTTTGTTATTCATCGGTAAACTTGGTTGTGAATCTTAATATCTTAATCCACTGATATTCCAATTAGTATATATTGTTACTCTTGCCAAATGTCCTATATCTCTATCCTTTGCTTTGTGATTTAGTAATCTCTTTGTCCAATTTGTTCACCTAATGTAAGTCTATTGTGGTCTTATCTTAGTCGTCTCCAAAACACTTGAACTCCTATAATATTTTCAATTTCTAGTGTTTCTTGTTTAATTTCTGTGCTTAATATAGTCCCAAGTCTTGATTAACGCTGCTTCAGGTTTAATTTGATCTCTTAGTCTGGTTGTATAATTGGGTTTCTAGGGCAGAGAAGCAGCGCATTACGTAAGCCCCTTAGTGGAAGGCAAAAATCCAAAATTTTAAGGTGAAAAAACTAAAAAATGAAGTATTGTTTCGAAGTTAGAGGCAAAAGAAAGTCAATTCGTATATCCCTAAACAGCTGGTAAACTTTTCGATTATCTGGTATACTTTTAATACACTAATAGGTATTTTTGGGCGGGAAAAACAAGGAATTAGAGCACTTTCAGATTGAAAGAGGGAAAAACAATCTGGAAAAAAAAATAAGAGCAGTTCCAAGTTAAGATGGTTGTTAGCAGTTTAGTTATATTTAGGTCTATAAATATAACTTGGAAACATATATCTATGTACAAGATATAAAAGAAGAGTAAGGGAAACAGAGGAATAAAAAAAAAGATGACGGAAAGAGGACCAGACCAGTGGTTTGAAGAAATTAAGAATTGTAAGGCACTTCCGGAAAGTGATATGAAACTATTGTGTGAGAGGGTGAAGGATTTGTTAATGGAAGAATCGAATATCCAGCCTGTAAAGAGTCCAGTGACTGTTTGTGGGGATATTCATGGACAGTTTCACGACTTGCTGGAGTTGTTCAAAATTGCTGGAGGATTTCCATCGAGAACAAACTTGAGTACTAATTACGTGTTCTTAGGAGACTACGTTGACAGAGGGTATTTCTCACTAGAAACGTTTACGCTGTTGATGATTCTTAAGGTCAAGTTTCCACAGCACATCACGTTGGTTAGGGGTAATCACGAATCGAGACAAATCACACAAGTGTACGGATTCTACGAAGAATGTCTTAACAAATATGGCTCTACGATGGTATGGAAGTATTGTTGTCAAGTGTTTGATTTTTTAACACTTTCGGCAATTATAGACGGGAAGATTCTTTGTATTCACGGAGGTTTATCGCCAGAAATTCGTATGTTAGATCAGATCAGAGTTTTATCAAGAGCACAGGAAGTGCCACACGAAGGTGGATTTTGTGATTTGGTTTGGTCAGATCCAGACAATGTGGAAACGTGGGCCATTTCACCAAGAGGTGCCGGCTGGCTTTTTGGTGCCAAAGTTGCGAGAGAATTTAATCATATTAATAATTTAAGCTTGATTGCAAGGGCGCATCAGCTTGTTATGGAGGGATTTAGATACCATTTCCCTGAAAAAGATGTTGTGACAGTTTGGAGTGCACCAAATTACTGTTATAGATGTGGTAATGTTGCCAGTGTTATGAAAGTTGATGACGACTTAAATGTCAATTTTCAAATCTTTAGTGCAGTTCCAGATGATACGATAAATATTAATTCCAATAAAAATCAAAAAAGCAATACTGAATACTTTTTATAGTATTTCACCAACCTTTGTTGAAAGTTGGAAAATGAGAAATCCATATAGGAAAAGAAAAATGATGAAATGATTTATGTGATTGTTTTACTTTTATTAAAAGAGTTGTATAACAACAATTCTTATTTGTTTAATTTGTTGTTTTTGTTACCTTAGTTTCGTTTATTTTTATATATGTATATGAAAATATATAAAGTTTTAGTTTATATACATTTTTTTTAAAATCCTTTAATAACAATAAAATAAAATATGTACTAATCTAAACTCCAAGCCATCCAGTAACTTGGTCTCTTGCAATCCCAGATGTAAACATTAAAGTCTGTCTACCATATGGAAAATAACTTATTGTATAAGCAATTGTACATACAATTTGAATGATCATTGATATGATCAATCCAATGAAAAAATGATGAATAAATGTAAAATACAGGGTAAGTAATATACTTGAAATAAAAGAAACAGAAAACCATAATCTGTTGACTGACATTATATGGTTTGAAAACTTGAAGGGGCCCATTAAAATGATGAAACTGACGATGAAGAAGATTGATCCCAAAGTCCAGAGCAAGGCAAATTTTCTTGGCAGCATGAAGAAAACAATTGCCAATGAATAACAGCCATAAGAAAATACAATTGATAGTATGAACAACGACATTCTCTCAAAATAAGACAATTTAGCAAGGGGATCGTTCATTTCACTAAAAAATCCCATTCCTTCATCGTTTTCTTCATCAGTCAAAGCAATTCTATTGAGGTTAAGCCAGGAGGACATTGTGTGGTTATTGTTAGCTTACCTTCAGATGCGTACTGATTTTATGGGTGTTTTGTGATAAATAATTGAGATACCAATCTACACTCGTTAACTTAAGACTGATGTGCTACTGATAAACAAAATTTATTCGTTCCTTTTGTGTATAGTAGCTCTATTGAAAATTGAACTGTGTTTATTATTTTGCTTAAAATTAATGATTCAATTTCGCCAATTATCAATTTGATAAAACTATAAACCTGATAGCGGGTATTTTGTTGTAATAAATCAACGGTATCAACTTAAACTTATTTGTTGTTATTCAAAACCTTTTAAACACAACTTGACGAAGATTCTAGTTTTGTGTTTGGATAAGATTACTCGAGTAACGTAGCTGATTCAAAATAGTTCTAGCTTCACTTGAAGTTCTTTATCTTGCTGTGGTTTTCGCTGCTTTTTGATAAGTCTAATTAATTCAAAAGTAGCAAATCGTAAAGATACCGATCAACGTGCTTGTTATCAACTATAGAACCTCGAAGACTTCCTTTATTCGTAAGAGAGGTAGTATTTTAATCTGGAAGCTTACGTAATCCATAAATCCTTTTTTTAATTCAAAAAAAATTTTATTTTTGCAATTTGTTCCCTTCTTACCTTTTCTATCATCGTTATATAAATCAATATAATACCACGATAGCAAGAGCTTTTAGCAAGAATTAAGGACACCAAACGAGAAAGGGAGGTATGCTTAATCAAGGACTTAATTCAGCAAATCCGCTGGATTCAACACACTCGATCAACCCATATATGATGTCGTCAAGAGGAAGTTCGAATGATCTGACAGCTACAACATCAGCAACAAGAGCTGGCGCTAACTTGGGTAATATTAACATCAATACTGGGAATTTGAGTTATTCCGAGTATTCTAGCTACTCGAACTATTCCGGTCATCAAATGAATAACAGTGATTATGCTAATGACAATAATAGTAACAGTGCTAATTGCAATAATAATGATGATAATAACGATAATAAGAATAATAATAGTAGTAGTAACACTACACAAGTTATAAAACGTAAAAGAGGACGACCAAAGCTACCACCGCTCTCAGAAAGACCAAAATGTAAATATGTTCACCGCTTAGCACCAGGCCAAGGCAAGAAGAGGGGACGAAAGCCAAAAGGATCAGTCAGTAGCAGCAATAATAATATTCATAGCAGCTTGAGCAGCTGCTCGTTGTCTTCATCATCAGAAAATATATCCTCGTCAAAACGGAAGGAACTACCGAGCGCAGAAGAAGTGGCTACTGCCGCTGCTTCATTGGCAATTCTGGGTTCATCATCAATGACCTTCGATTCCTCGTCCATGTCATCATCAGAAAATATAAACGAATCTTTATCATCTTCAAGTGGAGCAAACGGAACACTTTCACTATCTTCAATATAATTCGTACTGACTTTTTTAAAATCTTTTGAATTGCTTTTTATATCTTCTTCCTTGCTTGTGTTACTACCAAACAATGTGTTTAATAAATCATCATCGTCATCATTAAATTTATTGAAATCTATCTTTGATGTTCTTATTGCTGGTCTATTAGCGAACGTCTCTTCATCATTGTCATCATCGTTAACTAAAGTTGATTTACTGAACCCTCCCTTTTCCTTAATCCAGTCAACTCCAACTTCCTTTTTCTTATCTTTCTTGATCCTTTTATTTTTGGACTCTTTTGACTCTTTCAAAAACTTGCCAATTACTGTCTCTACACTTTCCTTGTTACTATTAATTATTTCTTTGAATTCCAATTCTGGTTTGTGATCTAGGAATGGTGTTTGATTGAAATAATCTAGTTGATCATTCTTCAAAAGTTCATTCTGTATACACTTATAATGATATTGTGATGACTGATATTTTTGTTGTTCGTTTAAGCTGAATAACAATACAACTTTACCGTCCCTTTTACGTCCTGTTCTACCAATTCTTTGCAAATTTTTGATAACAGATGAGTTCGAATCAAAATTTATGATCAGATCAACTTCACCAATATCTAGTCCTTCTTCACCAATACTTGTTGCAACGAGTATGTTATATTTTCCAGATTTAAAATCTTTTAAAACTTTGTTTTGGGATGACTGTTTTAAACCATTTTGATGGGCAGTGATTGACGAATTGATTCTGGAGTTTGTTGAAGAAGATGAAGAAGAAGGGGTTGCTAATTTCCTCTTTTTTTCAGGCGATTGACCAATAAAAATATGAGATTTTAGATCCGGATCATTGAGTGATTCAATTGACTTTATGATATCTAGTGCAACATCTCTATATTCGACAAATATGATACACTTAGAATTATCAATATTGAGATTAAAATTCTTCAATTCTTTGATTAAATATTTGAACTTGGAGTGACACCAACCACCATGATTTGAATTATTGTTTTCCTTTATCAATTTTTCTAGGTAGTTGTTCAAATCCTTTGAGATAAAATCATTCAACCAGAACGATTTCATCAACTTATTGTTCGATTTTTTTGATTCAACTTTATTTTTAAAATCGTTGAATTTTTCAATGAATAGGTTGTTGAAAGCTAGAACGCCGTATATCTGAAGTCTTTGAATTAGTAGCCCAACAATTGATAACAACTTCAATTTATTAAACTGCGACCATTTGGCGTTGGAATTGGATTCTTTGATCAGTGTAGTTGATTTTTGTAATGCAACATAATGGTTGATTCTTGTCGGATCGTTATGTGGGTATAAGTTTTGGTTGTACAATTCATCCAAGGTTGGCTTGATTACCTTTGAAATTAGACTTAAAATTGGTTCGAAAGTTGGCAACGAGGGACAATCAATTTCAACGATTTCCTTAGATTTAATGTATTGCTTTACGTCTTCACTAGTATCTAGCCTGATCAAGGTTTGTGATATGTTTAAGTTATCGATAATTGACTGAATGGACTCTAAATTTGTGCCGGGCGTTGCAGTTAGTGCTAGAACTCTAAAATGTGCCTCCAATTTCAACTCATTCAAAAATGTCACTATTTTGGTGTATGGATATTGGCCCATTGCTCTATGGGCTTCGTCAAAGATCAACAATTTGATGTCTTTTGGGTTCAAGTTACCATTTTTCAAGTCATTCAAAACGATATGAGGAGTGGTAAAAAAGAGGTTATTCGATTCCCATAGTTTCGATCTCTTTGAAGGGGATTGGTCGATCATTATCGAAGTATTTTTCAAGTTGATATTGGAGATTTCGTAGCATGCTTTCAGTTGTTGGATCACAAGTGGTCTTGTTGGTGCCATGAAAATCAACTTGAAGTTGGGGAACCAGTCAAGATAATTGAGGATTATTGTTGCGGCAATTAGTGTTTTACCCAAACCAGTGGGTAATGAGACCAGAGAGTTTGAATCTATTGCATTGCTAGTTATATCAATTTGGTAGTCTCTTGGAGAGAAATTTGAAGGATAGATTAAGCTTTTCATTCAAGCTTAGGGATGCACTTGAAAGGGGATATTAGAGTGGAAGAGGCTGGTATTGTTATTTTTGAAAAATGTGCCCTATACACACATTATTTAATGTAATTGCGTGTAGTATTGCACCGTGATTGAACTGTGTATAAGTGAGGGAGAGAAGAAGGAAAAAAACCTAAAGAAGAAAAATTGAGTGGGATCACGTTTTATTAAGATGTGAACTTTCTTTGCAAAGGATACAATACTAGTGAGTGGTGAAGGAGATACCGCCGTTAGTGAAACATTGTTGTTGGTTGAAAAGAACAATTGAAACTACTATAATTCAAAACAGCCAAGATTAACTGGGAGGAAAACGAACTACGGATACATTAATAACAAACAATAAAATAGGGAACCAGATGGGGCTGCTGAAGAATCATGGGAATACCAGCAACAACCACAACAGCGCAGGCAGCAACAGCAACGGACTACAAAGTGTGGTTTCGACAGGCCGAGGAGGCAGAGGTAACATCGTGAGGGGCAGAGAGGCGCAGAAGGTAGAGGAAGAGGACATGGTGCCTTTGAAGGAGCGCAACATCAGCATGGAGCCAAACCAAAGGATCAGTGTTGGACGCGGGGGAGCCGGTAACGTGTCCACGGTGAAGGAGGAGGACGAGGCGGAGATCGAGGACACGATCCGCAAGGAAAGATCCAGGTCCCGAGGACGACTCGAGAGCAACGGGCTGAACCCCGTCTTTAGCATTGGCCGTGGCGGCCAGGGCAACATGATCGTGTACAAGGAGGAGGACGAAGACGACAAGAGGCAAAAGAACGCTGCGTGTAAGAAGAAAGAGAGAAGAGGCCGTGATACGGAGAGGGTTTACCACGAGGACAGCAGGAACGACGTTTCCAGGAGCAGAAGCAAGAGCGGCAGGTTTAGTCTATGGGATAAAGCAAAGAATGTTTTTAAATAAATAGATATAGATTATATTGTCATATATAAGTCAGATAAATAATAGTGCAATGAATGAATTTAGTCGTGAACACCAAGCCAGTGTTTCCAGTCGTGCTTGGCTCTGTACAAGATCCAGAACCACATTGTTGCACCTAGTGCTGTGGCGGTGTGGCGATAGAATCCTCCTGCATGCGGCACAACCGGTCCTTTGAGTGTAGATGCCATTGTAGGGGTATTGGAAGATGGTGTACACTTCTACACATTACAGTAAGAAAATGTGAGAGAGAAAAAAAATAGAGGAGAGGCAAAGAGACACCCGTACACCGCGACAGCAATCCAGCACTGTGGCCTTACTGTGACGCAACGGAAAATGTGTTGCAAGGTGCACAGGTTTCATAGTCACGACCGCCCGCTCAGTCGCGGTGCAAGGATGGAAAAAGTACAGCACAGGAAAACGTCGCGGTGTAGGGATGCGTAATCACAACAAAAATGCTGTCGCAGTGCAATGATGAGCACCATGGCACAACATTGAAATGCGTCGCAGTGTACTGCTGTATGCATCGCTTACAACATCCCACTCTGTCGCGGTGCAGCGATGTGGGGGCTTAAAATTTTCTACCTCCAATTTTTAACTTTTTTTGTTGAGGAATTTTTTCAGAGTGAAAGCTGAATTTTTTTCCGTGTCGTTCCTATTGATATATAAATAGAGAAATTTGGCAATATTTGAAATATTATAGAGCAATTGACAATAAGAAATCAAATTTGCACACAAATAGACAAGTTTGCATCTCCAGAAGCGCCACAGATATATATTGAAGCGAAAATCTTGACCGAGAAGCCGTCAGCAAGCACACACAGACTATTTCAAGAGGATTGAAAGTCAGTATCACACTACAGTATAGTACAAGGATTGGCCAAGAAGAAAAAAGTAAAAATGAATTCACAGCTAGGTGCCTACACTACCAGACACAGGGCCGACACGATGCCACGGATCCCTTCGTCGTCGCACATACCGCGAGATCGCTCCATCTCGTTCTCGAACCAGCCGCTGTTGGTAGATAACATTCCGGAAGCGTCGATCCAAATCAAGTCCTCCATCAACTTCCCGTCCAACACGTTGCTCTTCCTCAACGTGCCGCAGGACGCGACGCTGACCAACTCCAACAATTTCCTCCGGATCTTGTCGCAGTTTGGCCAGCTCATTTTCATCAAGTCGATTGTCTGCTCAAACAACATCGACAGGGTCATTGTTGCTCAATTCCTCTCACTCAACTCGGCCATCCTCTGCAAATCGCACCTCAACACCAAGGAATTGGCTCCCGGCTACCCCTGCCTCATCTCCTTTGCCACCATTCTCAACGACAACTACCTAGACTCGCAGCAGGCTCATGCTGCCGCTCCTCCCCCACAGTTGATCCTTCCACACAACACCGAGAACCAGTTTGTGTCCCAGTTCCAGCAGGCGTCGTTTGTCCAGTCAGCCAGCACAATGCCTTTCCAGCAGCAGCAGCAGCAAACCCCTCCGGTGATGTCTGTGCTGCCAAAGATTCACATTTCATCGGTGCCTGACAACAATAACAGCAACAACGGCAACAGTGGCAGTAGCAACGGCCACTCTTCATTTCCGTCACTTGCTACCTCCCTAACTGAAATCATCCACACGTACAGGGCACTTTTGGAGGACTCCTTCCCCGCCACTGCCGCAAGCCCCCGAGCCAGTTTGATTATCCAGAACTCAACCAATTTCACCTCTTGCGACGAAATCAAGTTCAACAATCTACCTCTAAACTTGATCAACCAAAAGCTGCTTTTTGATACTCCAACCTTGAGGGAAATCCGGAAGCTAATCGATTTAAACCAACAAAAGTTCGACAACTCCGAAACCAACTCTTCTTCTGCAGCGCTCCATGAATTATTTGTTGATGAATTATCTCTTTCCATGAACTTGGAGCTGATCCCAATCTCGTCGGACTACCTTGGTAATACCATCATTCAAAAACTCATTACAGATTCAAGTAACGAAATCAACCTATTCATCTCAAAAGTTTTAGTACCCTACCTACCAAATTTGTCGATTCATAAAAACGGGACTTGGGTCGCTCAAAAATTGATAAACTCCATCAAGAACAACGATGATTACAAGTTTACAATAATGAATTTGATCAAAACTAACTTAAAACCTTTCATTAAGTTGTTGATTTGTGACACCTACGGTAATTATCTTGTTCAAGGTATACTCAACTGGATTGACTTCAACGATGAGGAGAATGAAGAAATTTACTACCATTACACAATGTTTATTTGGGAGGCAATCTTGTTAGATTTCTTATCAATTGCAACAAACAGGTACGGTTCGAGGGCTTTGAGAACATGTTTGGAGTTGATTGAAAATAAGCAAAGCTTCCGTAAAAGCGTCAACTGTTTACACATAATAGTTGATTTGATTATTACTAATATTTTAAATTGGAGTTGCGAACTTTGTTGCGATCAAAATGGTTCTTTGATAATAACATGGTTTTTGGACACTTGTAATCGTTACGATTCACTAACAAAATATCAGTTACTAACTAATAATTTGGTATCTAACAATGAAAAATTCATTACTTTATGTGGTACTAAACTGGGTGGCTTGACAATTTTGAAAATCTTAAACTTAAACAATAAAGGTTTGACTGTTGATGAGTTGAAAATTTTCACGTTAATCAAATCTCAACTACTCAATTCAATTTTAGACAACTTGAGTTTGTTGATTAACAACAACAACATGAACTTAGCCCCAAATTTGATCTACAAATTGATAGGTCTAAATTCCATAGACGCCAACTTCAAATCAGTATTGATCAGCAAATGCCAAGTGATTTTGAAGGATATGTTGAACAATAATGGCAACCAAAATCTGCTAAACTTTCATCAAATCAATCATCAATTAAAAAGGTTAATGGAAGAATGTGGAATAAAGATTTCAAGCAGATGTTCTTCAACTATGTCAAACGTGTGGAACTCCTCAAATAACGGCGGCTGTAACAACAACAACAACAACAACAACAACAACAACAATCTTCTCAATGGTAATGGTACTAGTCTTATGAATGCAGCCAACAACAATGGTTCAATGAGTCGAAACAGGTCCCCATCTATTCTGAGTATCGGTTCATCGAACGACTCCAATATCAGATCAAGGTCAAACTCTTTTAACAACAATATTAACAATAACAATACTATGCAAAACTCTCCTTCTTTAATGGACCCATTTTTAGAAGATCAATTATTGTCTCAGCAATTGGAAGGTTTAATGATTCAGCAGCACCAGCAGCGCCAACAATCCAATGCCTATTTAACGATACCTCAATTACACCTCAATAGTAATGCCCATAATAATAATAATAATAATAATAATGCTAATGTTAACAATATTAATGATCCATTCCACTTTTAATCGATTTAAATTGAAATGAAAAAGCATGAAATTTCAAAAAAACACTAAAAATATATATATCTTCTGTATATATTAATATTTATATAATTGCCATTTACAAACTTTATCCTAAATGGCCTTTATTGCCGATACAAGTAGACAATTGTTAGGGAGTTGAACCACCTTTCCTAATTTTCCCGTTATTTTTTATCACCTTTTTAATTTTCTCGTGTTTGACGAAAGTGGAAGAACGTGAGAAAAGTTAACGTTTCCAACAATCGTCATTCTTTATCAGCAAACTAAAACATCGAAGAGATACATTCAGAAAGCTTAAGACTCTTTATTAAGTGTGAATATTTTAAGTTATATTGAACTACATTAGATAATTGATAATAACAACAGTAAAGACCTAAGATGACATTTCAAATTGATAACGAAGAGATTCAGTCACAACTTGGTTCCTTATTGGATCGCCACTTTTCTTCAAGTGCACTACTTAATGCTGGTCATTTAATCAATCAAGAAGAACTATCCATCATTGACAACAGTAAAAAGAATTTTGATCTGGAAACAGGATTGAGTGTCGTCAATTCAATGCTGCTGGATTCCGACAGACCACGTAATGATGATTTAATTCAATACATCTTGGCAAAGTGTATTAAATCTCTTGAAAATGCAGAGAAAGGCAACAGCGATAAAGAAAAGATCAAGAAGCTTAACATCAAGGGTTTATTACTTTTATCTTCATCACCAAACAATGACTTATTGGCTTTGTACTTGATCACAATCATCATCATCAAACAAGGCGAAGCAACTGATACTTCTTTAGAAGTCGTAAAGCTCATTAACAGAAATTGTTTGAGTAATGACAAACAGATCCAATTTGTGAATTACCAATTTTTAAAAGAATTGGTCACTGTCAAGGTTTTCAGATTACAATATCTAAAAAATTTCAATTTGGTTAACTTAATTAGTCTGCTAAACTTGGGCTCAAGCTCCTTGAACTTACAGTTAAAATACACGTTAATTTTTATTATTTGGTCATTCTCCTTTACTCCAAAATTGATTGATTCAAGAGAAATCAATTTATTAATTCCAATTTTATTCAATTTTGCAAAGGACGGTATTAAAGAGAAAGTTATTAGACTATCAATTTCAAGTTTGATTAATTTTGCAACGAATGAACAATTTTTGAAGAAATATTTACTCTGTAATGGTTTATCAATTTTGAACTCTTTGAGTGAGCGTAAGTGGTCTGACGATGAATTGAAAACAGATTTGGATGAATTGAAAAATATTTTGAATGAATCCATGATCAGTTTAACAACTTGGGATGAATATAACGATGAACTTAAATCTCTAAAATTTCAATGGTCTCCCACTCATAAGTCTGATGAATTCTGGATCGACAATTGTGATAAATTCAAAGAAAATAACTGGAAGATTGTTAAGGAATTGATCAGATTATTAGAAACTAACAGTGAGGAGGATGAGAATCAACTTTACTTGAACCAATCCATTGTTTGTTTTGATATTTCCAAACTGATTAATTTAAAGCCTGAGATTGTATCAGTCTTGAGTGACATTGGCGCTAAAACCAAAATCATGACTTTGATGAATTCTCCAAATCCAAATGTTAAATATGAAGCTCTTAAGACTACACAATTATTAGTTTCTAAGTCCATTTAATTTTCAAAAATGAACTGATAAATATTACAAATAGAAAAGAATTTCATTATATATGTATCGATATGTGCGGATGCTTGTGGCAACTTTGTTTCTTTCTTTTATTACATAAATATATACACTCACGTATATATACTTCTCTCTTTATTTATCTTTTTTTCACACCTATTTATTGCCAAGCTGGGAAGGCATCCCTCTTACTTAACACCATAACTTGTTTAGAATGTGATATATAGCCTTTAATTTTACCTATTGATATTAAATTAACGAGCTTAGACTCAATAGACCCGATGTCCGTTCCAAACGTAGATGTTAATATAGTCAATGGCATGATAAAGGATTCATTAAGTTTGTACCAAATTTTGAACGTTCTCTTGATAATTGAGTATTCTAGATTAATATTTATCAAAACATAGAGTGAGTAGATACTAGACTTGAGTAATATCAATTGTAACTTGTTCAGCTGATTGTTGAACTCATTAAAGTTTGCGTTTCGTATTGATTTTAAAATTGGTTTGAGGACATTCATCTCTTGAAATTCAGCTAACAACCTATCTTTGGGCAATCTATTGTACAAAATCAAATTCAACGGTATTAAGTAATTGACTAGTTTGAATTTAAGATTGTTATTTCTCAAGATCGACACTCTTTCAAAACATTTGCTGAAGTATTTGTACGAGTCTCGTAAGTTATTTTGAATTAAGTAGCATTTGCCAATAAAAAACTTAAAAAGCAATTCAATACCATCATTTATTTCCTCATTCAAATTGATGATCAATTTACAGTTTTGCAAGACCTTGAACATGTTTATGATTGCATTGAGTTTGTTGAATCTGAAGAGAAGTTTGAACAATTCGCATGAAAAGAACTTAATTGCTTTAACATTGAGCCCTGAATCTGACTTAGACGATATAAGTAATTTGAATGGCTTCTGAAACTCATAAATAACTGTATCGTCATACTCCTCAATTTCTTTAATGTATAAATTCATCAAAGTTATTATCATGTTCAGATAATAGCTCTCTAATCTATTGTTGTTATTATTATTGAAATTGCTTCTAAGGTTTTTGTTCAAAAGCATAAGTAGCTTTAGCTTATCTTCTGATACCAAATAATAAGTTAACAATGCATACTGCTGTTGCTGTTCTTTTTCATTGAGGTTATTGATCATTTCTTTATCTTCAATTTCTACTTCCTCTGTCAAGACCGAACTCAGTAGTCTACAATATTTCTCATTATTTTTGCCATTTTGTTCGCCTTCTTTGAATACCTTCAGAACATCAAGATAGCGCATTTTCAGTCCAGTAATCTAAATTATTTTGACAAAGCTATATTCGTTGATATCACAGGCAGTTTTAAAATTTAAAGAAAGGGAAAAAATTTTTCAGCTTCATCAACACCTTTACTTTCTTTCTTTAACTATAAGTTGAACTTAATAGAAGCATAGGTAAAGATGTCTCTTGTTAATATTTGTAGGGATAACCATGATCCCTTTTACCGTTATAAAATGCCGCTTGTCCAGATCAAAAAGGAAGGACGTGGTAATGGTGTGAAGACAAATGTTTTAAATGCAGAGGAAGTTGCCAGAGCACTTGGTAGACCAGTCTCCTACGTTATCAAATACTTTGGTTTTGAACTTGGTGCACAAACTGCTATTGATTCCAAAAACGAAAAGTTTATGATCAATGGTCATCATGAACAATCTCATTTGCAAGATGTCCTTGATGGATTCATTCAAAAGTTTGTTCTTTGTCCTGAATGTAAGAACCCAGAAACCGTTTTGGAAATTACCAAGAATGATGATCTTCAAAGAGATTGTAAAGCATGTGGTAAGATAACCACCGTTGACCCAAGATTGAAATTGGTGACATTCATATTAAAGAATCCTCCTCCAAAGGAATCCAAAAACAAAAAGAAGAAGGCAGCTGCCACTGCATCTGAGAATGTTGTTGGTGGTGGTAAATCTATCAGTGATATTGCTAACAAACACAAGAATGACGACGATGAAGACGACGATATTGTTGAAAGTGACAAAAAAGGTAGTAAAGTTATCGTCAATGATGACGACTGGGCGGTTGACATGTCTGAAGATGCCGTTAAAGCTCGTGCCATTGAACTAGAAGCCCTCACTCTTAATTCCGGTAAGGAAAATTATATCGATTTCGGTAAGTGGGTTTTACAATCCGATGAATTCCCTGATGATGTCGAAATCTATAAAAAGGCTGTTGAGTTGAACATTTTGAAAGATAGAGAAACAATTGAAGTATTATCACAAGTTCTGTTTACCGATGAAATTATTGAAGAGATTGATGATTTCAAAGCAATTTTATCAAAATTAATTATTTCCCCAAAGCATGAAAAGTCACTACTTGGTGGTATTGAGAGAATGATTGGTACTCAAAATCCAGAACTTACTAAGATCCTTCCCAAGATTTTAATGAAACTTTATGATAATGATTTAGTTTCTGAAGATGTTATTAGGGATTGGGGGACTCATGTTTCCAAAAAGTATGTTGACAAGGAAACTTCAAGAAACATTAGAAAGGCTGCCAGACCTTTTCTCAAATGGCTTGATGAAGCTGACTCAGATTCCGAAGATGAAGATGAAGAATAGTTTATACTTAATTACGACATTTTAAAAAAGGAAAGAAAGGAAACGAATTAATTATTTTATTACTATAAATCAGATTTATAAAAGACTTGGTGGCTTTCTCTTTTTTTTTTATTCTCTTTATACACAAATGGGGTAAAACATCCTAAATAAATAACTTTTCCATGAATCATCCAATAATGTATTCAGCCCTTCTCTTTGTGGATTGACCTTCTTTTGTGCCTCTAAAACCCTTTTGACCTTCCATTCTCTAAATGGTAATAATGCAAATGCTGAGAGAATACCTGCAACTGCAACTAATATTTGACAATATAGAAATGGTTTTGACATATCAAGTCTTCTTAACTTAAATCCAATTAGTTCACTGACGACTAATGGCATACCACCAGAAAACGTTAACATTGACATAGCGTGAAGTGCATCTTTGGATCCTCCACCACAGTAATCTGCTGTCATTGGTCCAAAATTAACCCAATTAATACCCATAATAAAACCCGCAATAAACCCAAATACAATTAATTCAGCATATGATTTAATAAAGATCCACCATGCAATAACTAAAATTGATAATACCATTGTACAAATGATTGTGGCATTTATTCTACCAATTCTATCAGAAAACAAGCCTAATAATGGTCTACCAACAAGTTGAGCAACACTTTGAACAGTGGTAACATCAGAACCCTGTGAATAAGTTAGTCCGACAGCTGTTGCATAACTTGAAAATGAAAATAATAAAATTGTATATGAAATACCGTAGACCATATTCCAAATAATCAAACAAATCATTGGAACCTGCCTGTAAAGATCCCACCTGAATAGGAAAGCTGTTATTTCTTTCCATAAGGGCCTCTCCTTTGTCCCCAACTTTGGATCCTTTAATGGTCTGCAAGTTTTCATTAAGAAAATACATACAACCAACATGAATCCACAAACAAGTGCTTGCATTCTCAAAGCCCATTTCACTCCACTGGATCCATGTTTCTCGATAATCAACTGAACGGGTCTTGCAAATACAATACCACCAACACCTGCACCTGCAGCAGCAATACCCTGAGCAACAGATCTTCTTTTTAGAAACCACATTGGGATAATAACAAAGCATGCTCCTGCAGTTAAGCCATAGCCAATGGATAAAAATAGACCTTGGAAAATCACTAGCTGGACTATAGTCTTTGCAATTGATGCCAACCAGAAACTAACAAAAATCACAGCAGTACCCACTAGCATAACAATTCGGAAATGCCATCTTTGGACCAAAGTGTTTGCCAAAGTGCAGATCATAAACGAAAGGCCCAACAGTAGTCCTCCAATTGTAACGTAATCTTCCATTGTGGCACCTGGAAAGTAGTCTGTTGTTATGTAAAAGTTGAGAAAGATACCAAAAGCCGAATTTGCACCCCAAGAAAATGCGTTGATGAACATCACACAAACACACGTCACCCACGCCCACAATCCACCATCTGGTGGCTTATTTATAATGTCGTGTTGGTTATATAGGCCGCCTGCACTAGATTTTTCCTCGTTGTTCTCACTGCCGAGATTACCTTCCGGCACTTCGATAGGTCCTTTGTTGCCCTTCTCATTCTTCTTGGCGATCTCGTTGTCTTGTTTGATGTCATTAATTATAGTACTGGTTCTAGTGAGTGCTCTACCAAGCATCGTACTGTCCTTATCATTGTCAATCCTTCTTGGTGCCAAGGTGTCAATATATTCTTTTTCTGAAACAAACTTTTCGATGTGCAGAATGCTATTATCATCTTGCTGTGAATCTAAGCTACTATTATCCTCTTCAGTTTTCATCATTTGAAGTAACACTCCTAAATGTTACAGATGATGAAAGAGCAACACTTATGACCTTGATCTTTATTTTTTATGATAGTTTTATTTTTTTTAACAGAGGCATCAAGCGGCATTAACCCTTAAAAAGGAAACTTCCGCGGAGTTAGTCATCATTAAATGCTCAGCAGATGATGATCAAACTGTACGTCAATAAGTCAATTAGCTCATTTCTACGTCACCATCGGCATCAACACCGCTATTATCACTACCGCTAGTTCCAGCACTATTAGTGACACCTGTTACACTGTTGGGAACCAGACTAGGGGCAACATAATTGGGGTCATCTGAGTTGAAGTGTGCCGATAACCTTAAAAATAAGTTTGCTTGCATAACTTGTCTGGAGAGCTCTATTTGGTTGATTTGGCCATTGGGCATAGTGCTTCGCATTACCAAATAGGAAAACAACCCGTCTGTGAATCCAATTGGTCTCATTCGATTTTCAATGTCAATTTCAACCTGTCTGGCTAGATTTATCAACCTTCTTGAGAAGTCAATTCCATTTGTTGCGTTAATCATTTCAATGAGCTGCGTTGGTGTCACAAAATTGTTTTCACCACCCATTTGTGATGGTGAGCTTAATACATTGCTATTGCGATTGGTGGTATTATTATTGTTGTTATTCATGTTAATAGTAGTAGAAGTGATTGTTCCATTGGCACCGTTTATCACCTGCTGCTGCTGTTGTTGCTGTTGTTGTTGTTGCTGCTGCTGTTCACTTCTCAACCTTTGCCTTCTTCTTTCTTGTGCTGGTCTGTCGTGCATCAGTTGAAAGAACCTTTGGATGATAGGCGTGTGGGAAGTAGGAATCCCTCCAAAGACACATCTTAAGAACAATTCAATCTGTTCATCATCAATTTGAACACTCTCTAAATTGTAGTCATTCAAGAAATCGCGTGCTGTTCTGCTAAATGCAACAAATCTGTTTCTACTGGCTGAGTTTTGTAATATATCATAAGTTGGAGGAGCTTGAACCACCTCACTCACGCCTCTAATAATCTGAGCTAGTTCCAGAGCTTCCCTGTCCTCTTCTTGTGTTGTTTCAATTAGCTCGGCCAAATGCCTTCTAAGTAAATTAACACCATCACCTGAAAAGACACAAAAAATTGACTTCTGATGTTGATTAAATTCCGAAGGAGGTTCTCTACAGTACCTTGTTATATCTGGTCTCAAAAATTGGGAGATCCCGGTTAGTGAAATGTGAGTCAATTTTGGACATGATTTTAGCAATTTATAAATTGGGAAAATTGTTAAGTGAATACAGTAACTCAAATGGATTCTTTCGAGGCTATCTTCAATATTTCTGTTCTCTGCTAATGCAAGGATCCCAACATCAGTTATTTGCGAGCATTTGACAAGTCCGATTCTTCTTAATTTAGGCAGAGAAGCCAGTTCCATAACTGTTGAATTTGTTAATTGATTACAACATGCCAAATCAATGTACTGCAACCTGTAACAAGAGCGAATTAATATTTTGGCTCCTTCATCTGTTATATTGCTACAGTGGCCTAAATGAATGTAATGAAGGTTCTTACCTAAAGTAGCGATGGCCCTTAGAGATTGATCTGTTATTTGCGAGCATTTTGATAGGACGACATTTCGGAGCTTTGGTGCTAACAAAATGAATTTTTCAACTGCTTTGTCAGTAATGTTCATACATTGAGTGAAATCTAATATCCTTAACTTATCGAGTGACATGATCGCACCGGTGGGAGTTTCGAAACATCTCCAGTCAATATTGTTATTTCTACTAATTTTAAATTCCTTTAGAGACTCCAAATTAAGTAATATTTCATTGAGTGCATCATTTGTAATGTGCTCACAACCATGCAAATCCAATTCGACCAAGTAAGGACAATTGATTACCAATTCGTGAATTATGCTGTCAGTGATCTGATTGCAGTCGCTTAGCTTGATACGTTTCAATTGTGGGCAGCTCTGGATCAGCTCCAAAACGGCATCGCCACTAACATTCTGTGATCCTGGTGCATAAAGCCCTTGTAGTCTTTTACATTGGGAGGCAAGCTTTAAATAGATTTCGTCTTGAATGTCCTTGACGCCAGTGAGGTCAATAGACTGCAACTTCGAGCATCCAATAAGCAAGTTGCAGATAGTTTTGTGGTGAACTTTAGAGCAGTTGACTAGTGTGATACGCTCTAGGTTCACAGAATTGCTGAACAATGACAAGCTCTCGTCGTTGACGTAGTGGGGTACAAGTGAAAGATTCAAACGCTTGATGAATTTCTTGTAGTCCCAATGGGTTTCCCGAGGATCAAGCTTCATCACCTGCACTAGCTGATGAAAGATACGCTTGTTGCTGATGCCTGGCCGGAACCAGATCGTGTCAATGACAATACTTGCCCAATATTTACAAGACAGCACGATGGAAAAGAGATCTGTTTTAGAGTGCACGTGCGAGAACACCATCGCAAGGATCTCTGGCGGCAAAAGACTAATCAATGGTTGGTTATCGCCCCCATACAAGGGCTTTAACAAAGATGGCGATAGTTCTGATGCGTTTGATTGCGACAACTGCTGGTGATTCTGTGGAAAGAGCGCTCTCATTCGAAGAAGCCGTGACTCTGTATCTGAGAGAGACGCCGGCTCCGGAGATGGTGACCTGCTAGTGGCTGTAGACATCTTTCTTTTACTGCCCTCCACTATACATCTATACACCTAAAGTGCTCCTCTACACCAAAAAAATTTAAAGCTATCAATTTTTCCTTGTTCAAGGCTCAGAGGGCAAAAGCAAGACCATCACGCTTGGACCTTCCTAAAAGGGCAATTTCCTTCTACTGCTCAGCATGTTGACATGTTTTTCAAAACTTCCAAGGCTCTTTTCCAATCCTGTTCAAAAAGGCTAGCGATTTCCTTGCTACGAGATCGTACAAGCGACTCTGCTTGCTGCTGCTGGTGCAATACCCATTCTCTTATGGTCATTTTCATCTGCTCTGGACCCAGCTCGCCCACAAAACCTGTTAAAAGACCAGTTAGATCTTCACTCAACGTGTCGTATTCGCTGTCAACAACCTCCTTCACGTACTCACTGGCCTGTTCTAGATCTTTATACAGCAACTCATATTTGGTGCCATCAATCCGGTTCCAGCTGCTGCCAATAACGTCTTTGACAGGCTTGTAGTGCGGTGTGCTCTGCTGGCCCATTTTAATCAATTCGTCCATAATTTCACTGTGCTCTAGCACAAACTTCTCCGGTGGCGCTTTGGCATTGTTAAAGATAGAGACCTTAGTGTCCTTTGAACTGTCAGCGCCATTTTTATTGTTACTGTCAATTTCAGTACTTTCATTATTGTTGGATGATGAGTTGATGATGACTGTTGGCGGAGGCTGCGGAACAGTAAGCGACAGTGACTCATTGCCCAAAGCAGATTTGTTGGCCATTGGTGATAGCATCATTAGTCTGTTCAGAGACTCGAGCTTGCTACTTCCGAGTGCCAGCAAACTTGATTTGCTCTGTGCATCGCCACCTCTGCCAAGCGACTTTTGTAGCGTTGGCGAAACTTCCTCTGTATTGTCTTCTCCCACGGTCAGTTTAACAACGTTCCCTCCTGAAGACCCATTCGACTGCACTGGTGGTATCACTTGTTGCGACGGCGTCATCGCATTGTGCTCAATGTCATCCATCAAATGTATTTCTGAACTTGCCAAAAAAGCTACTGGCGTCAAAACATTTTGACTCTGGGTTTGAGTTTGGGGTTGAGTTTGTGTTTGTGACTCAATACCATTGTTCAAGCCCTTCTTCAACTTCTTACGCTCTTTGCGTTCACGCTTCAGTCGTTTCCTAACATCTTTTTCGCTTTCACCACCTAAATGCAGTAAATCATCAGTAGTATTCTTTGCCTGCGACATTCGTTTTTTAACTCTTCTTTCCATCTTTCTCTTCTTCTTCAGTCTCTTGCTTTCTTTGGAACTCTCTTTGTTTCTTTTCCTATTGGCTATGCCTTCCTCTACTTCATCGCCACCTGTCTTCGCTTTACTAGTGGACTGTTGTTCGTCACTCCTCTCGTTGATAGTATTACTGTGATTAAATTCGCTATTTTTCTTAACATAAATCTCCTCATATGTATCTGCTATCTCCAAAGGCTCTCCATTGGTTACTGGTGCTAATGATTTGCGAGTCAAATCCAAAACTTGTTTCCTTAAAATTTCTAATTCGTTTTCTAATAACTCAACTCTATCTTTATCTATTGATTCTTTTTTTACGACTTTGGGTTGCTTGTGTTCACTAGCGTCGTTAACTGAGATTTCCTCTTCTATTGGTATCTCTGTAGCGTCATAATATTCCTCAACACTATGTTCCTTTGCATTCTTTTCTTTGACTGGTGCTTCACCTGTATCATTATCAGATAAATTCTTTTCGTTGCTTTTGTCAACTTCGTGTGTATTTGTCTCCTTAGTGGCCTTACTATTTATGTCTAATGATGAATCGTCAGATCGATTTCTTATTTGTAATCTTTCATTTTCTTCGTCTATTCCATCTTCTTTTGTTATTGTTTTTGTTGAATCTTGTGCATCATTTTTATGATAATTATCGTTAGGAATATCAAACCCATCAAACGCATTAAAGTCCTGGTAATCAATAGCTTCAACAGGCTCCTCACAGGCTCTTTTTTGAACAGGCTTTCTTTTGTTAAAATAACTTCCACTGCGTGGGTTGATATCAGAATCAACGTCTAGTTCAGTGAAAAACTCACTCAAATCAGTGGACTTCAAACTAGGAAAATTGGGTTTTCTACTAGGTGAGTTTTTATTTGGAGATGATGAATTGATATTATAGTGCAGTTTGTCAAGCTCATCAGGCTCTACTATTTCCATTTCAATACTAGCCGAATTATTGTCTTCCTCTTCATCAAGATCAATGGGATCATCGTTTGTTCCAGCACTCAGCGGTTTGGATTTAGGTGGTGTACTTTCTAGGTGATTGTGAGTTTCTGGTATATCATGTCCAAGATCTGGTACTTCATTCAGTGGGGAATCATGGCCAAAAGCGGGTATCTCATTATCTATCTCAGCAACATGCTCCACCCACTTCTTTTGCTGTTCTTTCAAAATCTCGTATCTCCACACGTAACAATGAACACTTTCTCTTGCATGCTCTATTTCAACATCGTCCCCTAGTTCCCATTCTAGTAAATGAACTCCACAATACATACACGTGCACCTGTCGTCGTTCTTTTGTATGGGGTTATAATAGAACCCATTTGAAACTAACGATAAAATAGAGGGAGCATCTGGATTATCACACCAAACAGACTCCGATGATTTTATAAATGAAGATGAGGAAGATGCTGATGAGTAGAGAACACTTGGAAACGTATCCAATCTTGTTTCAACTGCAGTTGGTGACTTTGGGTCTGAAAATATGTCATTTTTTAACCAAAACTGATGAATTTGGTCTTCTCCTAACATGAAAAGTTGCTCTTTTGCTTCCCATATTTTAGCCAAGGGACAAGAGGGTGACTGTCCCAAGTGATATTTGCTAAGTTGTTGTTGAACGTCACAGACTAGGGAACAATGTGAACATTGGATTCTTGATCTGTATCTCAATGTCGGTATCCAACGCCATCCCATGCTTGCAAGTAATTCTGGGGCATAGTTGGGTGATTTAAAAACGATGGGCTCCCCTCTGAGCGTCCTCGAGTTAAATGAAGCTGTCAAGTCAACAAGTGACATACTATGTTTACTTGTTTGCTTGTCACATAGACGCGTTTGAGATTTTCTAACTTTTCAACCTCTACTATCATGTCATTTTTATCTTGTCAACTACTACATATGATACCAATCAACACTAAAAAAACGCTACCTGCACTTACAAGCGGGAAAACAATGCTGCATATATCTAAGAGGAATGTATCCATTTTTCCGGTTCTTTCAACGATTGCCGGTATTGCGTATAACGTCGTTTCGCCAGATGTACAACTTGCTGATAAAATGGAACAGAATGAGCTTCACCGTCCATTGAGTGCCAATGAGAAGATATTAAAGCAAGAAAACTCTAAAAGAGAGTTACCAAAGTGGCTGCAAAGGTCAAAACCACTTTATCCAGGTCACGTACCCTTGTTCATGCATGAAAGACTGATGATATTTGGAGGTTCTGCAATTGGTGCATTGTTCCATCCTGAAAATAACAACTACATTGTTGCATTGGGCGAAAGCACAGCGACACTAGGTTTCTTGAGTAGCTTGAGAAGCAAAATGCTTCACGATCCCACTGGCCGTAGAATATTGAAGGACAGACCATACATAACGAGCGAATCGTTATCATTAGAAAAATTATCAAAATATCCAGAAAACTCCTTCGGTAGGGTATACCACGACTGGCTTAAAACGAACGGCGTTTCTCCAGACACCAGAGTTGATGTCAAGTATATCGACGACGAAGAATTGGCTTTTGTTTTCCAAAGATACAGACAAAGTCACGATTTCATTCACACCTTGGTAAATATGCCTATATGGAGAGAGGGAGAGATTGCAGTGAAAGCTTTTGAGTATTTGACATTGGGTGTCCCATTTGCAGGTATGGGAGCACTCTTTTCGCCTTTGACCGTCAAAAAGAGCAGCGAAAGAGAACGGTTATGGAACATCTACTATCCATGGGCACTTAAATGTAGTAGTGAAATGGAACACAAAGGTGTTTGCTTAATGAATATTATGTGGGAGGAAATTTTAGAAAAGGATATTGATGAATTGAGAAACGAATTAGGTATTACCGTTCCTCCAAATATGAGAGTTCTTAGAAAGAAAAATATTACAAAGTTAAGATGATGATGATAATGATTAAATGTATGTATTTTATATAATATATAAGTATATCTTTCAACTACTAGCACTGATGACATCATTGCTACTAGGTGTCATGGTACCAGCGGCGTCACCACTTTGCTTCTTGATCAACTGTAATCTCTTGTTAATAATGTCTTCATCACTTTGAATGATAAAACGGCCATTTTGTGATCTAACCACACTGAATTTAGGATGGGCCATGTCACATGTGGGTCCCTTAGGACAAAATCCAGTAATGTAGCGATCACACAAGACTCTCCTTACATGTCTCTTTTGGCAATTTGGCCCATCAGGGCAGAACCCTAGTTCTGAGTAATCTGGACATTCTGCTATTTTCGTTTTGGCATCAACATGAAGATATATACATTCAGGAGCCTGCTGACACTGGCCAGTCTGAGAGTAGTGAACACATTCGGGCATCTTTGATAGATTGTACTCGTGAAGGAAATCACATTGGTTACCCATCTTACAAAGACCTCTTAGCCAGTATTTACAGACGATTTTGTTCTTGAAAATCTTACTTGGATGTTTGAGAGGGCATTCGTTTCCAAGTGGACATTGGCCTTCTTCAGCGTGCTTTGAATGGTGTGATCCATATGGTGTATTAGATGTTGAACTTAGCCAATATTCACACGTTGGCCTATCAGGAAACAGGCCAAGGTTATATTCCTTCAATAGGAACGGCTCGAAGTTGAACTTGGGCCTTTGCTGAGACTGAAGTCGCACTTGCTGTATTGCACTTGACTGACGAAGGCTTGCTTGTGGATCTAGGGCATTTGGATCTCTTTGATTGGAGTCTTGCTGTTCTTGTTGTGGAACCACGGTTGATCCCAAGGAATTCACTTGCGGTATCTGTTGCATCTGTTGCATCTGTTGCATCTGTTGCATCTGTTGCATCTGTTGCATCTGTTGCATCTGCTGCATGTTTGGCATCTGGCCCATAGGCAGTGTGCCACTGTTACTCATTTTTTATTGCTGATGACAAAGATCAAGATTCATTGAAAGAGATAAAAAAAGTGAAAGCTGTTTTAAACAAGCAAGATTAGCTTCAAATTTGCTGTAAAAATTAGCATTAGGAAGGTGAAATGACTGGGTTAGCACGACCGGCTTTGACATCTCATAGAAACTTTAGGTCCAGGAGGGTTGTTGGCGTTTTGAACGTGAAAAATGGTGGTACACGGACTGTTTTGCAGGTGGAGCAAGATCAGAAGCTCAAGAACGAAATAAAATCCTTGAAGTACAAGAGCAACGGAGAAGACACAAGTCAATTGGCGTTAGAGATAGATCACTTGATGGCATTGTTGCTCAATACGTTTATGTGGTCCTCGTGGTACGGGAACCTTGGCCTCATCAGACAGGAAGAGGTGTGCCTGGAGATTACGAGTGTGACCAATCAGTTGGTACAGGATGTTACACGCCGGTCACACGCTGTTGGCGACGAGTGGGTGGTGTTTGCCGTGAAGGAGGTGGTGAGCGTTGTCAGTGATTGGATCGATGGATACGACGATGTATTTGCACTCAAGGACGGAAACGAAACCCTTTACTCGAAGGTACTGATAAAGCACCTTTTGACCGAGTCGCTTGATACAGACCAGAGCTTGCTAGTGGACTTTCTTGTGGGCCTCCTAGATGGTGTCGTTGTCAAGAGTGTTGTTGACGGCTATAGCGACAACTTTGCGATCTGGGGTATCATTGATAAGGTATGCGATGAGATCCTGCGAGAGACAGATCCAGATGCAGAGCCAGATGCTCCTGGCGCAATATCCAACAACCAAGCGGGCACTTCCAGCTGGATACTGAATTATGTCGATGCTCAGGAGCCCAAAGTGAGGTTCTTCTACACAGACACACTGCCTATGCTGAGACTCGTTTCGCAAACAACACGGCTCTGCGAGTACCCGCTGTTGTGGTGCATAATTACGATGGTGCTACGCGTAGTACTGGCTATTCCACTACTAAACAACATTTTCAGCAATGTCATCTACAACGCAGTGGAGGGTATGATAAACGAACGCCTACTCTTACGGATTGTGCAAACGCTGAAAAGAACCATGTACCCCAAAATTGAGTGCGATACCAGCGAGTGGTGCCAGTGGGGGTTGAAACCGCGATGGTGTCCGGAGACGCCTGAACAGCTGCACCAGGTGAGAGAGCGGTGCCAGATAAAGGTGGACAGGGTTTACAAAAAGTTTTCCACGTCTATCTTTGCGTGGGCCATTGCAGGCAATGGTGCACAAGTAGTGGAACTCTTTGAAGACAAACACTGCAACAAGGTGCTTATATGGGGGTTAATTGGCGCTTTGATTAACCTTCTGTATCAGTCACGTGCTTGCGACGAGGGTTACGAGGGTTTGGGCAAAATCAGTCAGAAGAGACGCGCAAAATCTCACAGCAAAGGTGAAAAATTCGGAAAAGTTGAAAAGCCAGCTTGATGAAAGAGATTTCTTCTGAGGTAAGGTAAGAACGAAGCATCTTCTGCAGACGAGCCATGCAAATTTTTGTTAAAACTCTTACAGGTAAGACCATTACCTTGGAAGTCGAATCCTCCGACACCATTGACAATGTCAAGCAAAAGATCCAAGACAAGGAAGGTATCCCACCTGACCAACAAAGATTGATCTTTGCTGGTAAGCAATTGGAAGACGGCAGAACCCTTTCTGACTACAACATCCAAAAGGAATCTACCCTTCACTTGGTCTTGAGATTGAGAGGTGGTGGTAAGAAGAGAAAGAAGAAGGTCTACACCACCCCAAAGAAGATTGCCCACAAGCACAAGTCTGTTAAGTTGGCTGTTTTGAACTACTACCAAGTTGACGGTGACGGAAAGGTCACTAAGTTGAGAAACGAATGTCCAAAGTGTGGTGCTGGTATCTTCATGGCTAACATGAAGAACAGACAATACTGTGGTAAGTGTCACACTACTTTGAAGTTGAACTAAATTTTTCTATGATTTTATAGCTTTATAATCATTAAAAAGCAGAACTTCATCTCCAAAAAATCGGTAAATGTAACTCGTTGCCATTTGTTAGGCAGTTACTCTTCAGGTACCTTTCTAAGGCTAAAAAATTTTATATGTATATGTCAATAAAAAAAAAAATTTATTATAAATTTTCACTATAAAGTATTATTCACAGTATACACAAGAAGCCTAAGTTTTGCAGTGTATCAGGTCACAAATATGGAATCTCTGTATATGGTTGACTTTGATATGACCGGAAGCTTGGCTACTCCTAGCGAGTCGTCCTCTCCAGAGTCAAACACGCAGCCTCATACACCAATTTCAAGTCTTAAAATACCCTTAGACTCACTCAAACAGCTAAATGATATCAATATAATTGACACTCCTCACAAGAGTATGGACTCTAACGAACCGGAGCTGACGCTGAACTGGAATGAAGAAATGTTGAACCAGGAAATCGAACAAATGATGGCCGAAACTGAACCTCTACACGAAAATGAATGGAATTCTGATGCTTCAAAGAGGAAGGCAGAACACATCGAAGACGTCGTCCAGGTCGAAGCAAAGGTGTTGGACGTAGAGGGAGAACAGAAGGTTCTCGACAAAGAGAGGAGAGTTAACAAACAAACTACTCCTGCCTATAAGAAACAAAAGGTCGACGAAAATCAATTGACCAATCAGGAACTACTCAAATCATTCCACATATTGAGAGACAACTATCTGAACTTGTGCTCTGGTTACAACCAACTTTTGGAAAAGTATAACGAATTGGAATCAGATAAATGTAAGTTGATTTTGGAAAGAGAACACACAAAATCCATCATGTCTAGCTTAAATCACGAGGTGGTCAATTGGAGACGCAAAGAAAGAGAAAGAGGGTTTGGTAAGCCAAAACCTAGTGCCCCAATTGGCTCTTCTACAATCAGTGATCGACTGCTTTGATTGCTAGTACTCAAATTATAAACATTCTTTGCTTGCATCTAAATCATACGTCCCACCTTTTTGTTTAGTTTTATAAATCTCTTCTATATATATATACAGGTATATACTCATATACTCATAAAGTTTCGAATCATTAATATCATGATTGTAATGTTACAAAAACAAGCTTCATTAAAATAGCCAAGGACGGTAATACTTATTAAACTTGACATAATTACTGTTAAGGTGCTATTATTACCCCTTAGTCTGCGCTTTAGATTCATTTCCATCACTACTTAATTTATAATTCTTTCTGATATCAATTGTGGTGACGCAATTAAAGTAATCTCAATAATCCATCAATAAATTTAGTTTCAAAGCTATTAACACTCAATGATTTTAAAAATGTCAATTGCCCATTATTGAATCCTTGGGCTTGATAACTTCTTTGCAAGAAAACCCATGATGGGATGTTTTTTGTCCACTTTTGTTTGAGCAAAAGTTCGATTTTTATCAACCTTTGAAATCTTCGAACGTTTAAACAGGAGTTTATCAACGGCGATGATGACTTTAGTGTCTTGGTTACTGATATTTGATTAATAACATTCACCAAATCAACCAACAAACCAGTGCTTATTTCTTCTAAACTACTGACCTGTAGTGCCTCTTTCAAAGCCTCAGTTTGTTCATTGTCAAGTTCATATGGTATTAAGCCTAGTTTTGTGACTAAGTTATCTATTTTGTTAACATACGAGTCTAGGTAACTCTCAAACTGGATATTTAGTTCAGGCGTATTTATAAGCGCACCAATGACCCCTCTTAAATCACTCTGCTCTACTTCTCCATTATATAAACTCAACTTCATTTCTCCCATTTTCAAATGATCCACACTAAATCCATTACTGTATCCAAATTTGAGTAGATGTGTAGAGCTTAAGCCCCACACTTTAAATCCTTCTGTCCCTCGCTCAAACATGTGCTCTATTTGCATAAACATTGGATCCAAAACGACCACATCTGACCCCTCTGGTGGTGAAATAATAGGTATCTTATCTTTTGGTAATATGTTTGTAGATTGTGATTTCATTAGTGATTCACTAGGTATGAGCAAAGAATTTGACCCTGAAGGCTTGTAATAAATGCTTCTGCTTTGATCAAATGGACTATTAATACTGGAACTGAATGATTTATTCACTGTGAAAGGTTCATTTTCGTTGATTCTATTTGTATACGTTAGTTGAGAATCACCTAGCAAAAAAGATTCGATATAGTTCGGAGGTAAAAGTATTGTGGGTGTTACGTTGTTAAGAAAACATCCAATAAACCTTGCACTTGGCGATGTTGGAATCAACCAACTTTTCATTTTCTTTTAATACTTTGCGAAGAAGAACATCAGCATCTATAGAATAGAAAAAAATCAAAAAAGAAAAACGATTTGATATTCGGTTAACGACATATCAGAACGAATGACTGCAACTACAAATGTTCAATTAGCTATCTTCGACTTTGTATATGTTTATCTTTCCACTATTTTGGCAAATTTCCGATCATACTACTAATGTCAAAAATAAATCTTGGCAAGCTTAAAATGTGTTTTTCAATAATACTGGAGAGTAATTCAAAAGTATTTGTCTAAAACCAGCGCAATAGTGGACCTTACGTCAGATAGCACTGGTTTACTCATATGCACAATTATTTATCATTTTTACTTATATTTCATAAAAGGCTCATGATACTTTTAAATTGTGCAAGATTGCTTTTTCTAATCCTTCGGTATATTATTCACTTCAGCAAGAAAGCCATCAATGTATTTGACATTAGCTAGTCACCATTGACCAATGTGTAGACTTACCATATACCGAAATTACAATCAATTTTTCATGTCCGTTATATTGTATATATGGTAATACTATATGAAAATTTTTCACTCTATATAAATTCTTCTTTTATCAGTAGCAAAAGAAAAAAGACATCATCCAACAACGATGATGAACTTATTGATAAGGGGGATAAGATGGAACTCTACCCAGAAAGTCATCAAATCTAGTATGGTGGAAGAAACTCTCTTACATCCAAGGTTAAAGTCTGTTTTTCAAAAAAACGTTGGTCCAACTTTAACACCAGTTCAAGAAAAGTGTATTGATGAATTCATTGAGTCAGATCAAGGTATTGTGGTCAGAGCTAAAACAGGTACTGGTAAAACTTATGCTTTTGGTATTCCTGTGATGCATTCGGTTCTTAATGACTTAGATCGTATGAAGGAATCTAATGTTGCTGCCACGCAATACGTCAATTCAGTTATCTTTGCACCAACAAGAGATTTAGCACTTCAAACACAATTGTCATTGGAAAAGGTTTATAGAGACTGCCTGAATTCCAATCAAAGTAGACTCTATACTGCTAGTGGATCATCAAAAAACAGTACCAAATCAAGAAGTGCTCGTTCGTTTTATAACAAGAGGAATAATGATAAACCAAAAACTTTGATTCCTCTAGTTATCGGTCAAACTAGTTATAACTGGATTATGGAGCATTTTCATAACAAAAACCAAATTGTTTCTCCAATTGTCGTTGCGTCACCTGGTAGATTTATGGATATGCTGGAAAACCAACCACAGTTTCGTAACAAATTCATCCATTTGCAAAATATCATCATTGATGAAGCCGATGAGTTACTTAACGGTAATTTCAAGGATGACATCAAAGCTATCATCGAAGAACTAAGAGCTATTAGGAAACCAATTCCAGGTGTTGAAGACTCCAAAGATGATGTTGCTCCTAAGACTATGTTGTTTTCCGCTACAATCAACGATGATGTCTTCGAATTAGCTGAATCTGCTATTGGAAAAAACTTTCCATTTATTGATGTCACCGGTTCCAAGACCGAAGAAGTGAACAAGAACATCACCCAAAAATTGATCAAAACTTCTTCTCTTTATTCCTCTTATGTTGGTGCTGTTGAATATTTGGTCTCCAAGTCTCAAGATGAACCAAATTTCAAAGCAATTGTCTTTTTACCAACCACCTCTGCAGTTGAATTTTTTTCTACTTTGATGACTAAAGCTCTTGCTCAAAACAGGGTCAAGGCTCCTGTGTTTTCTTTTCATGGTAAACTAACTCAATCAAAGAGAGATTTTTCTCAAAACAAATTCAGACAAGTTCGTAACGGTATTTTAGTCGCTTCTGGTATCGGTGCCAGAGGAATGGATTTCCCAAACGTCTCAACTGTTGTTCAGATCGGTGTTTGTTCTGAAATTGATCAGCACACTCATAAAATTGGTCGTACAGGCCGTAATGGAATGAAAGGAACTGCCGTTTTATTTGCAACTCAACACGAAATGCCATTTGTCAAAGCATTAGAAAAAAACAATAATGAATTTGAAGTCGAAGAATTGAATGAAGAAGAATCTGAATTTACTGAAATGGCTAGTTGCGTCGAAACAATTACTCAAAGACTAGGTAGAGAATACATTCATGATACTATCTATGGCTTTTTGGGTAACTATAGAAATGTACCACCAAAAGTTGCCAAATTCAATATGACCAAATTGGCTAGAGATAACGCTGAAATGTTCCAAAAGTTTGCTGGTGAGCCAGCTGATGAGTTTGACGAACCATTGAAATTGGGCATGAGCTATAGAAATGCACAGGAAATGAGAATTGATTTTGATGCAGTGGAAGATGTTGTTGAGTTCACAGGTGCTAAACCAAGAAATACTCAAAGAAATAGCTCAAGATCAAGCAACAGTTACCAAGGTGGTAATAGAGGTGCTAGAGGCTATAAGAGAGAAAACCAATGGAATAACGAAGGAAGCAGAGGTAGATATGAAAGAGGAGGTAATGACAGACGTCAAAACTCGAGAAATGGTGGTGGGTACAAAACCGATAAAAACTATGACAGAAACAATGACAGAAACAACGACAAATACTCAAGATGGTAAATTATTTAATACAACTTGAGCATGTAAATAGTGTCCGTTTTTGCAAAGGGAAAATCTTCACTTTCACTTCTTGTATAAACTATACTTGTATGTAACATTTTTTGTTTTGCTAATTCTTTAATTTCTTTTTACTAAATACTCATGGAAGCTTTATGTAAAAACTCAATTATTGGTCTATTTTATTAAAATACACATTCATTTATAATACTTAGTTGATAAGCAATTAGTGATTTGACAACATCATTAGTATCATTCTCCTCTTTTTCATTTAGCTCTATTTTAATTTTAGAGGAAATTGATTTCATTATCTTGTTGATACCATTTTGATATTCTTCACCATTACTTTCTCCTGAAACAAAAACTCTTAGCCTCGAGGGTATCCTCCAGGTTCCTGATGTTGATTTGCTAAATTGATCCATAGGTTCTAGTAATGCAGCAATTGCCACCTGAGTAGTATACCCAATCGTACTATCATTATCAATTGTAAAATGTCCCCAGTAACCACTATCCTCTAGCCAGTTTTTCACCAATTCCCTCTTCATGAATAATGCTGTGAAATACTCGGTAATATCAACGTAGTCATATCGAGTGGGAATGCTAAATCCATACTCACATTGTAAAAATAATGAATCATGAGCGCCATATGTGAACCAAAGATGATCACCTGTACTGATTTGTTTATTAGACTTGATTTCAAATCCAGATTTGGTATATTTAGCTTCACAATTTGACTCATTGGAATGATTAATGAAATCAATGAATGGAACTAAAGTAACATGATTTGGTGTGATATCCTGAAGTTCTAAATATGCTGGTGGGTTCCAGTAGAGACATCTGGTATTGATACAAAGCCAAGAACGCATTATATCACTCTCGGATAACTCAAAGTCTAGTAGCAAACCAAATATTGCATCTATATCGGAAGAAAACGTTTTATGTTGTGACCTAACATGCTTTTTAGCCCATCTTGGCAGGAGATCCCAACTTTTTTGATTGGAAGTATTGAGCCAGCTCAAAGGGAGACCTTTGAAATCATTCAAAGTTGGCAACCAAGACAAAAATGGCTTCCAGAAAGAAGTTGGCCGATTAAATTCCATAGTCAAGTAAAGAGTTAATAATTGAGTCGAATTGAGTTGTTGAATTTCTTTTATAGTCCATTTGGAATAAAGCTTTGTAATTTCATCTTTACTACCATCATTGTCATAAGGTTTAACACCATGTGAATCCAAATAGTTTCTGATTTCCTTATTCCAATTAGCCAAATGTCTTAAACAAGAGACATGGTTCATTAGGCATGCTTTTGAGACACTTAAAATAGTGGTGTTAGCATCATAGTCTGTACCAACAGCTAGACATCTGCCCAATAAATCTGTTTTTGTAAAATCAACATCAGTGCTGATCTTTGAACCACCTTCTGCCAACCAGAGCCTGAGATCTTCCATACACAAGGAGACTTTGTCATAACAAAAAAAATATGATGCTAAGAAGTTGTCCATTTCTTCTGTATTAAAGTGAAACTATGATCATTGTAGGCCTCACTGGTGGCATAGCTACAGGCAAATCAACAATATCGACTGCTTTAGGTAAAGAGTGGCCGGTAATAGATGCCGATTCTGTCGCCAAAAGTGTTTTAGAACCAAACGGTAGTGCATATGGCTCTGTTGTGAGGACTTTTGGTCCATTAATAGGCGATCTAGTGGATCCGACAACAGGTCAACTTGTTAGGGAAAAGCTTGGTGCACTTGTGTTTAGAGACAAAGCTTTATTGAAGAAACTTAATTCAATTACACATCCAGCAATTATAAAATCAATCTTACAAACAGTTGTTTGGAACTGGTGGAAGGGAACCGAAGTCATAGTATTGGATGTGCCACTATTATTTGAAGCAAAACTTCATTTGATTTGTTCCACGGTTATTGTGGTTTCTTGTGACGAAAAGCTTCAATTGGAAAGGCTATTAGCCAGAAATCCCCAACTAAGTGAACAGCAAGCGAAGGACAGAATAAACGCTCAAATGCCACTAGAAGACAAGATTAAATTGGCATCTATCATCGTAGATAACAATGGAACAAAAGAGCAATTGAGTTCAAAGATTGAATCTTTAATCAATGTCGTGAAATTAATCCATTGGCCTTTCTTATCTACTCTTAGATACCTCTTTTTCTTCAACAGAGATGAACAAATCTACATTTGAAGAACTATTAAACTCTCCGCCAGCTGGCATTACAGCAATTAAGTTAAAGGAACTTAGAGATATATGCCTAGCCGCACAGTCAAGAGCATACTGCCCATATTCTAGATTTCATGTTGGTTGTTCGTTATTGACGGATGGTCCAGATCAGAAGATTTTCGAAGGCCACAACGTTGAGAACGCCGCATACACTGCTTGCATATGTGCCGAGAGAGCTGCTATTACCACCGCTGTTGTATCTGGTTACTTGAGCTTTAGAGCGATAATGATTGTCACAGATTCACAATCATGTGCGTCACCTTGTGGTGTTTGCAGACAGGTTATTCGGGAATTTGGAAAAGATACAATCATTTTCATGTTGAATAAAACTGCTGATCAAGTAATAACTACTTCCTTACAAACATTGCTGCCTTTTTCTTTTGGCCCAAATGATTTGACATAGATAATACCAAATACACTATAATTATATATATACTAAAAATTTCAAAAATATTTATAATAGGACTATACCCACGTATAATTAAACGTCAACTATTTTTCTTATTGATAGTTGTCTTCTCTGTATTGATTGTTGGAGGCAACTGCATTGGGAAATTATTATAAACAGGCATGTTTGAGTTAGCATTACCTTGGTTTTGTATATTATTATAACGTTGATAATAATTCATCACATTCATGGAATTTAATGGATTGATATTGGAGATGTTATTTATGGCGTTTGACATATTTGAAATCATCATGTGTGGAGGTATATTATTGTTGTTACTTTGAGGTTGCGAGTTGATACTAACATTGACATTCGACCACTGGTTCAACGGGTTAGCACCTGCAGCATGTTGCTGTGTCGACCATATCCCGTTTTGCGAATACCATGGTTGCTGCAAAGTTGGTATATTGTTATGACTAGAACTATGAATGCTTGATCCACTGCTTGTTGGCAATGAATTTGGTTCTTCAACAATACTTGCAACCATATTTGCTAATTGGTCATCTTTGGTTTCTTCTCTAACGAATGGCATCTTAATAGATTGTGGAAGTTTGGAATCAAAGTTTGAAAAAGATGCGCCAGCGTAACCTAAAGATGAATCTTGCTCTTTCATGTTTTTAGACCCAATGGATTGTTTCTTATTTGAATTAACTATAGACCTATTACTAGTACTACTGTGATTGCTGTTGATACTCATGTTATTGTTATTACCAGTGCTTTCAAGTTTATGCTCATAGTTTATTTGTTGTCTAGCTTTTGCTCCGTGCTGTTGTCTTGCCTTTTTCGAATCAAAAATCTTTGACTTTGAACTTGACTTTCCTTTATCCAGTTTCGAGGAGACATTATTGCTCTTTTTACTTGTAGGTGACTTGGCAGTTTGTGAGGAAAATTCTAAGTTGGTAATCCCGACAGCGTATCTACCTAAGAGGCCACTGTCACTGTCCCACTTCAAATCGGTATCACCCAAGACATCTTTTGACATCACAACAGTAGCTAACAATCTGAGATAATTATCGTTAGATTTGTCAATAATTGTTGATTCACCAATCAACGCCATAACTGCATTTTCATTCTTGATGTACAATTTTTCGTCGTCAAAATCACCAAAGACGTAACCTACAGGTTTAAATTCTCTTATAGTGACGTCTTCCTTGAAAAGTCTATTTCTGTGTGGCCTATTGGACAAAAGATGCTCCAACTGCAATTTCTTTTTGTCACCAAGATCAGGCTTCTGAGTACCAACATAGGCATATAGATGATCAATGTTGTCATCAAACTGAGACTCAAAAAAATCGTAGAGTTTATTGATAATTGCACCAAGAAGAGATTGGATATGTGGCAATTGATTCAAATAGGTTCTTGGTAATGATCTTGCATTCAACCAGTTGATTGTTAATCTCAAAGAAGGCAAAAGGGAGGTGGAAAAAGCAAAGTCAGATTCTGAAGAACCATTCTCAATTTGCTTTTCCCATTGGCTAGTTGTTATTTTCAAAAATGCTTCAAAATATCTCATTATAAATTTGAGATATTGTTCAATGATATCTGGTGAATGATCAAGTGTGGTCTCATCTTTGTTGAGGGCTCCATCGATCAACAATTCGAACCCACCAGTCAAGATTGCAATTTGCTTGAAATAAAAATCATTGAAGATCTGTTTATGATAGTCTAGCTTGGACATAATGAAATAAAAGTCGTTTTCAATATCTGTGATATCAAAGCCACCTATCAATTTAGGCAGTTGGGTGTCCTTGGTTTTTGATTTCACACTCCATAATCCTGGAATAAGATAGTAGTTAAATAAGACAAGAAATTGTGATCTGAGCAATTCCATCCTATCATTTTTAGTCATACTGCTTCTGTTAAAATCATTACAATGAATGAATTTATTGAAGATTGTATTCGACTTTGGATTCTTTGAAATTAAATTAATTAAATTAGAGTAAGCAACTGGCAAAGGAACTGAAGTCTGAGAAGCTCTAATAAAATTGTAAACAACATTGAATTTGTCATTTTTAGCATTGTCGATAATAGCAATGTGATTATATGGATCACCATGCGATGGTAGAATCAACAAAGCCAATTTGTAAAGCTCGATTGACTTTGAGTAATTATTGTTATCTTGCTTCGAAATAGAGCCTGTTGGTAAGTACGTTTTAGCGGCGTATGTCCTGTATCTGGACAAGTCTGCAATGTAAATAACGCAACGATGAACTATATGCACTGCAATCTCATCGTCAATTTGAGGTTTTCTTTCAGGCTTCAAATCTAATTTCAGCGTCGACACCACTCGGTTCACTGGAATTAGTGTGTCAAGGCCTGGAAGAGTGTCGTTCAAAATGGAAGCATAGAATTTAAAAGCAGAACCGACAAGACGTATAAGAGACTCAACAAGTGGTCTTCTTCTTTGAGGAGAAGCCTGACTCAACTCCGCAAGAGCATTTCTCACCAGCGGATGGTGCCTCTCTGTCCACACAGCTGTAATAGCGTCCGGAGAACTGATCATGTTAACGCACGTAGACTAGTGGAAAAGGAATCAAGATTTAGGAGAGTTGAAAAGTTGAAGATTTTTCAATAGCCTAAAAATTAATCACAGTATCTTTGAACCAATGGCAAAACAATTGTGTAGAAACTGGCAGAACGGCAGCTGCAAATACGGTGCACGATGTAAGTTTTCCCACCCACAGCAACAGTCTTGGGGAGCAAATAATGGGGGAAACACCAATTCTAACACGCAGCAAGGTGCTTTTGGTTCTTTAGGTGCATTTGGATCTTCAACTACTCAATCTCCGTTTGGTTCAAATTCGATGCAAGCTAGTAATGTTGCCAACCCATTTGGTGCGTCTTCTTCTAATCGATCCTATGGGTTTGGAAATCAAACTCAACAGGCCAATACAAATCCGTTTGGTTCCGCATCGACATCAAGCCCGTTTGGATCACTATCTGGGAATTTACAAGCTAATACAAATCCTTTTGGCTCTAACAGCAACACCACAACATCTGGGTTTGGTAACACAGGGTTTGGTGGCTCTAATACTGCCAACAATAGCGGCGGACCGTTTTCGTCGTTTGGCACTGTTTCACAAAGTACACCATTTGGCTCGAGCAATGCCGGATTTGACGCCAATACTACAAGTGCAGGAGCATTCGGAAGTTCTGGGTTTGGATCTAGTGACAACAAAGGTGCTTTTGCTGCAAATATGAATATAAACAATGGTCCATTTGGAGGGAGCACTCAATCTACGAATGCATTTGGATCAGCTCTACCATCTGGAAACAATGCAATTGGAGCTGCCAATCCAACTTCAAACAACGGACCATTCAATCCAGGTAGCTCAAATAATGGTTTCAATATGGCCAGTGCTAACTCACCCTTTGCATCAAACTCTAACAACAACAACAACAACAACAACAACAACAATGCTAATAGCACTACTAATTCTGGCTTTGCATTTGGCACTAAAGAAAACCAAAAAGCAATTGCAAACTCACCTTTTGGGATGCCACCAAATAATTCAACACAAACAGCAACATCAGCAAGTCCTTTTGGAATTGTTTCCACCAATAGCACAGCATTTGGCGCAAGTTCAAACAACAATTCTCTTTTGAACTCCTCAAACAATGGACCGTATAAACAGTGTGATCTTGAAGATGAAAGCACATATACAGAAGATTCAATTGCTGCTAATATTACAAAACTATTCGAAGCCACCGATTTCAAATTAGGTATGGTTCCTGATATACCGCCACCCCTACAATTAATATAATGTGAAAACATGTACTTATAACTTTATACCTAAATACTACTTTGTCTGATCCAGGTTTTCAGAACACCAACCTGTCTTTTTGTAACTTCGTACGCCTCTCTATAAACACCGAGGGTATCCCTTAATACTCTTGGAGATTCAGTTTGCCCATTTGCAATCATGGTCAGATGCGTTTCCATGTCCTTCCTTAAAAATGGTTTTGTTAAAGAAATGTTTTCTAGACCTATTGAAGAAAAACCCATGGCCAACCCATATCCTAAAGCGGTCGGTGTTAGATATTCCTTTACACCTCTTCCGGTATCATTAGCAATTTTCAAAGTCGCATCTAGCCCCCATGGCATTGACTTTCTTTTAACTTTATTAATATACCCACGCTGAAGAATACGCTCGATATGATCTGCAATTGTAGCGTCCGTACCAATTCCATTAATGTCCATCAGGGCAATTAATTCTGTTTCAGTAATTCCATTTGGCGGACTGGTTAACCCCTCTTGCACCTTTGCTTCACCAACAGTAACCATTTCCCCTACTCTAACATCAGGCACCTCAACTTTGTTAGATTCCCACTTTGTATACGGATAAATGTCTAAATAATTCCTTTCAGTAACAGTTAAACCTGTCATCTTAAAAGTTTCAGTCCCCCACTGCACTGTTAGAGTTCTTTTCTGACCTTTTGCGTCAGATGAGCAACATGCTAGAAACCTTCTAACAATGTACTCGTAAACCTTCAATTCCTTGGCATTTAAATTTTGAGACTCTATTGCTCCGACAGGATGAATAGGGGGATGTGCTTCATCGTCGTGTTTACCAGATCTTGGAGTTCTAATACCTTTATCAAGCAACGATTGCCCATAAGTACCCCACACTTGATTGGAAGTTTGCTTAGTGATAAAGTGTTTCAAGTCCATGGATGCAGGAAACTTATCAGTTTCTGTACGTGGGTAAGAGACAAGACCCTTTTGGTAAAGGGACTCTGCAGCTGCTAACGTGTCTTTAGCACTAAACTTGAAAAGCCGAGAACAGTCTTTCTGCATTTCAACCGTTGTCAATGGTAATGGGGCCCAGTTAGAAGTTGGAAACTCATCTAATGCAATCACTTTAGCTTTATCATTGTCAGAGTGAATACATGATTGATAGATACATACGACTGTAAGTCTGTCAAATAGTCGAAACCTAGTCCACTGCATTTTGTATTTCTTACTGCTTGCCTTCTTGATAGAGAATGATATCGACCAGTATGGCTCTTTTCTAAACTCTTTCAACCTGTTAAATCTGTCAACAACAAATCCCAAAGTAGGAAACTGACAGTTTCCAAAGGAAATCATAGGCTTCTTATCGTTTGAAACCAGCGGTAGTTCTTTTTTAAGAGAGTTAGTTAAGAATCTGGTGAACGCAAACCCTGTTCTCAAATCAAGCTCGATTCTAGTTTTCACAGCCTGTATTTGCATTTTGTCTAGCCTTCCTGGCTTATTTGCAGCTTTTATAATGTGGTTTCTTTCTAAATGAGAAAACTTAGCTCTGTAAGCGTTATCGACGTTTAGCCTTGGGTTTCCACTCTGCGCTACACCCATAATTTCTCCACCAATATATTCACCTTCTCTATCACAATCGGTCCATATCATAATCACGTCTGCCTCCCTGGCCAAATTGGCAATGTTGGAAGCCACCGAGTCCATCCCATTGCCAACTTGGAAATCCAAAGGACAATCAAACAGATCCTGCGGGTCAACCTTCCCCCACCCATGTGTTTGTGGCACTGTTAGCTCAGTAAGATGGCCTCTTACTGCTGTCATTGTGACAAGACAGTTATTATAGTTGCACCATTCAAACTTGTAGTTAAACTGGTAGTTCTTGACATACTTATCAGGCGAATTGACAGTCTCCGCCTGACCACCACTCAGTATCTTAGCTACTTCTTTTGCAATTGAATTTTTTTCTGCAACACATAGTACTCTCATATGTTCAATAGATATAAGCACATATATTAGCTATATATTTATTAGTGTAGATTTATTTACGTGTTTCTTATGCTGCTACCTGAAGTGGTAAAAAATTGAAAAAGCAGATTTCGTGTCTTTCCTTTATTTATCTTCTTAAACTTTTCGTTTATGCCTACCATTGTGAAGGAAAAGACAGCTGCTATTTACAGTCAAAGAGAGAATAAGATCCTTGTGTGTTTTTGATGCCTTTCAGCACAAATAGGGTCATAATACTCGATTTTTCATTTACGTAAAGCTGTAATGCTCATTCATTTAGCTCTATTGTATGCAAAAAAGCTTTCTTTCATGGAAGAATTGAACTATACAAAAATGAACGTTGTTCCAAACTTCTGCATCTTTTTTTTTGGCAGAACTTTCACTGCTTGATCGATATTATTATTAGGTGTTTATTTTGCAAGGTTTGGCGATTTTACATTTCACGCTTTTCAAGAAACTGGTTTTATACCAGAAATGTCATGTACTACCAAATTTATACCCTTAAGCGCCAATGCTAAAAAGCTGGTGCATTTTCATTGCTTAGGTGTTACACCGTATGATTTTGGATCGCAAATACAGCGTCATTTTCTAGATTTACATTTGGATTATAAAAAGGTGAAGAAATCTCCAAAAGCCATTAATAAAAAAGTGCCCCCATTAATGTTCACATTCGAGTTTGCTGACGTTTATACCGGTGGAAAAAGAGAAAAGAATGTGACCAAGGCAACACCAAGGCTGGACTTGAAGATCCCTTTTGTTCAAACAGACCGAGGCGGACAAATAACATATCATGGACCAGGACAGCTGGTCTCGTATTTTGTGTGGGATCTATCAAATTGGGGTCATTTTAATTCAAGATGTTTTGTAAGGATGCTAGAGAACTCATGTATGGAAACTTTGGGTCATTTGGGTGTCCCAGGTGCTTGTTTGACTCAAGATACTGGGGTGTGGGTCAATTTGAATGAGGAGAATAAATACGAAAAGATATCCAGTTTGGGACTTAACATGAAACGTAACGTGTCATCGCACGGTTTAAGCATTAATGTTGATCCTAGTTTGGACTATCTCAACAATCCAAACCTTGTGATTTGTGGTTTGGAAGGTAAGAAACAGACAAGTATTTTGAAAATTACCAATCAGTCGCCAAGTATATCCAAAGTTTCTGATGTTCTTGCCAACACCATTAGACACAGGATGTCCAATTATATGAACGAAAGTATGGATGTCTTTTCGTACGACATCAAACCCAAAAATGCTGATACCACTATTTGCGAAATGAAATCATTAATTAACACCACATTATAAAAAGTATAGATCTTATATCCAATTTAAAATTTTCGAACCTAATATCGTAACTATGACTCCAAGAGTCAAACCAGCAACAAATGGAAAGTTATGATTATTATTGGATGTCAGCAGTTTCTCTCTTTCAACGTCAAATTCCACCTTAAACTTTTCTAGAAGCAAGCTCTTTGACTCTTTTTCCTTTTCTAAAGTTTTGATATGTAGTTTAGATTTTGAGGTTTCTTCTTCTTTGATGTTGAGTAAACTTAATGTGGAATCTAATTCGTTTTGAAGTTCTTTAGCTCTTGACTTTGACTCATTTAAAGTAACACTCCTCTCAAATGTTTCCTGTTTGAGATATTGTATTTCCTTTGTATAGTTTTGAATTTGTGCCTTTAATGATGAAACTTGGTTATCATAATCAGCTTTCTTTTCATTTTCTTTTTTGAGATTTGCATCTTGCTCGTCTTTGGACTTAGCTTTCAATTGATTTATAATACTGTGAGCGTCATCCAATTGAGTCTTGAATCGCTGTGCCTCTTCGCTTTCTTTGAACTTAGCTTCAGACAAATGTAATCGATTCATTTCTAGTTCATTTTTCATTAGCTTTAATTTTGATTCTAACTCATTAATCTTTTCATGATTCAAATCTCGCTGCTTTTGATTTGGGTTGAGAAGATCACTATAGTTCTTGAGTTTTGAAGGATTCTTAGCAACGACTAACGAATTATTGTAATTTCTGATGAATTTCGAAATTGACTTTAGTCGTTGTTGTTGAATATATTCGTTATTGACAGCAACGATGAGTTTGTTAACAACGTCTTGCATATTTTTAGAGGGAGTGAGATCTAAACCTTGCTCAAATTTGCCTTCTAAAGGTGGCACATTGTCTTTCTCCTTTGCGTTTTCGTCAACATTGATTAACTGCATCAGAAGATCGTTGTGACTATCATCGACAATGTCACCAAATAGAAGGGCGTCAAAGGGAGTATTAAACAGCTCCAGTTTCTTAGTTGCCAAGTCGCCGCGACTTGTGATGTCCTTAACAATGGCATCGTATTGAGACAAGTTGATAAAATCAATGTCGCCTATAATACAAGTAATCTTTTTGTGTGCCATTTGTGATTCTAACGTTGTTCCAAGGTCAATTCTATCATCGGTTTTTAGCGGATAATCTTTGTATGCGTCGAGTTTGATTTCATTGATAAACGTACCGTTACTAGACTTCAAGTCTCTGATATACAGCTGGTTATCCTTCACGAACAATTCTGCATGGTTTCTAGAAAGAACTCTTGAGTCGAAGTAACCGTCAGTGATCTTGTTTGTGGTCTTGGGCGTGTTCTGCCTGCCAATCTTCAGCGTGTCTGGGTATATGGGGACGTTTAGGACCTTGAGAAACTCACTGTTATTGTCGGGTGCCACTAGTTTGACAATGTGCACAAACCTTTCGAGCGGTGGTGGATGCTGTGATGGTGCCAGAAAGACGCTAGCAGCGCTAGACGAGTTGCTAGTGGTGGTGGGTGCTGGCCGATGGCTCATAGCTGCAGTCGTCATCTATAACGGCTGTAATTATGGGAATTGTATATGTTGAAAGCAGGAGAAACATCTTCACTCAAAGGGGAAAATTCTGGGAGTGTGAAGATATATAGTGAAGAAGTTGAACTATAACGTGCTGAAAAGGCGTAGAGACAATTAAAGCGATGACAGTAGTAGACTTAGAGAACTAGTTACTAACTTGAGGCAATTCGGTTGTTTCTCCCGATGCCAAGTGACTTGTTGGACACAATTAAAGTGGAAACGAAATCTACAAGTACTATTTACGTAATGTGATAATGAAATGAAACTAGGAAGTGACTAGCAGTAAGAGCTATGCAGCAAGGGTCAGCAGCTAACTCTATACACTATCAACGAGCTTTGAAACCCCCCAGATCAAAAATTTTTCATTTGGTTTAGATCAGAGTTCTATTTATAAACGGCATTGGCCGCAGATACTTGGAGAACAGATTAAGCAGCAGAAAAAAGAGATTCAATGTGTAACTATTGTAAGTAGCATTGAAGGGCAAATGTCAGCGATCCCAAAATGGCTTCTGTCATGCGTTCAAGCCAATTTAAAATTGAAAGTTTCATCTTCATCACACCCAAATAGGCAGGTGTTAAAATTAAATCCTCTTGTTTCGTAGAAGCAAGCCCTTTCTTCTTGATTCAACACAAAATAATGTCATTCAGAGGCTCGCAATTCCCAATCAACGACCACATGAACAATGGCTCTAAGGCCAGAAACAATTCCTTGTCACCAGATGAAGTCCTGTCGTCCATCGAACGTCTGATCCCATCAAACAACCCCCATGTCAAACGATTCGAGACTCTCTCAGATCAACTGGACGAACTCCTCACAAAGTACCTTGGGTTCGCCAAACCGTACGTGCCTTCAATTGGTCGGTTTCTTATCGTTGCAACGTTTTTGGAGGATTCTCTTCGTATCATGTCTCAATGGAAACAGCAGGTGTACTACTTGGCCACCTACAGACACTGCTACGAATGGATCGTCAAAGTGTTTCTATTCTTCCTCATCATCGGTATGGTTCTTGGATCCCTCTTAGTAATTGTTAGAAAGCAACCGGTTATCGCAACTGCTGTCTTGGCCTCTATTGTGCTTTTGCAAGGTTTAGTCTACGGGCTCCTCTTTGAATTTTCCTTCTTCTTGAGAAATGTCTCCGTTATTGGGGGTCTTCTCTTAGCATTAAGTGATTCCCTTATCATTGACAAGAGATCTCTCTCAATGCCTGGTCTCCCAATGCTTGAAACTAAAGACTACAACAAAAAGTACTTCTTACTCGCTGGTAGAATCATGCTTATTGTCTTATTTGGTTCCTTTGCTCTTTCTGTTTCCTGGTCGTTTACTACCCTTCCTGTCATCTTCATTGGGTTCTTGTCATGTTGCTCCATTGCAATTGGATATAAAACAAGAATGGCTGCCTCCATCTTAACTTTCTTGTTGACTGTTCACAATTGTATCACCAACCACTACTGGACTTACGGTGCCTTGGACTCTAGAAGAGATTATCTCAGGTACGAATTTTTCCAAACCTTAAGTATTGTTGGTGGTCTTCTACTTATTGTTAATACAGGTGCCGGTGAACTATCTGTTGATGAAAAGAAAAAGAAGTTTTAATAATAGATTAACATTTCATTCGTCAACGTTTAGTTCTTCACAGTATTATAATTTAAGGTGAACCATCCCCCTTCATACAAGTCACAGCACAGTATTACATCTACATTTATAGCTATGTATAACATTCGATATGTCTGATGGTTATCTTATTTTTTCCATTCTTCCCGTCAAAGAAAAAAGTTTCTTTATATATACAGTACACTAAATTTGTTCACTCTATTAAGTGTATTCACAGGATCAAGTCTAGTTCCCTAAAATTTCCTTAATGCCATCCCGTGTAGTTCTTTGCATTCCACAAATTTCCATATCAACTCCTCCTCTACCTTTGGTAAGTGATCTCAACTTTGATAAATATCCAATCATTCCTCGCAATGGTGCCTCTGCAATAATCACCATTTTTTGATTACTCTCATCACTTTTCATATATTGCATTGTTGCGTCAGGTGGTACGTAAGTTTTCTCAATTATTTTGTCATTGTTCCATTCAAATGAATCAGCACTATCTTCGTCAACTTGATCACTTTGGGAAATTCCCATGATTTTAGCATGTCTTGCACCTGTTAGATCTTGAGAAACTGTACCAACATCGTTATTTGGAACATATACCTTAACTGTCATAATTGGCTCTAACAATGTGCAGTCATTTTTCTTAAGAGATCCAATACATTTCAAAATACACTGTCTTGTCAATTGAATCAATGGTGCAACAGACGTTATATCATTTAATGGAGGCACATTCCATGATTCAACTTTAACGACAATAGAGTGTAATGGTAAACGCGCAATGCTTCCACCCATTTGGAGTCCACCATTTGTGCCTGAAAGCACTGCTTGAATAAACTTTTCAAACGGAATAGATAACGGCCATTCCTCTAGTGCAAGAGCTTTTTCAATTGTAGCAGGAATTGCAGATTTTCCAAATATTAATACGTTATTTTCATCCATTATATGAATTTGAGAATTGTCATAATCCTGAAACTCTAAAACTTCATTGACATCGTTTTCAAATGGGTGTAAACTCAATGAAACAGAAAATTGCGAATCTAAAGGCTGAGAACTATCTACCTCCAAAGTTTTTAGTTCAGTAGGCTGAGTGATGGTTTCTTTGTAAGTGACTTTGATATCCCCGATATCAGCAGAAACTTTTAAATCATTTACGAGACGATCTCTAGTGACCTCTAAGTGAAGCTCTCCCATCCCTGATAGTACAAGCTGGTTTGTCTCTTCATCAAAATGTAATTTTAAGGAGGGATCTTCTTTTAACATTGTCTCCAAGGATGAAACTAATTTTCTCCTATCTGCTACTGTACTTGGCTCAATGGAAACACTAAAAACAGGTGGTGGAACTTTGATGGCCATTAATTGCATATTTGATTCTAGCGGAGTCAATTGATTAACAGTTTTACCCATTGCATTTCCAAGTAAAGTATCACCTGTTGAGATTGATTCACAACCTGTTATAACACCGATATTACCAGCACTCAAATATTTAACGTCAAGCGGAGTTTCACCGTTCATAACTAATAATTTACCTATTTTGATTTTTTCACCAGTCGTAGAATTTATCAAGTTGGAATTTGGTGTAATTTTACCTGAGTATACTCTAATATAAGTCATTAAACCTCTAATCGGATGATTGACCACCTTGAATGCTAGTGCCGCCGTCAAATTTCTGTTTTTGTTAATGACGATAGATTTCGTTTTTGGATCTATCGCAACAGGTAAACTAACAGTTTCCATGGCCGCCTTTTTTTTAATCTTTTGAACAGAAGTTGCAGCTGGCGGCGTTATATCAATTGGCGAGGGAAGGTAGTTCACAATTGAATCTAATAATGGCTGTACACCAATGTTTTTAAAACTTGCACCACAAAGAACTGGAACAACCTGGGATTTTATGGTGGCACTTCTAATAGCATTTTTTAAGATGGATGAAGGAACCATCATTGGATCTTCATGCTCTAAAAATGACTCAACAACGTTTTCATCGTACTCGCTCAGTAAGTCAACAAGGTAAGCCCTTGAATCCTGCGCTTGGTCTAGAACACCTGCTTCTTCAACGCTCAAAATGTCAATACTTTTTCCATCAAGATCCTTTTCGTTCCAGACTAGTACCTTCTGATCTAATACATCGACGACACCCTTAAATACACCATTTTGAAAATAAGGGATGTTTATAAGAGCCGGTCTGACCTTTAATGCGCTAACAACTTCCAAAATGGTTCTACTGAACCCAGCACCGTCTCTGTCCATTTTATTGACGTAGATAATTGATGGGAGTCGATTGCCTTGAGCCCAGACTCTTTCAGTTTGAGGTTCAACACCAGCGACTGCATCTAGGACCACAACTGCACCATCGACAACTCTTAATGAACGCACAACCTCAAATCCAAAGTCTGCATGACCAGGTGTATCAACTAGATTGATTTTGGCATTTTGCCATGGAACAGTAACCGCAGCACTTTGGATAGTAACACCACGCTCTCTTTCTTGCGACAAGAAGTCTGTAACTGTATCACCTTCATCAACATCTCCAATTCTTCTTGTAACACCAGTGTAAAAGAGAATTCTCTCAGTGGTTGTAGTTTTACCAGCATCAACGTGAGCAATAACACCAATGTTCCTGATTTTTGAAATGGATGTTTTTAGTAGCAAATCGTTAGCGTAATCAAACGTAGAATTCCATCTTAAACCCAGGCGAAGTATCTGAGGCTTAAGGAACTTCAATACCTTCATTCGCAACAATTATTCCAATAAGGAAAGTGTTGAAAAAAGGCAAGAAAAAAGTGCATATGTTAAAGAATTCAATTTAGTTACAAATAGATAGATTTACAAGCAAATCAAACGCAATGTGATACCAATTGACGTAGTAGTTAAAATAGAGCTTGCTTTCAAATCATTTCTGCTTTTAAACCAGTTGTTTTAAGATGATGTTTTTGTTTGATTCAGTATCATTGAGCCAAAAACAATCTACATACTGTTATGTCATTGTTCGTTATAGAATATAGCTAAGAAAGACAACGACAACAAAACTACGAGCAAACTATTCCATATTAGTAGGATTCACTCCAATGCTTGACCATAGTGGTGATTGATCAAGGCTTTCAGCTTACTCTTTTCTTTAATGGCATTTTGAAATTTTCAAAATTTTCATCATCCTGTTCCACAAAGATCTTTATTTTGCATATTTGCATATACACACTGAAATAGAACGACAAAAGTAATAGATGTCGACTACATTTGATATTAAGGAAACATACCTCCGTTTCTTAGAAGAAGATCCGGACATGACCATGCCTATTGCTGCTATTGAAGCACTTCTAACGTTATTGAAAGTCAAACAACCTAGTACTGCCAGTGAACTAATCTCTCTCTTATCAAGGGCCACTGATGAACTAAGGGCATCAGTGCATAATTCTGTTTCCTTGTCAGCAGGTTGTGATTTATTCACACGTTTCGTTTTAAGAAATACACATTTATACTCAGATTGGGAGGCATGTAAAACACATCTTGTTGAAAATGGACAATTGTTTTTACAAAGAGCCAAGGAATCCCGTGACATGATTGCAAAGATCGGATTCCAATTTATTAAAGATGACGAAACAATTCTGGTTCACTCATATTCACGTGTGGTGTTGGCGCTCTTGGCACACGCTAGATCCAAGTTTATTAGGTTCAAAGTGATAGTTACTGAGGCAAGGCCGTCAATTTCAGCAAATGGTGAGGATATGGCTAAGGCACTAAAGGATCTAGGGATCCCAGTTTGTCTTATTCACGATTCTCAGGTCGGTTTCATCATCAATAAAGTAGACAAGGTTTTCATGGGTGCTGAAGGTGTTAGTGAAAGTGGTGGTATCATAAATCACATGGGATCATATCAAATTGGTGTTTTGGCAGCAAATGCCAACAAGCCACTTTATGTTGTTTCTGAATCTCATAAGTTCGTTAGATTGTTCCCCTTAGCACAAGATGATCTACCAAATGACAATTTAAACGACCGTGATGACGATTTCTTAAAGGCTCCAACGGTTGATTTCACACCACACCAATACATCACAGCGCTTATTTCAGACTTGGGAGTTTTGACACCTTCAGCAGTTTCTGAGGAATTGATCAAAATGTGGTATGATTGAGCATGGGTGTTGGCTAATCCTTTATAAAAAGGCCCGCCTATCTGATAGACCGGTACAGTGCTTTGAAATGCTTTAATTTTTTTAATGTCATTTATATACATTTAAAAAGTAATCTTTTTACCTTTTGATTCAACAATTGCGGCACTTGCTCTTTGAGCAGTTGCTAAAGCCACTGAAGACTTGAGCCTACGTTCGTTGCTATTGTGTGTTTTGGCCTTCTTTTGTTTTGGCTGGAACCCCTTGTTTGGATCAAAGGAGCTCGCCGCCACTGGCTTCGCTTCGGTCTCGTACTCTGGCTTGGGTGTGTCCGCTGCAACGTCGTCAAAGCTCCTTTTAGGCTTTCTTTGTGATCTATCTTCACCAAACTCCATACGCAACGGGCGTCCCATCATTCTCTTACATGACTTGTCAGCGAGCGCCTTTGCAGCACCCTCCTGGTCCTTAAAATCGATGAACGCAAATCCTTTACACTTACCCGAGTCTTCGAAGGTGGCCATTCTTACTCTCATGATCTCCCCACAGTGTCTGAAGTGGCTTTCCAAGAGCTCCTGGGTGGTGTCGAACGCTAGGTTACCCACAAAAAGAATTCTCGAAGGCGCATTGCCCTCTTTAGGCACTGGCGTTGGTCTGCCCTCAAAGTTGGAAGAGGCCTTAATCAAGAGGTTACGTCCGTTCACCTGCGTCTCACTGAGTCCCACCACGGTTTGCATCTGCTCCTCGGTTTTAAAATCCATGTAACAGAACCCCCGGTTTTTCCTTCCGTTCTTTGGCAACTTCACTCTTGTGATGTCCTCATCGTCAAACGATGTCTTTGTCAGCACGAAGTTTCTCAAATCCTCCTCGGTGGTATCATATGACAAGTTTCCGATCCAAACTGCAAAGTTGGATCTCGCTTCCGGCTTACTACTGCCTTCCTTTTCGCTGGCTTTGCCCTCTTCCTCCTTGGTCTCCTTCACACTACTGCTTATGCTCTTTTCCTTTTCGAACTCCTCCGCTGTTTTCTTACCCTTCTTTAGCAAACGCAATTCCTTTTTTGAGAGCGGCGTTGCCTTATTGACATCAATTTCAATTTCTCCGTCACCCAGAACCTTATCCTTTATACTTTCTCCCATATCTATTCCTCTATATCTATGAACTCTTGAATTTTATCAATATATAGATATATAGATATATGTGTTAGAAAGAGCGTGTAAAAATTTTTTTTTATTCGTCTTTCCTTTTTTTGGAATGTAAGAAATGCAAAAAAATTTCATTTAACCGTTATTTCCTCTTTGGGAAACCGCTCAGCAAAAGCATTCCGCACGCTCAGCAACGCTTTTTATGCAGGCGCGGCCGTTTTTTGTGCAGGCTTCTACGTTACGCGACGTGCATGTCGTCTAAGCTCCCTTCTAGAACACGTGCGCACGTTTCTTTTTTTGTGAAATGCCTTTTTTTTTTTTTTTTTGTTTTTGTTTTCATTTCGCTGAAGCGCTAAAAATAGTAACAAAAAGAAAAGAGTAAATAAAACAAGGAAAATTTTTTTATAGATTTGGGGGAAGCTCTTGAATAATAATAATGTGATCTTGTTATTTACCAAACTTGAGTTTGTTAGCACGTCTCACTCTTTTTTTCGAACACTTCTTCTCTCATTGAACCAACATGCAATTCACACTAGTTGCTGCTGCACTCACTGCACTCATTGCATCTTCCAATGCCATTGCACCACTCGGATTCAACTTAGGTGTCCAGGACAACAGCGGTAACTGTAAGACCGCCGATGAATACAAGCAAGATCTTGACACCATCGCCTCATACTCCAAGAACATCAAGACTTACTCTGTCTCGGACTGTAACACCCTCGAGATTCTCGGTCCTGTTGTGGAATCCGAAGGCTTCCAGCTTTCGCTGGGTGTTTGGCCTACTCCAAGTGACAAGTTCCAGGCTGAACTTGACGCCATGAAAACCTACCTCCCAACCATCTCCAAGTCTTCCATTTTCAACGTTCTCGTTGGTTCAGAAGCGCTTTACAGAGGTGACCTCACCGGTGACGAGTTGGCCTCCTTGATTTCTGAAGTCAAGGAAGCTCTTGCTGACATCAAGGACAAGAACGGCGACTCCTACAGCGACGTCGCTGTTGGTACCGTTGACTCATGGAACAAGTACGCCGACGGTAGCGCCAACGCTGCCGTTGCCGTTTCCGACGTCTTATATGCTAACGCCTTCTCCTACTGGCAAGGTCAAACCATGGCTAACTCATCCTTCAGTTTCTTTGACGACATTATGCAAGCTCTTCAAACTGTCCAAACTGCCAAGGGTTCCTCCAACATCGACTTCTGGGTCGGTGAAACCGGCTGGCCAACCGACGGTTCCAACTTTGGTTCCTCTGTTCCATCTGTTGACAACGCTGCTGAGTTCTGGCAAGACGGTGTTTGCGCCATGAGAGGTTGGGGTATCAACACCTTCGTTTTTGAAGCCTTTGACGAATCCTGGAAGCCTGAAACCTCCGGTTCCTCTGTCGAACCATACTGGGGTGTCTTTGATTCCAACAGAGTCCTCAAGTACGACTTGGACTGTGACTTCTCAAACTAACTTATATCATTATCATGAATCCTCCTTTTTCTTCACTGCAGTATTATTTATACCTATTTTAGCTTCAACTCGAAAAAAAAAACTTATATCAGAATTTGTTAATAAAAGATCACCAACAATGACAAGTGAAGTAGATGTTCACTAGTTTATAAGCTTATTGTTCATTTATCTGGTTTTATATTTGAATAGTATTGATTTTTTATTTTATTTACCTTCCATTGACTTACATTTATAAAACTACGTAATTTTCGGGAGCTCTTCAAGGAAGCCCTCCTACACTTCTGGAATTGACGTATATATCTTTACTTGAAAGCACCTCTAAATGTATTAGCAGACTTACCGGACGGCTCTGCATGCTACGACATCTTTTTTTGACGCCAGTTTAAGAAGCACAACTAAAAAAATACTAAAATTAAAGACGCGTTACGTTAATGAAATTCACAGCTTCAGCTAACTTTGTCCTCTTATATAATATTCATATATTGACATACTGATACAATGTCTGACTTTTACAGTGATGGTACTGGATACGGTGGCTATAATGCCAATGGTAATGATAACAAAGAGACCTCAGGCTCTCAAAGATCTTACAATAAACAGCAACTCACACCAGTGACAATCAAAATGCTCGACGACGCCCTTATTGGCAATGACGGTTCCTTCACTTCAAATGGGATTGATATAACTGCTGTTAGATTCATTGGTTGTGTTAGGACCATTGACCCACAGCAAACGTACGATCTATATGAAATTGAAGATGGCACAAACTCCATCAAGACAAGAATTTGGAACAGTAAAGACGACGAGGACGGACAGAGTTCTGGATTTGAACAACCCTCTATCATTATTGGTGACTGGGTTGAAATAGTGGCATCTTTAAGAGATTTCCAAGGCAAGATTCAAACACATGTTCAAGTTATCAAAAAGATCACAGATTTTAATTTGATTCCGTATCACTTTTTAAACACTACAAGCAACTGGCTACATTTGACAGGTAAATTGGGCTCTTCGGGTGTTAAAAATGATACAAAACCATCTAATGATTCACTGTTTGTGCAGCAAGATACAATTAGTTCAACCAACGCGGGTTCCACCGCAGGTAAAGTGCTTCAATTTATCCAAGATTCATCTAAACAAATGTCGGAGGGTGTTCCAATCGGCTATATTTGTGACCAATTGCATCTGAACTCTAATGAAGTTCAATCTGCCATTGATGAACTAGTCAATGACGGTATTATTTTCACTTCTAGTGATGAAGATCATTATTTACCTGTTTAGTGTTTATTTGAACTCTCTAATTCTCTTTCATTTATACACACTTTCAATAATTTTTGCTTCCTTTGTAGCAAAAAATGTAGCCCATAAATCATCATCGTAAATCAATTCACCTTCCTTTCTATCACTTTCAGTGACTTTGGTCATTTCGTTTGCTTCCAACTGATCTTCATCAATCTCAATTTGTTCATTTTGTCCTCTGGTTTGTGCCGCCTCTAGTCTTTTCTTTGTACTCAAATATGCAATACTTTCTTCAATGGATCCTTCAATGACGAAATTCCAAACGGTTGTTTCCACATCTTGCCCAATTCTATGGATTCTACTGACCGCTTGTAGTTCAAATGACAAATTAACCATCGGTTCACAGAGAAATACATGTGATGCATTTGTGAATGTTAACCCAGCAGCTTGCGCAACCGTATTTAGTAAGAAGCAAGAGTATTGGTTATTACGTTTGAATTCTTTTATATCATAATCTAGTTTACTCTCACCTTTATCGAATCTCCCTTTGGATATTTTCGGACCAACATTACCTCTACCTACTGTAGAAAATGGATTAATTCTTGAACTAGTCCGACCAGGTAAACTTAAATTTTTCTCGGTCCATGATTTATATGTAATACCCTCTATCTTCATTGCCTTTGATAAAATAATTAAAAATTTATTCCATTGTGAAAATACTAATATTTGTGCTTTATCATTTATCTTTCTAAGGTATTTAACCTGTTTTATAATCATATCAATTTTTGTTCCGTATGACCTTGTCAATTCAATTGATCCAATTTCTTCAAGGACATCATTTGAGATTGAGGAATAAACAATGTTCAAATCTCTCTCAAGCATCCTCTTGTTCTTCAATTTCTTAATTTCACTGTTCACGTTATCATCGTCTCCTTCATTGCTATCTTGTAAGTCTGTTTCATTATGGTTAGCATCAACTATATCTCCTCGTAAACCTCCCTTTGAGGTAACAAAATGATATAATTCTCCTTTTTTTATTTCCTTCTGACATAAAGGGCATATTGGTTTTGTATTCATCCATTCATTAAGACAATCACGGCAATATTTATGACCACATGAGGTTAATGTACCAATTAAAATACTATAGGTGCAAATAATACACTGATCATTGGTTTCTTTTGGAGCAAAATCTCCATTGTTAGTTTCATTATTATTGTTGACATTCAATGAATTCAAGTAATTTAGCCTAATGGTGTTTGTTTTAACTTTTGACTGGTGAGCCTCCATTAAAATTTCAAAATTCATCATCTCTCTCACTGCTGCTTGACTAGGTGACAAATCGTTTGATTTTTGAGGTTGGTATTTAACTAGATCATCAGATCTTGACTGAAGTGCTTTATAGTAAGAAATCTTCGAATTGAAAACGTCATTTATCATATTCAAGTATTTGGTCTTCATAAGTTTCAATAATTTGTTTTGATTATTTAGTTCCCCTTTGAGATTCTTAATGCAATCATTTAATTGTTTAATTCCTGCAATAAGTGTCTCATTAGAGAGTATTTTACTACTTGATCCGATTGAGTTTTCCAAATTTTGTCTCTCATCTGTTAGCTCCAATAAAGCCGTTTTGACGGTTTTCTTTGGAGCATCACAGGCTTCAGGTTTAGATTCAATCCTTAGTTTATTAAGTTTATTAAAAATGTTTTTTTCTTGGGCTTTTTTGTTGTACTTCCTCTTCTTGACTGGTTTTTCATCATATTTATTTCCATTCCTTTTCTTTCTAACCCATTCTTTATCTTCATCATCACTAATGTCAACTTCGGTAATAGTTGGTTTAGTCTCCAGTTCTGTACCATTTAATGTCCTTTCTCTATCATTTAGTATTAGTGGAATTTGGTCAATCAGTGCCTGGGACTCTTCTTGAATTAACAAAGAATTTGAATATTCCAAACCAGTTAAGTCTTCTTCGCCTCTTGTTACAGGTAGTTTTTGGAGCTCTACCAATCTTGTAAACCATTTATTAATAACGTCCGATTGTTTATCTAATTCTTCAATAGTATCAAGTAATCTTTGGCATATAAACTGTGACGCAAGTGAAGGTTTAGATTCTCTCAAATTATCAGATAGCTTGTTTTGTATTGGAACTGAAATGCTGTAGTATTTAAGATCGGTGCTTTCATTTTCTTTCTTTACATTTACTTCTTCTTCTTCTTCTTCTTCTTCTTCGTCTATTTCTTGTGGAATCTCATCTTCTGTGGAAGGCCCAGGGTCAAAGGAGGGAGTGTAAAAAACAACTTTACTGAATTCTTCAATCATTTTTCCAATCATTTCCTTTGTTTTATTTAAGGGAAACTCTAAAATATGGTTAATTAGATCATCTGCTTTCTTATAATATTCATTTTCTTTATTATAATGCAGTATTTCTTCTTCACTCAATACTCCCACATCAATGACTTTTTCTTCAACTTCATCAAGCTCTATGATTTTAGTATTCAGCTCTTCAAATGTTTCAGGCAGCTCAAACATTGGTCGATAATGCTGATAGTGTGAAGAAGCTAGAAGAAAGTAGGATTGATGAAGCAAATCTTGATATTTCAATAATCTGTTATTTAAAATCATCTTGTCAGCTTTTGCCGTTTCATCTTCTAATGTAGTCCGCTTTGTTATTTCTTCAAGTTTGTATTTTATCAAGTCGATTCTTAGATTCAACTCTTTAATAACTTTTTCAAATAAGACCTTCGACTTTTCAGGTTTTCTTAAAAATTCCCAAATTCTACCTATATTAATATTATCCCTAATGAATCCAGAATCATGATGATAGATATCCATCTCCGTATTTTTAACTAGATCTTTTAAAACAACATCTAATGTACCAATCGAGATCTCGCTAATATCACTTTCACTGAGCCTTTCATCTTTGGAAGCACCTATGTCTTGGGTATTCTTTAATAATAATGCATGTGAACAAACCATCCTTAACCAACTGGACCATTTTCTCATCTCAACTTTGCTTTTATCAATATCAAATCCTTCAACAACAGGTTCTCCGTTTTCGTTTAAACCGACTTGTTGTAAAAATCTATTATACAAATTGGAGTAATTATCCCATTCAATATTCGTGAATGGTGACCTCAATAAAATTCTTTTTTGATTCGGTAACTGAACTTGATTACCTACCATTTTTTTGGTATGTCTCAAACACCTGCTTTTAATTAATCTGTCAAATTGATTCCTTGGTAGACTCTCCCACTCACTGGGTGTTAATTGATCTAGAGGATAAAGTCTTTGAGATTGTACTAACGACAATAAATCATTCAAATTCTTTCTAATTAATGTACCTGAAACACACCAAGTGTGAATTCTTGGAAGGATTTTGGTAAACTTGGAAACTTTAGACATTGAAATTGATGCTAATTGGGCCTCATCCAAAACCAGTCTATGAAATTCCAGGAGCATCAGTGGCGATGAATAATCAATCCGTTTGAAGGAACTAGAAGCTGACCTTTTGGGCCTTTCAGTTGGTTTGAAAATTGCTCTATCTAACTCTCTTGCAAGTATGTTATAAGACGTCAAAACAATATCAAATTGTGCAAGAAATGTTGCGATGAAACCAGGAGTTAAAGTTGGATCGTTTTGTTCCATTGCCATAACACCTTTGTAAACAAACACACTTAAATCACTGGAATATTTAATTTCATCAACCCATTGGGATATGATTGTTTCCGGGCACAAAATTAATGTTGTCTTACATTCTGTAACCAATCTGGTGTGGTCAAATGGATCTCTTTTCAAATCATTAATTACATTATTTCTTGGATTACATTTGATGAGTGAAATCATTTCAAGCGTTTTACCCAATCCCATTTCTTCACATAAAAAAGCTTTCGCCGGAGGAATAATTGAAATATGTAGCTCATTGACATACTTTGAAGTTAAAATACCTCCATTGAAAGGATTCCACCAAACAGTTTCTTCTAAGAGATGATCATTATTTTCAAATTTAACTCTAGTCCATCCTGGGGTAAATCTGTCGAGAAGTTCACTTAGCTGATCATCATTCATTGTTTCAGTGCCAAAGGCTACATTTTCAATGTGTTGATCAATTAGTTGAACACCTTCATGGTTTAGCATCCACTTCAGAGACTGTGATTGAAATGGCAATAATGTTTTTTCTATACCCTTAAGATTCAACGGCTGGCAGTGAATATCATTGGTTATTGTATTTGTGTTTTGAGTGATCGTTGAATAAAACGATGAAACAGTCTGATTAGACCAATTTATTGTGTTAGAAAGCTGGAAATCGGTTAGCTCTGGTAGGATTAGATAATCCATTAGTACTTTTAAATTATGTAGTGTTCGATTAATTGTTTTGAAATATAAACTCATTTCAATCCAAATTTGGTATTTCAATCTGCAACTTATTGATATTTCGTTATCTCTTAAGGTTAAGTGTAAATATTTCAAAACTGGAGTTCCAATATGAAAATTAGTGGCATTGATAACAGGGCCATGTGTTAAAAAGTAATGTAAAACTTGATGAAGCTCTTTGTTGGCAGTATCGTAGCTAATTTTAAACAGTGGCTCCAATTTACCAGTTGGTAAGCAGTTTATCAAAATTGAATCATTGAAAACACGATGTTTCACTACTATATTTTGCAACTCTATATGATCATTATCTGCAAAAAAATTGGGACTAAAGTTATCCCCTATATGAAAAGTTTGGTTTAAGATGTGGTCACCATCAACTAATTTGATGAATTTGCTGGATGGGATCAATGGTTCTTTATAAGCACGCTTTGGAGGGGTTTTGATTAATTTTTCAATGCTGTCAAAGTTTATTGTTGATCCTATAATTTCCATATTAGTATCCGTAGCGTGATTATCAAAGGATAGACACGGCAATTTATTGTTGAAAAGTTACTTTAGATATAAAGGTAAGTGTATCAGAGAGAGAGTAAAAAAAATATATTGTAAAGATGACAAGGAATATCATGAAAAATTCGAGTTGTGCATATCGACTGAAAGCAGACACAGATAACCGTCTGACAATCGGTTTGCTGGAATCAAAAGCATGCCAATGGAATGGAATTCTCAAAAATTACCTGTGTTTGTTAAATTCTTTAGCCGGCATCCTGATCCACTAGATTACCACGCCTTTCTTGATCCTTTTCTAAAACCTCAAATAAACCTTTGAAGTTACCAGCACCAAACCCATTATGGTTGTGTCTTTGGATGATTTCAAAGAAAAAAGTCGGCCTTTCAAACAACGGTCTTGTGAATAACTGTAGTAAGTAGCCATTTTCATCGAAATCAACAAGGATGCCGAGCTTCTTAACGGCCCTCATCGTTTCTTTGATCTTGGGATGCTTATTTGCCTTCATTTTCTGCTCTAAATTGACATAATATTCATTGGGGACTTTGATGAAATCAACTCCCGAGTTCTTCATCTTTTTAATACAATCAATGATGTTATTTGTCCTTAAAGCCATGTGTTGAATACCAGAACCATGATTGAACTCAATGAACTCTTCAATTTGTGATTTTTTCAAACCTTTGGCCGGTTCGTTGATTGGCATTTTCACTATTTCATTTGAAGAAGCCATGACAGTTGATTTTAAAGCGGAATATTCAGTGTACACCATGGTCTCGTCCACGGACCAAAATTCATGAAATCCAAAGGCAGTTTTGTAGAAGTCACAAGCCTTTTCCAGCTGGTTCCAATCCTCATTTTGCACACAATGGTCAATTGCATCCAATTTGATGGGCGGTGGCTTATTTAGGAACGATTCATCAACAACGAACCCTGGTAAAAACCCAGCATAGTTTGATCGGTTGACGAAGGTGTGTACGACGTCATTCAAGCCGGCAATCCTGGCAGTACAAACAGTTCCGTACGTGTCTTTGTACTCTGTCGCCTCTTCTAGGACATGTGCCCCACCCGTTCTTGCAATCTCAACAGCAGCATGAATGTCTCTCACCTGGAACGCAACGTCCTTGACTGCGTCCCCGTGAGTAGCCACGTGTCTGTGGATGTCATCCACTAGGGGGTCCTTTGGAGTCGAGTGCAAGGGTCTGATGGCACCAGCGAACACCATTATGATGTTATTGTTCTTCACTGCAATGGCCGAGATGTTTCTTGAGCCAGTTTCTAAACCCAGAAACGCATAGTACTGGAATCCATAGCACTTCACCATGTGGGCCGCTACGATCTTGGGGCACGACACATAAAACATAACATGGTCAAAGTTCTCACAAGATGGACAAGAGTTCAAATCACCACTGATGGTGATTTCGTGAGTATGCACTAGTGAGGAGTTAGCAATAGTCATTTTTGAGCAACCAAAGAATATAAGAGGTTATACAGGGAATAAAAATTATAAAAGAGCTGTTTGCAGTCTGTTTAAAAGCTTTGTTGCCAACAGGTGCTATAGACCCATCACAAAACAGGGGTTGGTAGCTCAGAAATCTGCTGCTGAGCATCCAAACTAAAATGCTGAGCAAAATCCCTTTTTAGAAACAACATATTTCCTGTCGTGGTTAATAGGTCACGTGAACAAGCACAGAGCTGCTACTTAAGCAAGACCATTCAAAGTAGGTAGAATAAGTCCACGAAGCCCAGAGTAAAGAGGTTGTGCGAGCGTCGCCAGCAACTCTTTAGTGAATTGCGGGCGGCTTGCAGACAGTGCAATACAAACACGCATGACTGGAAGTCTAGCATCAATCTCGCTACAAGCATACTATCGGAGGATTAGCTGCGTTATTTCCAGGCAGCGAAAGCAACTGGCTTTGCAAAAGACATGCATACTCTAAGCACAGAATCACAAAGAAGAGGCACTTCCCGTTGAATAAGCACCCTCGATGATTTCAGCACGCTTTTACACCGACCTATAGTTGCTAACTATTGTTCAATATCTCCAAAAAATGATTATTACATCACGGCACGCGACCCTTCAACAGTGAAAGCCCACAAACACGCAACTCATCACCACTCTCGACACACCGTGTCTCTACAGCTACACCTCAGACACACCATCGCTAAGCTTCTTCGCTGGCTCCGCTTAGGGACTCGCCAATCGGCCGAATTCCCCGATTAGGTAATTGTGCACACAGAATGCCGAGCGGACGGCTTTACGTCCGATGATCGATGGTCCCCTCTTTGTATTGTACGTCATGAAGTGGCAGTCACGACAAGTGTTCAAATGAAGTGTGCTAGGTAGTGGTAGACTCCACTTGACAAAAAACTATAAATACAATTCTAGCATCCGTCCAGCTCTAGCGCAGATCTACAGATTTGGCCGCAAGCGTCAGCTTTATTTCACTAGTTCCTGGTAAAAGTACGTTTGAAGTACATAAACTCGCTTTAAGTCGTTCCAACATATACATAACTTAGTCCATACCTCATTAAGAGTCTCTAGTAGTTGCATCGTGCTACAGCTAAAGGTTCACCAGTCCACCCAACAAAAAAATTTTCTATTGTTGTGTGACATATAGTCTGTTTTGACAGAAAATTCATAAAATAGAAGAGAAAACCGTTGAACATAAAACACCAAGCAAAGAAGCGTGAATTACTTTGCTTACATATAAAAAGAGGAAGCATTAAGTTAATTTGCTACCAAAAGCACTGTTCCCCACTTCAATTTTGTTGGTCAATTGCTTGTTTGAAACACTTCGTTCAGCTTGTTGAAATTTCAGACAATAGAGAAAAATTAGGTGATTTTTCTTAAAAAATAATAGTTACATAATAAGTGACCAAAAAACGAACGGTTATTACCCAAAGATATTTTTGTGATATTGATCCACTGAATAGTGTGCGCTACTACAATAAACACGAACTTGAAAGCCTGAATCAATTCTTTTTTCTTCTGATTTTAGTATATTTTCATTCTTGCAGCTATGAGTACTGCTATTTCTCAGTTAATCAAGTCACAGACAAATAACGCTGCCGATGGTACTGGTATTTCCAAGTTGTTGATCATCACCAAGGACTTTTTGAAGCTTCACGATGTTCATGACATTCCTAGCTACCTCGTCTCGTACGTGCAGGGTCAACAGCAGTCGCAATTTGGCTCGTATCCAGACCACAAGGACGTGGCTCCCTCTGCCGTGTTCATTGCTGTATTTGCGTTGATCTCAATTGCTCATGCAACCATTTTTACAATTAACTGGAAAAGAGGCCACAAATTCCTCTTGTCTGCTCTTTTGGCGCTGTACGCCACAATGCGATGGATTGGATTTGCTTTGCGTATAGTCTGGGCAAAGGACATCTTCAAAATTCACACTGGTATCGCCTCCGAAGTTTTGCTTGTGTTGCCAATTGTGTTTCTAGCTTCATTCAACTTGGTGCTAGCCCAACGTTTGTTCACTTGGAGGCATCCTATAATTGGTAACCATAGATGGTTTTGGAACTTGATGATTTTCCTCTATTCTGTTGTTACTGCTGTTGTTATCATGACAATTGTTGCTGGTGTTGTTCCTTACCTTTACTTCCTCTCAAGATCCAATTACGATATGTGCCGTAATGTTGTTAAAGTTACTTCAGTTTTAATCTGCTTGTACTCATTAGCTTCCATCGTTCTTGTCATTTTATCCTTCATTCTCAAGACCACCAAAGCTGAACAAAACTCTCTCATTTATCAACCATTTTGGATCAAATCCTTTTCTCCATTTTATTTCACACCAAAGAATGCTGCGAAGGAAGGCGAACAGCTATTTGTTAATGCACACGTTAACGATGGTAGACCTGCATTGAGAACCATTGTTGGTGGTGCCTCCTCTACCGTTACTGGCCACGATGTTGATGAATCTGAAGCATTGACCCAATTTGAGATGGCTAACAGCTCCAAATTCGCCACCAGACATAATGCTTCAATTTCAATTATTGCCATCACTTCCATTTTTGTGTTCCTTGGTGCCATATTCAGATGTGTTGCTTGCTTCATTGATGATATTTTTTCTTCTCAATCATGGATTTACAAGCCAGTTGTTATGTACGTGTTATGGGGTGCTTTAGAAACAGTGTGCAATGTTATTTATCTTGTTGGTAGAATCGATTTGAGATTCTACAGACCTGATTCTTTGAAGGGCAGCTGTTTCACTGATAAGCCACAAATCAATACCCAGCTGTCGCCAGTAAACACGGCAACCAATACCAACGTTACTAATGACAAGGAGCAAAATTCCTCGTTTACAAACAGAAGCTCCTCTTCAACTAGGGTTTAGCTTAGTGTTGCATTCTCAATTTTACACTTTCTTTCCTTCCTACGTTGAACAGAATATTTGTTGTTGATGAGATAACAGTTCCCACTCCAAAATATAAACTGTATAGTATCAACACCATAATATCGTCTTATTGGCTGCTTTTATTTGTTCTTTTTCATTTTGTTCTTTTGATTTTTAATGTATATCTCTTTGTTATCTTAACTAATATTTAATTTTTGTTCGTTAGCAGGTTTTGATATAATGTATGATACTTAGTTCAAATTTGCACTTATATCTCATGTGTATCCTATTTTATATAATTCGTATACTTCATTATGTACTTTAATGCAAGTGAAATTTATATTATAGGATCTCTCGTTGGTCAAAAACAATCTTCTGACAGATCTCTCTTTTTTATTAACTAAAAATGGACTTGTTTTTGTATACGCTCAATTGTGGAAAGAAGGCGCCCAATGGAAGTAAACTGATTGCTGACTTAAATAGCAAGCTACCTACTAGATGCCCAGGTATATTAGTGTTTGCGTTTCAAGAACTATCTTCAATTTTAGAAGGGACATACTACAATAAAATTGATCATATCTTACAAAATGTATCAATTGATCTACGAACGGAACTAGAGAGAAAGTATGAAGAAACAGTTAAGTTTGTTTCTATGTGCCATTATGGTAACATTGGGTTGATTATCTTGAGTTCAAGCACAATTGACCTTGACCAAATTGTCAAAAGCAAGGGAGTTCCATTAGGTCTCTACTGCACGTCACTTAAAGGTGGTATTGGGCTACGTATTGAGGTTAATGGACAGCTATACACGTTTTGTGTTGTTCATTTGAATGCAGGTGAGGGGAATTCGAGTCTCAGAAGGCGAAATAGTGATATAAGGGCGGTGCTTTCAGGAATCAAGTTTGATGATGACATGAGTGTGCTGTGCAATGATAGTCATTGCTTTATGTTGGGGGATTTTAACTATCGGGTTGATAACGGATATGATCAATTCACCAAAGTGTTAGAAGAAGGTGCTTTAGTGGACTTTAACGAATTTGAGATTGATTTTGAACCATCTTACAAGTTTCAGTTGGGTACAAATGAATATACTGAAGCAAGAACGCCATCTTGGTGTGACAGAATCATTTACTTGGGAGATCCTAAATATCGACTTCAAACATATGATGTCGTCAAGAAAACGATGTTTTCCGATCACAAACCGGTGGTTTTGCATGTGCAAGTGTTAAACGACAGGTATCTAAAAGATATCAAGCAAAGTCCATTTTTTGGATACGATCGAACTTATGATAGCTACAGCGAGTTTGTCAAGTTTGTTGACCTGCTTTTATGGTTGGGACTATATTCAATGACACCAATTGGGTCTATTGCTATCTCCATCACAATGTTGTGCCTTTTAAGTTTAGTTTCCTATGTACTATAGTGTTGCTTTAGCTTATAGTAAATTTTTATACATATACCCCCACCCTCTAATGTTTACCAGAGTATTTGGCCTTGCCAAAATCAAATGGAATGTAGTGGAACTTGATCATGTGTTGAATTTGCTTTCTCATTGTCAAAATAAACAAAAAGACAAAATAGAAGACCAAGATAGGCCAAAACACAGGAATGTCGAAGAACGGGATAAAGGAAGCAACAAGCGCCGCAAACGTAGAGACAAAAGTTTTCGACCAGAACTTGAACTCTGGTAAGCGTCTGATGAACGGTTTGAACTCCTCATCGTTTTCATCCATTCTAGACGTACCTTCTTCGATCGACTGGTCAGTGAATTCCTGTTCCAAGGAAGGATCGAACTTTGGTGTGAGGAACTTCAAGAACATGTTGAGAACAAAAATGGCCCATGTGTAGCACACAATGTACCATCCTTCTGCGTACACAATTCTAATGATGAACAACGCTATTAACACATACGTAGAAATCCAGCGCTGAACCGTTAATGGGGTGATAATGTCCAATATAACTCTAAACTGCACCTTTGCACGGTAGATGTAAGCGTCCAGCGCGCCATGGTTGCCCTCGTTAGGATCTTCGAAGTCCATTATTACCTTGCAGTCTTTCCTTAGTGTTATGGTATATAAGGAAACGCCTATTTATTTTTTTCTTCCTAATATAAATTTTTGGTGAGATTAACGTCTCTGGCCTTTGAAAGCCAACAAAACCGTGTTTGGAGGACTGATATTCAGGTTTCCAAAGGTCTAACAAGTTCTGGCCATAACAATATACTTACTTCTTGTGAGCAAACTTTGCCAAAAGACAGGTCCGTTGTGTTTTTGTGTTGCATATGTGTTTTAAAAAAATAACAATGATTAAATTGTGAATACTTGACACTTTGGAAAGCAAAAGCACTACTTTTCTTACTAAATAATAAATGCTGACTAACAAAGTTATAAATCATTTGCAGTATAGCAATATCATCACATTGAATGTTAAAATAATATGAGCATATGAGCATATGAGCATTTCCCAATATAGAAGCCGTTATTTCGGAAATCTTCAAATTTTTCACTGGAATTTTTAAGTTTAAAATGTAATCAATTATTGTTTTTAAACAGTACAAGACGGTTCGAGCAATGTTTAAGCTTCAAGTGATTATAATTCCTCCCAGTGGTCTGAACTTAGGGAGAGCCGCTGCTCCTGAATATACCTCTGATGGACAGTCCTTTACAGGAAACCATTCTAATCTGCATCAAATGAGTACACCAATGGGTAATCTGATAAATAACGGCAATAACAATAACAACAGCTTAGGAGTGTACTCAAACTCGACGCCATTTTTCAACAGTAATAGTATCAACAGTAATAATATGAATGTTAAGAAATTTCTTCACATCACAAAGGGTAGCAACGATCTGAAAACTGTTGCAGGCGAAATCAACGATAGATACAAACGACTCTATCCGATGGAATCATCTCTAGAGATTTACCAAATCCAAAACCACGAGTATTGCGATTTAGACCCTGACTATACGGTGGAAATGGTTTTTGACACCAACCCGATATGCCGGGTTCTGATACAAAACGAGTTTTGTGATATCACTGCAGACTCTAGTGTTGCCTCTTCCCACAGCAAGAGGAAATTAATTGGTGATTTAAACCACCTAATGAGAAAGAAAAGACAATCAATGCCAATCCCAAAACATTCCTCGATCTGGGAAACCACTTTAAAGGAAGACGAGGATAACGAATCCACCAATTTATCGATAGTCAATACCAACCTAACGCTGCCAGTGCCTGTTGATGATACTAACGCCAATGACACAATCATTCATCCCTTGGTTAAATCTGATCATCTGCGCATGCCATCGCCCATAATTGCACAAGGCTCTCCAAAAAGAATTACTTCTGGCATGCTGACATCCCAAGATCAGCCGGACCTTTCGAAAATCTTAGATGAAGACGAAAATGAAGAAATGGAAGTCGATGATCTCCACCCAAGTGTTCCAAGCAAAGAAGATGTCCTTAAAAATAAATCTACCTCAAAAACACCACAAAAGCGTAATGTCAGTATGATCTCAAACGTTCCAGGTTTATCTACACCACTACCAAGATCTAAAGTTACTGAAAAACTGACGGTTGAAGCGCTGAGCTTAGAGCCAATTGTCAACGAAAATAACACAGAAGCAGCTGCACAACCAGAAACCATAATTGTTACAAAAGCTTCAGAATTGGATGCCATCGAGACTGAAACTACTGAAACCGGAACTCCTGAAAGTGATGTAACCGTAACCAAAGTTGATGAAACCAAAGTTAATGAAATAAAAGCCAATAAAACTGAAGCTCCTATCATTTCAATTGAACCTGAAACTCCAAAAATCAACAAAACCAGCGGAAAGTCTGTACCAAAACCAAAGATCAAGTTGCCAACAAAGAAAGAATTACTAGATCATGCATTAGCGCTTCAGAATGCATATTCAAATAATACAAGCAAACCCAAAGAACAGACAGAAATTGAAAGCACTGCTGCAAAAGCTATTGCTGATTTAAAGAGAAAAGTAGCATTACAATTAGACGAGTCTCTGAAAAATAAAGATAAGAAAGATTCGGCAAGGCGTTCAATAGGCGCTGATTTAAATCCTTCTAATATCTTGCCAAATTCAGTTAGAACAAGATCTGAAGAGAAAAAGAAAGGTGCAAATATTAGTAATGCCAAAACGAAAGCTGAAAAAGGAGTACCTGTTCCTGCACTCCCAATTCAAAACAGACGACAATCCACAAGGTTTAATGTTTCAAGAGGGGACGGAAACAGCTCAAGTGAAACAGCAAAGACTAAGGAACGCGAAGCTGCGTCAGTGGAGAATATACAAAGTGAAAAGAAAGCAACTCCAAATTCTGATTTGACCGATGATAAAATGGATATTGACGAGCCAACAATTATTTCAATAGCAACACCTTCTGCAGCAAATTCAGAAAGTTCTTATTCATCTAGCTCAAACGATGCTTCAGACGATTCTTTAAGTGAGTCTTCAAGCGATTCTTCAAGTGAAGAAGACGATGAAAAAAATCAGAAATTTGATCTTAAAAGGAGAAAGCCGTTAGTGGTTTCTGCGCCAGTTACAAAGCAATATAATAAAAGACAATCGCTTCCTGCCAAAGTAGTTAGAATCACTACACCTAGCTTGACACCATCAAATTCTAGCTTGGTGGTTAGCACTACACCTTTAAGAAAAGATTTACCTTTTGTTGAGAAGGCCAACAGGAGAAAGACATTACCCACTCTTTCAACCTTTGTCTCCAACGCGTCTGACAACTTTAAAAAGAACGAGATTATCAAAAGCACTGTCAGGAAAAGTGAGGAAACAGAAGAGTCATCATCTTCTTCATCATCTGCTTCTAGTGATGAATCGTCTAGTGACAGCTCTGACTCAGATAGTGGTTCGGATAGCGACTCAGATAGCCACTCAGATAATGGTAAAATCAGCACCAAACCCAGTTTTGCAAATGCTAGAAATATTGGTAACGTGATTGCTAACAAATCAGGTAAAAAGAAGAAGAAAAATTCAGGATTTGCTGGACTGATGAAGGACGTCAAGAAGTAAATTAATTGAAAAGAGTAGCATATGTGACTCCCATGTAAAAATATTATTGTTTTTCATTAAAACTATAAAAGATTTGTATAATTATCACTTTTACTATTATTATAATTGGTATCAGAAAAAATATTGGTAACTTTAAGCGCAAGAAGTCTCATGAATTTTCAATAAAACCAAGCGCAGTATCTTGATCAATTTCACTGATAGTACTTGTTTTATTATTGAATAAAACACCATAAAATTTATCACATACCTTTAACTGTTCTGGTCTGAAGGTTGTACATATAAATTGTGCTTCTCTTGAGAGTTTATGAACCAAGTTTGCAACGGATGTTCTGTATTGTGTATCTAGATTAGCATCAATCTCGTCAAACAAATAGAACGGTGCTGGATCAGACCTCTGAATAGCAAATATCAATGCCAACGCACATAATGTCTTTTGTCCTCCAGAGAGCTGCTCAATTCGTTGTTGCTCATCTTGTTTAGAATTAAAAGAAACTGAAATCGAAACCCCAATAAAAGATTTCATTTCCAAATCACTGTGTTCCTCTTCATGATGTTCTTCACCAATTTCATCATCATCATCAGATTCTTCTAGTGCTGGCTGCACCTGTGAAAGTGAAAATGAATTACCAGGTTCGATATTCTTTTTCTTTTTTAATATTATTAATTTACCTTTACCATCAGGTACCAACTTTTCAAAAACTTTGGAAAATCCAATGCTGACTTCTTTAAATGACCGAATGATCACTTCATTTTTCCTTTTCTCTAAAACCTTCATCAAGTGTTCAATGCTGTCTTTTGATTCTTCCAATTCTTCAAGTCTTTGCACAAGACCAACCTTTTGTTCAAAAAATCTTCTATATTGATCTAACGCTTTTTTATTGACATGATTAAATGCTTTCAAGTCTTGGTTGACTTTAATCATTTTACTAGTCAAAGAAGACGTAGATTCCTCTTGATAGGCCAATTTAGTATTCTCTGGTAGTGCACCAAGCTCACCAATAATCTTCTCTTTTTCTTTTTGAATATTTCTTAATCTTGTTTTCTTCACCATTCCTTTATCTGCTTCTCTATTCAATTCGTCGTAAAGATCAATTGCCTCTACTTGCTCATTATCTAACTCGTCGATTTCTGATTCAAACAAATTGATCGCATAGTCAATTTGATTAGCTTGAGACTGATATTCTGATATTTGTGATTCAGTTGAGTGTTTTTTAGACTCAAGAGAGGTGATCTGTTTCTCAATATCATCTTTTTGATAAATTGCTAAATCGTGATCATATTTCAACATTTTAGAAGATAATTCATTGAAACTCAAATTAAGCCTTTCCGACAATAGCGAATTAATATTTGATTTTGCTAGTTCTAATTCATCCAACTGTTGTTGAATTTCCAACTTCTCTCTTTCAAGTTCTGGTAAAGTTTCAATTATGTTTTTAAGCTCATCATATTCTTCAGCAGTCAACGTTGATTGACTGAATCTTGATTTTTTTTGAGCCTTGTAATCTTCAACTCTTTGAGCAATAATCACTATTTGATTATTCAAATCTTCGATGAGCTTCTCCTTTGAAAGCTTCTGACTATTGAGTCTTATGTACTCCGCTTTCTGTTTTGAGCTATCTTCAAGAATTGTGTTCCTTTGTTTTATTAGTCCTTCTATGCTACTTCGCTTTAAAATCATTGCATTATTATTTTGTGTTATTAGGACATCTAGCTTCTTAACATTTTCCTTTAATGATTCAATTTCATCTTTAGTTGTGGACACTTGAGATTTAATAGTGGTCAATTCGGAAAGAAACTTAACTTTTGAAGCTTTGTCACTTCTGTAACCACCAGACAAAACACCATTGCTATCAACTCTATCACCATCTAGCGTAATTGCATCTAGTTGATACTCTCTAACAACCTCACCGGCTATCTCTAGGTCAATGCACACAAGAGCTCTTCCAAAAACATGTTTTACAGCAGGCCAAAGCGCCTTCTTAGTTGCTTCATCCCCTATTGGACTAATTTTTTTATACAAAGGAACAAATAAGTTACCTTGAGGATATGTGTATTCAATATTCTGAATTTTATTCAGTGGTATGAGAGTGATTCTTCCACCTTTGTATTTGGTCAACTCTTTTATTATCAATTCAGCAACTTGCTCATTTGCAACCACAATGTTAAATAATGAATTACCTGCAACTACTTCCGCAGCAGTACGGTATTTTTCAGAGATGGCTATCAACTCACCAAGACATCCATACACCTTGTCCTTTTGACCGAATTTTTCGGCAATGGAGGTAACTAAATCGATACCTTTAGAGATTGATCCGTCAATTACATTGTGAAGATCTTGTTCTAGTTTTAGCATGGTATCTTGGTATTGATTGATAATTGCATTTTTACGTGACTCGTCTCTCCAAAATTGAGACCTTTCATCAACAAGAGAACGAGATTGGCTTTTGAGGTCCATATACTCAATATCAATGTCTTTAATTCGTTCGTCAATTGATTCGGTCGTTGGCTGCTCCATTTCTGAAAGTTCCAATTCTTTTATCTGTCTTATAGTATCATCGAGTTCATTCTTTGTATTTTCAACTTGAATTTTCTTTTGAACCTTATTTTGAGTCAGCTTCTCAATTTGAACATTGAGCCACTTATCTCTCTCTTTTTGACTTTCAAATCTTGAAACTTGAGTTTTCTTATTAATCAGCTTCATTTGAGCATCTGTTAATTCCTTGATATGAGCAGATTTTGCTTTTACTTGGGCATTAAGAACTTCAATCTGCGGATCCAATAGCTCAACTTGAGATTCTTGTTCCTTGATTTGGTTTTTGACTTCAGTTAGTTGCAACTTAGTCTCAGTGTATCCACTATTAGCCTCTAACTCTAAACTTGAAAGTGATACTTTCAAGTTTGCTAAATACAGTGAAAGCTGGGCTTTTTGTTTCTCTAACTGATCAATCTCAATTGATGTCAATTTCTTTTCATCTACTTTATTGGCAAGGGCTTTTTGTTTTTCAGAAATAATTCGTTCTCTTTGTTGAACTTGATTTGCTACAATTGATCTCTCCTCATCATCTTCTTCATCGACATTAATTTTATCAATCTGATCCTGAAGTGATTTGATTTCCCTATCTCTGATAGTCCATTCGATCATTTTTCTTTCTCTGTTGAGAATGTCAAATTGCTTATATTCCTCTCTTTCAATGTTTAAATCACCTAATCTTTGATCTATGTCATCAAGCATTGCTCTGATTTGTTCCTGCTTCTGTGCTGTAACATTCATTTCCTTTTGGGAGTCTTTTAACTTGGCTTCAAAAACTCCAGCACCTGCAACATCTTTGAGAAGCTGCAATCTTTCGCTATCTTTGGCGTTGGTTAATGCAGTGACACGCCCTTGGGGAACAATATAGTAGGGATTTGACTTACTGAATCCAGCAACACTCAAGTGCGACATGATTTCAGATCGTGTCATTGATTGATCGTTGAGTGAGTAGTCGTCCTTCTTACTTCCAATTGATCTTTTGATTTTAACTTCATCCTTAGGCGTCGGGATTCGTTTATCTGTGTTATCAAACACAATCTCAACGTACGCAAATAGTGTAGGTGTAGATGACTCATGTAGAAGGGACTTACGCTCTTCGTTTGATAGTCTTGCATAGTCATCTGATAAAACAAATCTAATTGCAGCAAAAAAATTGGACTTTCCTGATCCATTTCTCCCCGTAATTACATTGTAGTGTGGAGAAAGATTGGTAATTATCGTTTCGTTCTTGTATGTCTTGAAACCCTGGATGGTGATACGTTTAATATGCATTTCAGTGAATAGCAAAAGCTCATATCTAAAGAAAGATACTTACGCGTCTGGTACTTTTTCTTGAGCAGCACGGCACGCGTTTGGAATTGACAGTGAAAAGTACACGAAGTGCTCATGATGCCAAAGTGATAGATTTGTTTCTTATTAAGTTAATTAAAGGCTAAACGAAGAAGTATAAACACTAGCCCCTATAGTACTGAGGTTGGTAGAAAGGCATGCCCTCGACAGTGGCTTTTCTGAGCTTGCCTCTGATTTCGACAAAAATCTCAGTACCCTTTTTGTTGTATGGCTTGTTGATGAAAGCTTGAGCCACGTTACCACCAACGGTTGGCGATGGGGAGCCAGAGCAGATGACACCGATCTCTTGCTTGTCTGCGTTGAAGATCTTGTTGCCGTGTCTTGGAGAAGGACCCTTAGACTGGACACCTACACGCTTGAAAGAGACAGATTTAGGGTTGGCAAGCTGACTCAATATCTTGTATTCACCGTTGAAGCCAGCGCCTTGAGCACGTCTGGAGTTGGACACGAGCCAGTTGAGAGAGGCCTCAATAGGAGTGGTTTCTTCGTTGAGCTCGTGGCCATAGAGACACATACCAGCCTCCAATCTGAGCGAGTCTCTGGCCGCAAGACCAATTGGCTTCACCTCAGACTCTTGGAGCAGAGCTCTGAAAAAGTCCTGGCCGGCCTGAGAGTCTGGAATCGAGATTTCAAACCCGTCCTCACCGGTGTAGCCACCTCTGGCGAGATGAAAATCGCCAGCACCAAAGGAAGGCAGCTTGACGTGTGTCGCGTTACCAAAGTAAAGCGACTTGAGGTCGTCGTTGGTGAACTTCTGCAGCGTCTGCGCTGCCGTTGGGCCCTGGATGGCCAATAGCGTGCCCCCGATGTTCTTGTGCTTTATCCCTTGGTACGCCTCCATCTCCTTTGCCAAGAAAGCCAGATCCTTCTCTCTGCATCCTGCATTGGTAACAACATAGTAGGAGTCGTCTCCGTGCTTGGTGACAATAGTATCGTCAACAACACCTCCGTCTTCGTTTAATAGCACCGACAAATGGCTCTGGCCGTACCCGAGCGCCTTGAAGTCGGTAGGACACACCCTTTCCAAAAACTCAGTGGTCCCAGGTCCCTCAAACGTGTGCTGAAGCATGTGCGAGACATCAAAAACACCTGTGTGCTGTCTGGTCCAGTTGTGCGACTCAATGTGCGTTTGTCCCTCATACAATACTGGCATCGCATACCCTGCAAATGGCACCATTGCGCCTCCTAGCTCTACATGGATATCATATAGAGGAGTCTTCAATAGCGACGAGCTTGCAGATGAGTTGAATCTCACCAAACGGATACTATTCTTGAGCATGTTGTGTTTTCTGTAGATGCAAAATACCATTTACCTCCTTCTGCGACGTCTGTACGTGTAAGCCACTACTGAAGAAGAAACTTTCCTTTAACGGCCTCTCTTACACTGTAACCTTACATGCGCAATCTCTGTTATATAGTGACCGCTTCAGAAGTCAACCTTTTTGCTGTCTCAGGGGCGAAGTCAGTCCCAAGTCGCTAACTTGAATTGTGGGTGACTCCGTTTAAAATGCTAAATGCTTACGTAAGGATTGGTTTACGTAATACTCACGTGACTATTTGTTTGCTTACGTAATTGTTATCTCTTAAAATCCTGAAATTTTTACTTTATCTCCGCGAAAGCCACCTTCGGTTCGAAGCCAGTGAATGAAATTGTATATTAGCTGCATTGAACATAAATTTTTTCCACTCTCGATACTTTAAATTAAAGTGAAGTTTCTGGGTAATAAGAAGAAAGTGGAGGAATTGAATAGTTGCAAGGCCATTCAGGGAGGTTTAAGGTGGAAATTCAAAGCAAGAATTGGATAGACTAACAGCAGATACAAAAATAGAAAAGAAAAAGGTAGCAACAAAGAGATCAACGCCAGATAATTAACAATAAAGCGTTTTAGAGAAGCTAAAGCATGAAGAGATCAAGATCTTCACAGGCATGCGTGAGGTGCCACGACAGGAAGGTGAAATGCAACATCGCGATTCAAAACCCGTGCTCCAATTGCCAGTTGTCGGATAGCGTGTGCACCCTGTATGAACGAAAAAAAAGGAAGAAGACCACCGTGACTAACACGGGCACTTCTGCCAAAAGCTCGCTGTCGTCAGTCAGCGGAAGCCCAAAGCTCGTCGACAATCTCAACCACATCCTGGACCACAATAACCTGCACCCCACAGAGCCGCTGCACGGGTCCTTTTTGACACCGAACCTGCAACAAAGATTTCCACACCTGTCTCACACACAGCTAGACCCTGAAATTTTGTTGAAGAAGGACATGAACAGAGTCATGTCAAGCGAGTTTGACGTGAAAAACGCGTCAATGAAACCCGTGTTTGACAACTGCGTCTCCATGATCACCGAAAACAAGAGAAGCAGGTCCTATAGTCTGGACGAAATGGATTTCGAGGTTTTGAAAATGTTTGGCTGCTTGAGCATTCCGGATGACGAAACTTGCTGGAAATACATAGACTCCTTTTTCGAGTCTATGAATGTGCAGTATCCGATCATCAACAAAAAGAAGTTCTATCAAAGTTACGCCAATTTGAAGAATCCTCCATCACTGATGCTTTTGAACGCCGTTTTGTACGTCGGTGCGTGGCACTTTAATGGACCCTTCGATCAAAGAGAAGAATCCTTACGCATCTCGACAATATTCTTCAAGAGAGCAAAATTGCTTTACGATTACGGTCTTGAAACTGACCCAATACCCCTAATTCAATCACTATTATGTTTTGTTTACCACTCTGATAATATGTCTTCATTATGTAAAAATGACTATTACTGGACAAAGACTGCCATTATTGTTGCATATCAATACAAATTCCACATGCCTTCAACAAAAGGTACCATATATGAACGTCAAATGAAGCTAAGACTTTGGTGGCTTTTAATTATCAAAGATAGACTTACTGCACTTGGGTACAGTAAGCCCACCATAATACAGCTGGATAACGACGAGTTAATTCCATTGACTTCCAACGATCTAAAAAATTCTGGCATGAGTAAACTAGAATGTGACTATTTCATTCAGTTAACAAAATTTGCAATCCTTCTTGGTAAATCATTTGAATTGCAAAGTGAAATCAACAGGCTGGCAAGTCAAAAGAAACCAGTGTTGGAATTGATGAAAAAGTGCGATACCATGTTAATTGATTATTTCAAAGATGTTCCGCATGATTTGAAAATTATTTTGGATGATGATTCAACTCACTCCTTTTTGTCCTCTTTAATGACAGGCTTGTATTATGCAGTGGTCATATTGGTTCACAAAGCTAATATTATGAGAAAATCAGCAGATAATTATCCCTCCTGGGCAATTTCATTTCAGGCTGTTCAAATGATTAAAGCAGTTTTGGATTGTTTTAGTAAAAAAAATATGATTAATAGAGTAGCTCTTTTTCCTCATAACATACTATCATCAGCTGCAATCATTATGTTGTACCATCTATCCAATGAGGATCCAAATGTTTCCAAAATTGCACATGACTTTTTCCTTAGAGTTCTATTAGTCTGGCAACACTCAAGTCAAAAGTGGCCTGGTTCTTATCCGATATTATGTCTCTTTGGTCAGGTATATAATTCTGAGTCAATTAGAAGAAGTTTGTTGAATTCTATTGCTCCTGCAAACTCAGATCAAAAAGTTATCGACCCAATGGCGAATAACGATTTGTCGATCGTCTTTGAAGGTCATAACTCCACTTTAAAGTCAAAGTTTCATACTAAGAATATTTCCGATCTCGGTATTGATTTTGATCAATTGTTTGGCGATAAGGTATTCATTACTAAGGAAGATGATGTTTCAAATGTTGATCTAGATTTTATTAAAAAATCGAAATCAAAGATATTTCATGGAGATGCAAAATCATCAGATACTGAAGATGAAAATAAAAATGTGCATACTGAACTAGTTTTTGATCACGGCGAAATAACGAATTTAAAAACGGCGACACTGAAAACATTCAACGATGATTTGAATTTTCGTAAAGTTCAGAAAGATTGGCAACCAAAATTCAATTTCTATCTACAAGGTGAAAATCAACAATTTCAGCAACAGAAACATGAGCGACAACAACAACAACAGCAGTCGCAGCAGCCGCAGCAGCATCAACAGCAGTCCGAGCATCATCAACAAAAACAGCCACCGTTCCAACAACAACAACAACCTTATCAGCAGCGACCTTATCAGCAGCAATATCAGCAACAATACCAACATCAGCAACAACAACATCATCATCACCAGCCCCAACATCAAAATCAACAACTTCCCCATATTCAATTTCAACACGAAATCCAAACACGTTTGCATCAACAACAAGTTCCATCACAATTACGCCAACACGAGTTGCAGGAATCACAACAACTGCGTGATTTGCGACAAATACAACCCCAGCCTGATATGCAACATCAATTAGAGTTACAACAACAAATGCAGCATCAGCAACAGAATCTCCTATCGCATTCAGCCACACCTATGGCGTCCGCGTCCTCTGTGTCATCAGTGGCACCTATAGGAACACAGCATATTAGCGAAGCGCCAAGGGCTAATCAGCCTCAAATTAGTGTACCAACACAGGAGTCGATTAATAGTTATTCAATGGCTTATCCAATGATTAACAATGTGAATGATGCACCCAATGATAACAACAATAATAACATGTTTTATCCACAGCGGCAAGAGATGAATGAATACAATAATACAGAACTACAACCCCTTCAGCAACAGCAACAACAACAGTACATACCACTACAGAACGCCAATCAGGTTGAAAGCATAAATGCTAATCAGCAAGTAACTAATCATGCAGATGTGACTTTTAACAATGAGACGACAAATAATGGAATGGATTTTCAACAAAATGTTCTCAATGACTTTTTCATGAATTCATTTTCAGCAAACAACGATCCGTTCAAGTATTTTCAACCTTTTTGAAAAAACTTACATTCTCAATAATGATTACGCTCAACACTTTTATATCTCTATATATACTTGATTAACAATGAAGTATGGAAACATATACCTGAAACCCAAACCAATAATCAATATGTTCATGAGCATATGAATTGGTCTTACGGAAACAAGAAAAAATATTTTTTTGGTTTCAAATCAAAACATCGTTTAATATAATGCAAAGTACGTGGTTCAATGCTTCAAAGATAAAAAGACATAAAAGATAATAATGGACATAGAGCTTCTAGGAAATAGCAAATATTTTGATGAGTCTTTTAAAAGAATTTTAAAAGAAAAAGAAGAAACCGGTTTAAGTAATGTAGACATAGTTTTTTTATTAGATTTAATAAACGAATCGACATTGAAACAGTCTCAGAAATCAAAACTAATTTTATTGATGATACCAAATGAGTTGATTGATATCGAAATAATTATCAGGGTAATAAGTCTTTGCTACAGTTGCAAAACTAAAGACTCAATCAAGAAAAGGTTGAGTTTGTGGCTTTTCAATCATATCATTAATTATAATTTTAATGATGAGGAGCATAATATAAGCAAGTTATTACCGTGGATGTGGAATTTGCTCAAAATAGGGCACGTTAGATTCCATATTTCCTTAGTGTTCATTTACTTGCTAAATAGAATTGGAATTTCAAAGTTATTTTTCAGTAATAATAAACTTGAGTTTTTGTTAGACCTTTACAGAATTGACGAATCAATTGGTGCATTAATTTGGGCAATTAGAAACAACATAGCTGAAGACATTGATGTCAAAAAAAGAATACGAAAAATAGATGACGAAATCATCAAAAGGCAATTGCAAATTTTGGAAGAGGATGACAAGATTAGCTATATGGATAATTTGAGGGTATACTATAATAGCTGCTTTTTTAAATGGAGTAATAATTGGAGTTGCTTGAGGGAATACGTTGACAGTATTTGTGACAGCAATATCAATGTTGTAGAGTACACTCGTGATCTCAGATTGAGTATTGACAGTGGGAGGTTGAACGCCCAATGTTGGGATCAAAATATTCTAGACTCACTAAACATGATTTTACTTGTTGATCAGGTGGAGCTAGAGTATGTTGTTGAAACATTGTTGAATGTTAAAGATGGCAATCTATATTTCAAGCCGTTTATGACCAATATAATTGAAAAATTCTCGATTTCTTATCAGCTAGGTAGCCACAGACTACCAAGTACACTCACAAACTTCATGAAAGGGAAGATATCGGTACATATAAATGGGCAAAAACTCACAGGTTTTGATTTGAAGCTATTTCGACAGCTGGCAGTACATTCATGGATCGAGTATCTTCCGGCTAGTGATGACTACTTGCTTGAAGATACCGTTAAAGTGATTGCCAAAACAAAAGACAGACAATATGTTAAGAGTATCATTAGATTGTATATGCGGTGGAAGATGCTTTCAAGCGCAGATTTCAATACCTTGGCTAGCTTACGTTTACTCATAGTAACGCATTTAAGCTCTTCTTTTGAACTTGAAGTGAATAAGATGATTTGGACTCAACCCCACACATGAGCTTTTTTTTGAAGAAAGTATTCAAGAGGCCAGGAAAAACTAAAAAACTGATTCCTATATTTACATTAATTAAATTAGCCCAAATTCACTTGTTCAATCTGGGACATATATACATATAACAGAGATAGTATATTCATTGAGAATGAAAGATTTTGATCAGCAGGAATCAGATGGGGTTGAATTAACACATTTTGGTACCGCGAGTTTTGGACATGAGGAAGAGCAAGAACAAGAACACGAGAATGATCAACTATTATCAAAACAAGCCGATTTATCACTGTCACCAACTGGAAGCATTGAAGTTTGTGAAGAATACAAGTTTAAAGAAAGCAAGAATGTTTTTGACAATGGTAGGTTAAAGTTTCAGCTAATTGCATCCTTTATATCTTTATTTTTGATGGGGCTGTTGGATCAAACAATGGGTTCGGTCATAGAATATGTTATGTCTGACTATCAAATAACAAGAATAGAAATCTCATATTTGATTTTAGCCCAGTTTTGTGGCTACATACCAGCTTCAATGACAAACTCGTATGTAATGCAAAAAACAGGAGTCTTCACACTATATGTTATTTCTTGCCTTGGTATCATATGGGCCGGAGTAGCATATATCATTAAAATACCATACCCCTTTCTACTTTTAACGTCGTGCTGCACCGGATGGTGTAATGGGACTTTGGATTGTAGTTTGAACTACTTTGTCGGGACATTGGATTATTCAAATCAGTTACTTGGAACCATGCATGCAATGTATGGAATTGGATGCCTCGTAGCACCTATTTTAAGTATTCACTTGATCAACATAGGATGGAAGTGGAACTATTTTTACTTTGTCATATTTTCGTTTGCGTTGACAAACTTCATCCTGGTTTTACTGTTTTTCAGAGATGAAGACGGCGAAAAGTATCGCTTTGAGACCAAACAATTTGAAGCGGACGAAGAAAATAACGATGGCATCACTACATTAGAGATAATTAAAAATAAACACGTACTATTTTATTCCTTTGCACTATTTGTTTACGTTGGAGGAGAGTTGAGTGTCGGGGTTTGGATGTTCAACTATTTTTTTAGGATCAAACACATTAATGAATCACATTCCTCCTACATAACGTCAAGTTTTTGGTTTTTTATGACTTTAGGAAGAATTTTGTTAGGTCTTTTCACAGGAGCTTTTTTTGAAAATTATGAGATCAAAGCAATAGTCGCCTACTGTGTTGTGGTTAGTATTGGATTTTGTGGATTTGCTATTGGTGCATTTGTTAATAAGCTTTGGCTCCAAATAGTCTCTGTTCTAATTTCAGGTTTCTTTGTGGGTCCGTTATTTGCAACTACAATCATAATTTCTCTGAAGAGTTTACCTAAAAAGTATTCGTTTGGGGGAATTTCCATTATTGCTGGGTTTGGTGGTATGGGAGCAGCGATAATACCAAGTGCAATGGGTTTTATAAGTGAATTACTTGGTGAAGATGGTGCAGGATTGAAGTATTTTCCTGTTTTGACAGTATTTTTGTTTACGTTGGCAGCGCTTTTATGGATCACACATTACTTTAAATATAAAGACTTCTTTGACACAAAGACAAGGTTGGACTAATTATTGTAACTAGTCTAGATCATCTATTGGGTCATCGTGATTAACAGGTTGGATATTTGATGAAGATGCAGAATGTTCGTTTCCGCTTTGGTAGTTTACCTGGCTTTGAATGCTCCCTTGATTTTGCTGATGGTTTCTGAATATATTCAAAGCGGTTGCAACATTTGAACCGATGTTCATCATGGAGTTCAACGGATTGTTGGGGTCTGTAACTTGTGAGTTTATAGTGTTTAAAATATTCTGAACTTGTTCGTTATTACCATTGATTATTGTAGTAGTTAAATTTCTGTTGGGGCCAAAGGTGGTGGTTGTGCTAGTTGTTGTTCTTCTTCCTTGTGGATCATTTGGTATGTTGGTGTTACCACTTGTGCTTTTTTCAGTATTTGCTATGTTCCAATCACTTATCACCCTCTTTACATCCGAAGTAAGAACCGCATCGATCTCTTCTTTAGTGTAACCCTGAGAATTTGCTCTTTCGACGCTCAAGTCAATTGATGATTTTAGCAAAGATTTGAAATCATCAATGGCACTATTTAAATTTAGAGTGATTACTTCAGCATACAATCCAAGTGCAATAAGTGAGTATCCAAGATATAACTCCACATACGCCAATTGGCACTTTATCGCTACTAGGTTGACGTTGAGATTAAGCGCTTCCAATAGGTCTGTTTTGGCTGACTTGTAATCGTTCAATTTAACAAAAGCTGAAGATCTATTCAAAAGCAAGCGTGAGTAATAGAGTTTGTCCTCTTTCGTATGGGCATCCGCTAGTAACTCTGTATATTTCACTAAGGCACTGGCGTACTGACCATGGTGGAACAGGATATTTGCTTCATCCATGTTTCAATCTTTTTTTTTTGGTGTCTGTCTACTTCGGTCTTTATATGTGTCTCTATCGGTGACTGCACAAAACTAGAGACTGTAACTGAAGCAAAGTGGGGGTATTTCAGTGGTTAAACGGAGAAATTGATCGAAAGTGATGATGCTGATTTTTTTTGCTAGCTCAACTATAAGGGGAGGCCCTGTGCACGCATTCTCTTTCCTACACCACCTTCTCTCCTCATTGTGAAAATAAGCCAATAGTAAGACCGATAATTATAAAAGGCAAATCAATTGATACTAGCATGACAGAGACACACGTAGAAGACATTGACGTTAAGAAGACGAACGAATTGTGTGTAAAGGACTCGAAACAAGTGTTAAAGTTCTTGAAGTACTCAAGAAAGCTCGATGATAACATCAGGAGCAAGATCAATGAACAGGGGGCCAAATCGTGCAGCAAGTTTGTTGAAAGTGTGGTTTACCCAACGTGGGACAACCGGATATCGCTGATCGAATTTTGCAGGAAGGCGACTGAAACTGCAGTGCCAGACGACGTCAACGTTGCAAGCTTCAAGCAGCTGAATGAGGAGGAAAGACACGAAATGTTGAGAATCGACCCGTACGGATACAAGGGACTGCTCAGAGCGCAATTAGACTACGAAATGCAGGCAAAGGGGATGAAGTGGGTTTATGACAGAGAGTCGGAGGTCGATTTTGTTATCAGGGAACGCAGCGCTGCAGTTTTGAAGGATATGTGTGAGCTAAATGTCAAGGATAAATATATAAGAAAGGAGGAAGACATTTTTTTGAATGAATAAAGTAATAACAATAGGCTTCCGTTTGTGCATTGAGTTTGTGTTTTCATTATTGTTGTTATTAGAATTAATAGACTTTAACGATTTTATGTCAAATTTTTCGCAACTATGGTGTTTGTGCCTTTTGGCCATTGCAAGTTTGCCTGACTTGAATATTCCTGAATCAGAGGTTGGTTTGTAGTGTCGCTCGATTCAAAATCTAAGAAAGACTTGTTTCAAATCATCTATTATGATAATTGGTGGTTATGGTGGCAACAGGGTTTCTGTGGTCATAATTTATAACCTGCCTTTTTTAATGTAAATTTTTCCTTTTAGGTAATTGGTCTATCTGAATATATCAGCAAGTGATTTGATTTGGCGTCTTAATTTCCGATAAATGGCAACGACACATATAAGTATATCAATTATGTAAATTTTTTCAACGTTATCATCAGTGACATATCTGTTAATAGCAGATACTCTATATTAATATACGTATGTTATTGAGGTGCTTATGGGATTGTAATTGCTTGTTGTGTTTATACCTTTGTTTTGAATTGTTGTAGTGAAACATACAATGAGCATTTCTGTAATTGTGACAGGATTAGATCAAAATTGGTAGAGGTACCATGGAGATACATGAAGATTGTTATACTACATATACCAGATGTTTAAATGTTTGTGGTTTACAAATACATGCACACCGGCATACAAAAGATGATTTGTTTTATAAAGCTCTCGTAGTTACATAACACACGCTTGTATTTTGAGTGCAGAAGAAAACTCTAAGACAACTAACATGCTCTATTCATCAAGTCGCACCCTAGAGCAAAAGCTCCTACTCTACACACATCAGTTTTGATGTCAAAAATCAAACGTATATTAGCATTTAAATTTTTAGTTGATATACATATCTATGTAAATATTGATATATGAAAAGAATAAAATAAAATAGCAAGACACAAACACATGTGTACACATAAATGCTTGTGTTCAGCTAAACTATAAGTTAAACCTATGAACGAATATGAGGCCATCCATTGAGAAGTGAGAAAAATAATAAGAATAATAATTGTAGAATGATGATTAATACTAAGTAGCGGCTGTTGCTATGGTCGAGGCACCGATTGCTGCTCTATACCACTCGTCCTAGATTACCAGATACCAGCTCTCTTTTGCTGAACGTAAAGGGCAAAAACTGGAATACCGGCACCAAGGATCCAGAAAAGTGCGTGTGGCACAGCGTATGGGATTCTTCTGTTCTTAACACTAAATGGCAAGTTGGAGTATGGACCTTCTGGGTAGTGACCGGACATTTTGTATAGCTTTCAATAAAGAAGAGAACGTCAATGCCATAGTTTAAAAGCCAGACAGATGAATTTTCCCACATAGTGAGATTTTTGCACCTTCTGCGCGCAATGTGATTGGCCAAATGCCTAACCTCTAAAGACCACTTTCTTCTCTTACACAAAGTGCAAAGTCAAACTAACACATTAAAATGATTGCTCCAATTGCCGGTACTATGAAGAGAAGAATCATTGTTGACATCACCGTTGGATTTGCCATCGGTGGTGCTCTCGGTGCAGTGTGGTGGAACGCACACAAGAAGATGGTCGCAACCAGAGAAAATTACTATGCCGCTTTAGCTGAAAAGAAGAAGGTCGAATCTGAACTATAAGGTGCCCTCCTTCCTTCTATCAAATCTACTGCATTAACTACTACTATTATTATTTTATAACCTTTTTATTCGAACTTTGAAAATATCAACAGACATAGACTGCTTACGTAAGTGTCTCTCAGCTCTATAAACCTCTTTCTTCTTTTTGAAAAACGTCAACTGTTCAATTTACTGGTAAAGTGCGTTTACGTGTATAGAGAATGGATTCATTTACTTCACTGTTGACAGACCTTATTGCTGGCACCTCTATACTAGTTTTGGACCCCAATGCTGCTCCAATAATCAATCATTTCAGTTTGAGTTCGAATAAAACATTCAAATCAAAGATCTCGTCAACAATATGGCTAGACGACTTCATCAAAGCGACCACTCACAATGGCGAGTTCACTATACTTATCAACTTACAAAACGAAACAAATTTCACCAATTTGAACAAACTTCCGACCCCATTGCCAGTAAAAACGAACTTGATCGTCATTCACCCAACTCTTACTGAAAGATCGCTGAACTTGATTATGAGTCTGTTGAAACCACAGAATTTCCACATTTGGAACCCATACCCATTGAAAACCGTCATCAATAACAAAAACCTGCTATCGCTATCGCCATTGATCCCTACACGGGACCATTTGCTTAACGACTACCCAAGTATCAATATGCAATCCTTTGCTAGCTCACTACTTACTTTAAAAGATGAAATAAACCCAATCGCTACTAGGATATCACTTTTGGGTACCAACGAAAAGTTCTTGTCAGAATTCAAGAACATTTACCTGAATTCTTACAATGCGTACTTAAATTCTCTCACAGACAAACAGAAATCAATAGTGGAAACATGCAACCAAATACCAAACTCCAATCATTTGGTTATCATCGACAGAAATTCTTTCTTGAAGCCCTTTAATATAATTGACACGAGCTATTTGGGCATAGTTTCACAATATTTCCCTAATTTTAATGCAATGAGATTGAAGGAAAGTGAAGTAACGTTTAATCTATTTAATAATAGTGATCCCATCTTACCGCTTCTTATAAACCAGGATTTCTCAAACGTACCAAATATACTAAACTCATTAGCAAAGGCTTTAAAAAGCTCTTTCGAAAAGAAGGATCACTTGAATTCAATTGATGAAATTAAGGATTTTGTAGGTGATCTTTCAAATTTAGAACTGAAAAGAAACTGGCTATCAAAGCACACTAACTTAGTTACAGAGGTTTTTAGCTTAATTGATCCAAGTGTAAAAGTGAATAAGATTTTGGATGATTGTTTATTTAGTGAAGACGAGCCAAATTTCAGTGAATTCAATTCGAAGACTTCAATTGAATCACAGATCATCGACTATTTTCCTTTGAAATCAAATTTCAATTTCATTAAAAATTCAGGTTCAGTCAACCAGAATTCAATTTTCAATTCTATCAAAAACTACATTATCAAATTTTCTCATCTGGGTCCTCGTATTCTTTTCAACTCAATAAAACTAATCAATCTCTTGAACAACAAAGATCCATTATCTTTCAATCAACAGCAGTCATTAATTAGTACGCTATCATTAAATTTTCCATTAAACAATGTTCTTTCATCTTTTAAATTGAATGAAAAGGAACTCCTAGACTTGCCGAATTTACCATCTGATGCGACACATGTTGTATTTCTAGGCCCAGTGACTCCATCCGAGCTGAATTTGGACGTGCGTACCATATTATTTTCTAACCTATCTCTATAGTTTTTTCGTAAAGTTCGATTAATTTGAAGAGACACCGTCTTAACCCGGTTCTAATGCATTTACTTTTGATCCTTTTTGGATGCCCAAATCCTTTCACCTCAGCGCAAACACTTGTCCCGTCTGCAAGAATGATGCTAACGCATAATACTATCTCAAACTGTATCTTTTCGCCCTCATGTAACCTTCTCACGTTTATTCTTCCTATCTCAGACATCCAATTATTCATACCATATGTTTTATTAAGAACGTTAATTACCCAACCATGTGATTTCCTGCTTTTATAAGTTGCTCTTAGCAACAAGATCGTTTTATTTATCGACCACTGGCTTTCAAAACGTTCACTTTCAATCGACTCCTCATATAAGACGTTTGATTGAAGTATATCATTCCTTGCTCTATACTCCACAGTTGTTTCAGTTTTTTTATGGGGGTTTTTATGTAATATAGTCATTTCTGTTTCATTTAGGCATCAATAAACACGTAAATACACTATTTATGTATAAATAAAATCAATAAAATAAAGTTTTGGAAAAAAAACGTCAAATCTCTTACCGCTCTTTCCAATCAATCAGATGTTACCTTTTCAAAGATTTCATCAAAATTTGGTGAGACACCGTTCCAAATCTTAAATTGCTCAATACCTTGGAAGACAAGCATTTCAGCTCCTGGAATAACTTGATGGCCTAGATCCTGTGCAATTTCCATGACTTTGGTAATCCTTGGTTTGTATGCAGCTTCGATAAGAGTGGCATTACTCTTGATTTGTTTCAGAGATTTTTCAATATCTGATTCAAACTGTCCTAGCTCAGTATTTGCTGGAACGCATGAGACAATAACGTCAACTTCGCTGACAGTTTCGTCAAATTTGGAAACATTAATGAATTCCTTGCTTAGAGCGTCAACCTTCGAAGATGTTCTGTTCAAAATATAAATATTTGAACATCCCATTTGAGTCATGGCGTAGATTGCTGCTCGGCAGGTGCCACCTGCACCAATAATCAAACCTGTTTTTGCATTACTGATACCGTGATGTAAGTATGAATCTCTGATACCGATCCAATCAGTGTTTGTACCATGGATTTTACCATCTTTCAAATAAATGGTATTAATTGCTCCGATCCTTTCACCAGATTCTGATAACTCGTCAACATATTTAATCATATCAATTTTTAGTGGAATAGTGATGGCACATCCACCAAAGTCAGGAGTTTTGATCAAATCCTCAACTTTGCTTGCATCATCGGTTTCGAACGTCGTGAACTCATGTGGTAATCCCAGTTCTTCATAGCCTGTGTTATGTAACAAAGGTGATCTAGAATGTGAAATTGGAGAGCCAACAACATAAAATTCTTTTGGCTTTAACTGACCCATTAAACACAATCCTTGGTTTATATCCTTGATAGTTAATTGGCCTGGAGCAGCGGCATTTGGTAGTAGACCATGTGTAATTGGAGTTAACAATGGATTCAAAATTCTAGATAATTGTCCGATCTCACCCATATTAATACCAATAAATGGCTTATTAGTATGCTTCAATCTGAAGTTCTCAAGTTTAATGTTGTCTTCCAATTTGTCAGCCATTCCAACAAACTTGATAATGTCAACATTATTACTAGCACCAAATTGCCATTTGTTTTCCCATTCCGAATTGTCCCATTCAAATTGGCCTTTGAAATCGTGATGTGATCCAATGACCTTGGTGAATCTCTTCTTTGATGCTAAAGTTGCAAATAACCCTTCTGGTAAAGAGAGCTCTAAATCAACATAGCTGACACCCATTTTGAATGCTAATTCGGTCAATTCTTGAATCTTGTCATGTTCTCCATCAGGGAACTTACCACCTTGTGATACTGTTCTCAATGTAAAGATAATTGGAAGTTCTGTGTGAATTCTTAATAAACTCAACTGTTTTGAAACGAATTCCTTTTCATAAGATTTCAACAAATCAACTCTTAATTCAATAACGTCTGCACCAGTAGAAATGATTGGCAAATCTTCCAAGACTTCTTCTGTCAATTCATCATAGGTCAAACATACGAAGTAAGATCTACCTTTTGGAATAGGAACTGAGTTACCAAGAATTTCGTTAACAAATTCACCCATAGTAAACTTTAAAGTATTCAACTCATGCTCAGTCTCACAATGTTTTGAATAAAAGTAATAGTTGGAACAGTAGTCATACCATTTTTCTCTTCTATTCCAAACATCTCTAATTTCTTCGCCATAAGATGGTCTTTCAACATCCTTTTCAGTTAAAAATTCAATTGTTTTTTCAATGTCCCTTTGTAAATGTAAGACAATACCATTGTTTTCGCTATAGTCCTTTAACAGTTTTCTTGCATTATCAGTTTCGACAATGCCGCCACCAGTTGAGATAATGTAGCCTTCAGAATACTTGGCCAGAATTTCTTTAGTTAAATCATATTCTCTTTTTCTGAATTCTTCCCATGTGTTAGTTTCCATGAACTCCTTGATAGTTTTACCAATGATCTTTTCGAACTCATTATCGACGTCAATAAACTTAAAACCAGTTTTTTGAGCAATGATATTTGTCATGGTAGTTTTACCAGCGGCTCTCATACCAATCAAAACAATACTCTTTTTACCATTTGGTACAGCACCACTTTGGTTTTCTTTACCTAGGATCGGGTTTTCCCATCCGATAAGTTTACTACCCAGGTTAGTGTGAAGGACATCCCACCAACCTGGCCACGTCTTGGATGTACAATATCTCTCTTGAATAATGACTGGTCCTTGTGGAACCATACCAGCTAAAAGAGAGAATGACATTGCAACACGGTGGTCATCATAAGAATATACACCAGGTGCTTCTGGGATTTTCAGTCTCTTGTAATCAATACCGTGCACAACAATACCATCATCTAATTCAGTTGCAACCACACCAAACTTAGCTAATTGAAGTCTCATTGCTTCAATTCTGTTACACTCTTTAACTCTTTGGTTAGCAATACCAGTAATAGTTGTTGGTTTGGAATCATTGGCAATTGCTGCAATAACAGTTGCCGTTAAGAAAGCATCGGTCATAGGTTCCATGTCGACGCGATCGATGGGCTTCAATGTTCCAACAGGAGGACCTTGAACGGTGGTGCTGGTTTCAGTTTGGATGACTGTACAACCCATTGGCTTCAAAACGTCGACAGCAAATCTAGCGTCACCTTGAAGTGAAGCTGAACCGATATTAGGAACAGTACATTTAGTACCAGTCATTGCTGCATATGCTAATGGGTAAGTTGCTGAGGAAGCATCTGATTCAATGACATATTCTGGTGGGTTTGTATAAGTACCACAAGGAATTTCGTAAGTGTACTCTTCCGTCGTTGATTTTTTCACTTCAATACCGAACGCAGACATCATTCTGATAGTCATATCAATGTATAGTTGAGAAATAGGTTTTCCTCCGACAAGTGACAAAGTGACTGGATTTTCAGCATATGGAGCTGCTAGAAGAATTGATGAAACATATTGTGACGAAACTGTTGCTCCTAACTCAATCCTGCCACCTTTGAATCCTGCACCACACTGAACCTTGATTGGCAATGAGCCTTCTTTATTCAAGCACTCGATAGAACAGCCATTAGTCCTAAGAGCATCGATTAACGGACCATTAGGTCTTTCTTGCATTCTCTTATTGCCGGTCAAAACCAATTCATTCAAGTTATCATTGGGCTTCACGAGGCAGGCAATGGTAGTTAGAAATCTTGAAGCAGTACCAGCATTTCCTAAGTAGATTTCTTCTTCTGTGGTGAGTAATTTACCACCATTACCATTCAAAACAACAGTATCACCGTTATCTTCCCAAGTAATTTCAGCGCCTTGTAAGGCGGCAACAGCTGCAAGCATGTGTTGTGTATCATCAGAATGTAACATGTTCTTCAATTTACATTGGCCTTTACCAAGAGCAGCTAAAATCAAAGCTCTGTTGGAGATAGATTTTGATCCTGGTGGTGTAATTTTCACATCTTTCTTTTCCCCAAGAGTGAATGGGTGAACTTGAATGTCTTCAGTCAGAATGACTCTTAAGTCATCGTCGTCGACGTAAGAAGCTTGAGGTTCATAACATTCACCGATTCTCTTCAACAATACAACTTTTTTCTTTGAACCGTCATTCTTCTTATCAATGGCCATCTTTTTCAAAAGTGTTTCTAATGGGCACACTTTGCCGTTGACTCTACTTTGAACGATCTTGTCATGAATAGAAATTGGTAAACCATAACCTGCCAAACATTTGGCCAATCTTGCAACAGCGACTGGTGATAAGATGCCAAGGTATCTACTCAATTCAGCTTCCTTAACGGCACCAATGGCAACACATTCACCGTGAAGCGCTTGTGGAGTTAAGATAGCTTCATACGCATGGCCAATTGAATGACCAAAGTTAAGTAAGTTTCTCAAACCACCTTCTCTTTCATCCAAAGTGACGACTTCGGCTTTAACTTTGATTGAGTTCAAAACTAAGGTGTAGATGTGGTCTAGCATAGGAGTTAGATCAACAATACCGTCTTCGCCAGTTCTGGAGTTGATAACTTGCAGAAATTGTTCGGTGTGTGCTTCCAATCTGTCAAATTCAGCGTCATCCCAAATTGCAGCGGTTTTGATGACTTCAGCCATACCATTGATAAATTCTCTGACAGGTAAAGTAGAAAGGAAGGAGATATCAACCATGACAAACTTAGGTTGCCAGAAGGCACCAATGAAGTTCTTACCAAGAGGGGTATCGATGGCAGTCTTACCACCGATGGATGAATCTACCATTGCCAATAAAGTGGTTGGCACTTGGATGACGCGGACACCTCTCATGAAGGTGGCAGCAACGTAACCGATCATGTCACCAATGATACCACCACCCATGGCAATAATAACGGTGTCTCTGGTACACCCCTGAGCCAAGAGGTAGTCTTCAACTGCGGCCTTGGTGATTCTGTTCTTATTTGCTTCACCAGGTGAAATGACATAAGTCAAAAGTCTCGATTCAGGTCTCAGTTCAGCAATGACAGTCTCAAAAGCCTTTGTGTATCTGTCCAAGTGGCCCGCCTTCACCAGATTGGTGTCTGTGACGATGACATAAGTAGAGGATGCCTGAGTGGAGACCACTTCTCTACAAATGTGATCTTGAATTTCGTACCCAACATGGAGTGTGTCTTGTCCTAAAATTGACACACGTTCTACGTGGTGAGCAACAACCATTGTATTAAACAACTATATAACTTACTAAAATGCTGTATTTCAGTTAATGAAAAAAGGGTCTCCTTTTCACCAAATGGAACACCTTCCCTTTTTTTTTCACTTGACTCATAGTTTTCCAGTGCTGAGCCGTTCAAACACCAAGTCTCTGACCCACCACACCTTGAAGGCGTCTGAAGGGCATAAGCAGTGTCTCTACATCGTAATCTGAAGACTCCACTAATGGTGATATTGTGCGACTGCTTTGCAACGTAAGAAGAGTTCTCATCTGTTGAATTTCCACCTTGTAAAGAGACTCCAGACAGCTTTGAATTCTGTCAACTTCGAACGACGGTCCTCTCAGCAGGTTCCAATCGGAGTAAACGAAGGACAAAGGCACTAGTAAGTTTTCATAGAGCTCGACCATATGGATTAAAAGCCCCATTCCAAGCTTTCGTTGCAATTCAGATTGCTCCTTGCTATCGTTTAGAGTAGAGTTCATCCTGAGAAGCTGTCGTTGCGCCTCGTTATATGACTTTACCTGCCTTTCTAGTATGTACACCTTCTGCATTTGGATCTTTTGTTCCTCTTCTTGTATCTGAAGCTCCAAATCCAGCGTGTTATAGTTGCTTTTCACTTTTCTCAGCTGCTCTCTAAGCAATGCTCCTTCTTTCATCAAGGAATTAATTGTACGCCTGCTATCGCAACCAATATCTTCCAGCTTGGCTATTTGCATTTTGAGATCACAAATCAATAAATCTTGTTCTTGAATACGTTCCTTAGATTTCCGCAACTCATCCTCTAACGTCAATCTTTTGGTGGAATCACGATTATGAGTCTTGAAATGAAACAGCTTTCTTACTGTTGAGGGATGTTCCTTTGTCTTTTCACAGGCTGAATTGTTTTCGATAACACCCGAATTAGCCTCAACGATGCTGTCTTTTTGCTCCACCACCTCTGGCCTCAACCTCACATCCCAAATGGACAACTCGTTATCGCTTACCCCCGAGTCCTCAGTTGCCGACATATCGTCACTGAAGCAGCTCGCTTCAAAATCCTTTGCAAACAACTTTTCTAGTTCCGTTCCACCCTTTATGACAGCCCTATCATGGTTTGTTGGTTCAATGCCATCGTACTGCACTTCAGGCGTTAAAAGATGTGTCTCTTGCAAACCGCTTAGAAACCTAACGGACTTTTTCTCCTTTCTGTAATCATGCTCATCCAATGCTGTTTCATATAGCTTGTTGTCTATACTGCTCTCTGCATCAGTTACAGAAAACGATGATTCTGTTTTGAAGCAATCACTGTTGAGTATGAAATCGTTATTTGAATAAAGCTTTCCTCCGTTATTGGAAGCAATATTCATATTCATAATCAGCTCCATGGTAAAACCTGTATATTATGATTACAGTTATACAAAGATGCTAATAGCACAGGTAACAAATCTAGCAAATATCTACAAAACTATATTGTTTATCAAGACCGTGGAATTGCCCTCAAAACACTCAAATTAAATGCGTCTCTTATTTTTTAACGACAGTATTACACTGAGTTTGGTATTCCATTCATCATCCCAATGACGTTTGCTTTCCAATAATGCCCCTTCCTTGATTCTCAGGTACAGATCTTTGTCTTCATAAAGTAGTTTGAAGATGGAATCGGCCATTTCCTTGCCATTGTTTTCCTTCAAAATAATTCCATTTTTGTCATCCTTAACAAGTTCACTTATGACAGGGTATTTCAACGTTAGAGTAGGAACCCCAGAGCCAAACAAGTCAACAATTTTCATTGGTAAATCCAGTCCAGATGATGAATAATGTAGCGAAACTCCCAAGTCGGCAATCTTCAATACATTTGGGTACTGTTCTATAGGTAACCATACATTCTTAATAGCTATGTGTGTCCAATTATAGGAACTTGTCAGCGACAGAAATTCGCTCAATAATGGACCTTTACCCGTTACAATCATAATAATTCTGTTACTGGTCAACCTATTGTCTAAATTCTTCAGGGCATCGATCAAAGTATGAAAATCTTCGTCTGGTGTGAATGAAGTTGATGAAATAACTATTCTATCGGTATTTTGATCATAATTCAGATCCTGAAATAAATTCTGATTTTGTTGTATAATTGAATCTAGCATTTCATGATCCCTCAACGGTTCAAAAACTTTACTCGGTCTATCATACAGAGCTAAGATCCTGCTTTTTTTCAAGCCAAACTCTTTGTGTAGATAGTTTTTCATTGCAACGGTAACAGTCAAATTGAAATCCGCAAATTTACTGCTGAACCACTTTTCATACCATTTCATTAATTTAACAACTAAATGATTTTCATTTTTGTATTTAAGATTGATAATTGACCAATTTAAATTGTGCCAGTCAACAATCAGCTGAATATTTGGAGACCATGTTGATTTAAGAAAACCTAGAATAGCTAACAATGGTAAAGATGGTGGATTTTGTATGACAACAAATCGCGTGTTATCTCCAATAATATCCTTTAACATCATTGTCAGTTTGAACATCTGCAGGACTACTTTTAAACCAGCAAATGCTAAATACGGTAGGTTCAAAGTATTATGAATAACAGGAATCTCATAAATTGAAATGTCATCGTGATAGATCGCCTTAGGTAATGTGCTTTCTAAATAACCACAAAGATTTACTTGGTAACCCAGTTTTTGAAAGCTTTGAGCGTGGTAGATCATTCTTGGCGAATGACCCAAATCTCCGAGGACTACGATCACAACTTCATTCACATCAATGTTTAGTGTTTGTCTTTTTCGACGTTGATATACCTTACGCATATAAAGAAAGTGCGAGAGTAGCCAAAACAAAAGTGGTGTTAGCAACCATGATATTATTAGTAGCCATGTTGCTCTATTGAAAGTGAAATGGCCTTTTGGATATCCAACATATGAAAAATATGCATTCATAGTGATCTAGCTCTCTTTGATTTCAATGAATTCCTGTTTTTTTAATTAAACAACTTTGAGTATTAAGGCCCAATAAATCGATAGTAAATCGATGGTTAATTGAAGTTTTTTTCAATATATTAAAGGCTGTTTCTTGCAAAGATTAATTCCTTCAAATTGAGATATATTTTTCTAACCGCTTTTTCATATATGATTTAGATTATCTTTGATGAACTATTGTAACCTATTACTTAGTCCTAACTCTTCATTATTGAACCGTTAGTCAGTACTATTTAAATGCTTGTACTTGTACTTGTTAATTCATGATCTTTTGTTAGACCAATGAAAATGGTATTCTTATGTCAATGGCAGCCTACCATTCCTACAGACATCAATAAAAGATTATATAAGAGTAGTTTTCTAACAAGGATATCTTTTTTTCTCTTGTTATATTTGACTGATATTCGTCCAGTAAAAATGTTTGCGTGTGGAGTTTAGGTATTCAATCAATCATTCTTAGACAACCAATATTTGAGTTGATTGTGTACTCAGCTGGAGAGTTCAAAACTGGAACATTTGACAAATGATTATAAAGAGAAACTAAGTTTAGAATCACATACTTGTTCGGTTAGTATGCGGAGGAACAAGAGTTGTTTAGTCACAAGATACAGTAACACTATTGATCGGTTTTGTTTGTCACAAGAGATTTGTGGATTGGTATGAGTTTCAGACTGATAATAGGTGGGTTAAACGACATGTATCCACTCAAATTGATGTTTATCTTTTTTCTTTACTTCTGTTCAACTAAAAAGTGTGAAAGTTGCATATTATCATGTCATAATATTGGTACAATCCACATACACATGCTGGCACAGATGGAACCTGCCCTTCAAAACATGAAGCAAATACAAAGTAATAACTTTCCTTATAGCAAACCATTGAATCATCTTTTGCTATAAATTGGCTTATAGTACACTTGTACTATATGGGTGCCATCTAATTGCTGGAAAAACAATTATTTGCGACAAAAGTTTAGTTGTAATGTAGATAGTATATTTTCTCAGATATAGAGGTACTTTAACATAAGAAAAGTAGTGTAGAATTCTAAAACACTTTTGTTGGTAGTATTTAGCAATTATTCACTTGAGTAAACCAAAGATCATGGATTTTAAAGAAATATATTTCCTTTTGTTCAGTTTACCGGGTTAAAATTGGGAAAACTTTTTCAACTTTTAGGAATGGAAGTTATATTTTTAAACTAGGTTCTGAATTGATTAAAAGACTATAAAAGAATCTTAAAGTAAAAGGTAAACTAAAGGCCTTTTATACACAAAATATAAATTAGAAAATGAACCGTAATTCCGGTTCCAGACTATCTGAATTAGTCAAGTAAAACTTTAATACAATAAGTAAACCAATCCTAAAGGATACAATTTCCTAATTGATACTAATTAGATAAAAGATAATGTGCGTCAGAGTTGAAGTGCATTTAATCCATGAGCATAACTCTTAAAGAAGAGATATATTGTCTGATCAACACTTTAGGTAACTGTATGTAATCGAATCAGGTAATCCAATTTGTATTGACTTGAGATAACTGATAAGGTTTAATTTGCTAATTAATTAAAGTCTCAGATAAAGTTCAACTTGATTTAGCCTAATTTAATTCATAATTTGACAATATTTTGTTACTATTTCCGTATAGCGGTAATAACGATTTAGTTTGCTTAAATAAAAAGTGCATATAATTATTATAAATTATAATGTGGGGATTGGTTTCTTTATTAGAAATTATATTAGATTCTAGATCATCTAATAAATAATACGAAGCTTCATTTCTTAATATATGTCTTAAACATTTCTTTTTAAGAATGGCATAGTGAATATGCACAGTGTCTTTTATTATTATTTCAACATATTTATGAATGGAGAGATGTTGAAGATAACGAATTAGACATTACTGTATTAGGTATATAGCAAATCCAAAGTGCAAAACTAAACCGTTGATTTTTTAAAGTAAATTTAAAATAAATATAAAGTCAATTATGACGACTATTTATATTGTTTCGGATCAAAAGATTTGTTTCTGGATTGATAAGACTAAGGTCACAAATGAATTCGGCAATTATTTACATCACCGACACACTATGGTTTATCTGTAAATGATGTTTGTATTTATGCCTTATGCTCATCATTAACAAATCTCTGTAATATTTTATTTTAGCTTATTAAAACTTATTAAATAACAATGTAACTTTAATTGTTTGTCAATGCTCATAATATACCTGATATAGTAATGTGTACTTAGTTATCTTCGACAGTATATGATGAAAATTGACATCTGTCAAAATAATTGGTAATCAAGTATTACTCAGTTATTAAATAAGATGTTTAATGTTGAAGTATAAACTATAACATATTGCTAACGTATGATCATAGATTTGCAGTTCATACTAAGTTAACCATGTAACAATCATAACACGTTAATGAACATAACAATGAAGAGTGCATGTAAGGTTAAATATCTTAGTACAATGCTTGCTTATTCTATTACTTCCAAGCAACATTATGCTTTCAATCCATTTCATTGCTATCATGCTTATTGGTGTAATTATAACTAATGCGTATTCCTCCAATAGAATACAAGCTAATCTCATTTTACATTTTATTTACATAAGTACATTTTATTATAAACGGAATTACTGTTTCCTCTTCATTAATTACCTTAATAATATTTAAAATAACTAAGAAATAGGTCTTTACATTGATTTTATAGATTCTCATCCTTTTTCTTTCTATACTACACCAAACTCTAATTTTGATAAGGTTGTAACAAATCAATTTTCTCATTATACTTCACATGCACAGAATATGCTTTACAACTAGCAAGCAGTTCAATAATTATTTAAAATTTTTATGAGCATTTTATATAAATTTACTATTAGCTTCTGTTAGGCGTGAAATGAATGGGGCACTGTTGTGATCCGACTATTACGAAATCACTATTTTTACTATTGAAAGCAGTAACATTCAACAAAAAAGTAATAAGATAATATATATAAGGAGAAATCGCAAGTCTAATGCGGAGGTTATTTTTAATAATACACATAAGTAAATTTCTTGGTGAAATAGAAAGAATAGAAAATAAAATAATAGATAACTTCTTTGTGACACTTTGCCATTTTATGATTCAAGGATGTTATAAGAACATCAACTTTGCAAGATATTGCAAAGAAAATTATGATCTAGAAGACTCTAATTTCAGGAACTGCATCACTATCAATTTTTTATCAAACGCTGAGAATGATAAAATAGATGAAAATATTGAAACTTTAGATTTGAGATTTATCCCTAAATCATTGTATTCAATTACCGAAACAAGTCTAAATTTTTTGCCAAGATACAATAATTTGAAATATATAGCTTCTTATCTTACCACATTACGTCAAAAAACTGTTAATTGATAAAAAAACTCACCCCATATTGTTATCAGAATGTATGGTGATTCAATTTTTCAATTGCCCAAACTATTTCAATTTAGGCTTTGAAAAATCAAATATGCCTAGGCCAATATATTTTTCTGTTTTTGTTGAAAAGTATTTTACATGAGATGATACTCTGGCTTTAGAACTGTTTGAAGAAAGAATAACTTTTGACTAAAAACATTGGTTATATTTAGATTTTCATATTAGGTCAACTTTAGAAGATTAAGCTAGAATAAAGAACATGGAAAAATATACAATGTATAAGCAGAAATTAGAAAAAAATTCACTTCCAAGATGGAGGTGATAAATAATATCAAGTGCAATCAATAAAAAATGAGAATTGAAAGATGATCATTGTGGCAGAATTTTACAAATAGATCTAAAATTAGCTTTGAAGTAATAGAGAAAGAAAAACCTTCCATCCTGTATTTGAATGAAAAATTTGACATTGAATACATAGATTTACAAAAGGAATAGGCACTGGATACAAGTGGATAATAATGCATCCACATATAAAATTCAATGAAAATGTAGATAAAAAGTACATCGATGATGAGCCGTATACAGAGCACAGTTATTATCTCGAATGCACGAAAACAAAAAATATTTATAATATAAGAAGATTTCAAAATAACTAAAGGAAAAACAGCAGGTTCTATAAAATACTGGATTTCTTTAATAAAAGATATCTTAAGAAAGAAACCAAGTTAGATCTGGAAAAGGATTTGACGTTGCTATAAATGTGACAATTTTTGACATCAAGGAATACTTATTGGAGTTTGTTCTGGATGTATAGTTCCTTATTTTTAACATAGATCGGGGCAATAAAAGAAATTTTTATAGTAAAAAGTCTCCAGATCTTTGCAAAAATTGTATTATAACTCACTTTTAATGTTTGCAACAATACATAGATTGCTATTACAATCAATTTAAAAGTGCATGAGCACTACTTTGTAAACACCTTTTGACAATTCATCTAGTACGTTTATTGTCAAATATTATAAATCGATACGCTGTACATCTAACAACTTAAACTGTATTTAAGCTGCTATGTTGCAATGCTGCCTGGCAAACTCATTGAATCAAAACCGAAACGAACAAAGTTTTACTATAAAACACTTCTAGGCAATGTTTTCGCACTCTCATATTTTTGATTCCGTAAGATCAATAACATGTGCACGCTGTGTGGTAGCCGCAAGCTTTGCTTTATGAGAATGATATAAAACAGCATAACTTGCAACTATAGTTGTAACATGATCAAACTATCTCAAATCAAAAATGTAAATCAGAAGACACAGAAAATTCAACGCCCATGAAATTTTAGATAACACATAAATGCATTTATAGGTAGAATACAGCGGTAGATACTCATAAGTTCAATATAGTTGATTATACACACATGAATGGTCAATGTCATTTCGATTTGGCGTTTGCTTACATTCGATTATTTTGAAGATGTTTTTAAGTGCAGTTCAAATATTTAGAATTCCAATGGCTTTGGTAGCTCTTGGGGTGGTGAAGATCCAAACGTATTAGTTTGTAAGCGTAGAAATTTCAAACTATTATCGTGAAGCTTGGATACCACCAAAAAATCAACTCAAGTGATCTGGATATTTTGATTTGCTACATTAACTATTAACTTTTGATGAGCAAGAAATTGCATCAAAGGTTTTTAGGCTAGTAGTACAAGTTATTGTCTTTGCCCACATTCTGAAGCATTCAATATTTTATTTGAACAAAAAAATGAAGTAACAAATTTACTGATTAGTTGAACAACTGTAACTACGTTTTCCATTGCCATATATTTCGATACAGCAAATTATGATTATTTTTCGAACATCGCCATAATCAAAGCTAATAAAGAATATTACCGTTGCTCTTGACCACGTGAAGAACAGAAAGTATTATTTTTTTACATGAAAAAACATGCAAATGAACTTCAGGTCAATAGGACTACTATACTATATATGTTTATCTTGCAGTAGGTATGTGGAATATATTCATTCATATCTCAAAAACTAAATATGTCTTTTGGGTTAAATGCCTGTGTTTTTATTAACTTTTTTTGACCTAGTCACATACTTTTAAGTTACTATTTTGAGATTTGTTCCAGAATGGTATAAAAAATTAACGAGTTTGCTATCAGGGTGATTCGTTAATTAGTGATTTTGGGCTGCTTTGACTGTATATCCTCAAAAGTCAAGTTTTGTTTCTACTTTAGGCAAACTAACTATAGAAAGTACTTTATTTGATGTTATATCAGTTGATATAGGTACACGCTGATAAGTGTCAAAAGCTTTTATTAATCTCTTCAATTGTAAGCTCATCTCCAACCATATCTAATTTCAATATCTATTTCTCTTAGTTTAACATCGTTGTTGCCCATTGGAGAGTAGAAAAAAATAGCAAGAACTCCAGATTTCAATATAAAAAAAATAACGAAATACATTTATCGATCTAAGACTGCAACCTGAAAGCCTTTTTGTTAATTTTCAGTTAGTCTAATGGCTTTCAGAATATTTAGTGACCTTTATAATATTTTGGTACTTTTGGCAACGTTTTGCCCGGAACACCGTTTTTTGAGTAACATATTATGCCACCTACAGCTGTTTAACAAAGTGTAAGTTCACTCTGTTATCTCAAGTTTATGTATTTTTAATTGATACTATTGAGACCCAACGAATTGATGTATAAATTCGAAGAAAAAACTGTATAAATAAACAATAGACAACCAATTTACAAGTCAACTGGCTAAATATCTCGATGTGAACCCATTTTCTTAAACATTTGTCTTTTGCAAAATACGAATTATACAGGGTGTGTATCATATACCTTGAAAAAAGGATAATTTACTTGTCCACACTTGAGCATATTCTTTCATAGAATAGAATAGGGGTAGATTCAATACATCACTGAAGTATCTGCATATGTACCTCCATTGAAAGCATTTTATCGGTTTGTGTATTTTGGTTTGTGATACATGAAATGAAATACTAAAAAATCTCAATCTCGCTTCTGAAGCCTTCTAAGAAAAGATTTTGACTTAAAACATAGCAGAAGACCATAGCAGTTCAGTAGTATCAATGAAGCAAAAGATAATTCCACCTCGTAAAATGCCTTTGGTGGAACCTGAAAAGGTGTGGCCGGTATTGCATGCAGCGTTTACCGACATTTTGCAACTCAAGCACGCACAATGGAGCTATTCTCAACTATATAACACTGCATACAACCTAGTACTAGCTAAACATGCGCAGTTTCTTTACAATGGGATCGAAACTGAAGTCAAAGAACACTTACAAAACAGTATAAGACCTATGGTCCTGCAACTGGTGAATGATCTCAGCACAAATTCTAGTGTGCTAGATCAAGGTAAGGTTCTGCAGGAATTAAAGTCAATATGGGACGACTACTTGCTTTCGGTACAGTTGATATCATATGTCGCATTGTATCTAGATCGAACATATGTCAAAGAAAATCAAATGTTGCTAATTTACGATCTAGGCTTAAATTCGTTTAGAGAAGTGGTAGTGGATTCTCCATGTAAGGATACAGATAACATTTCAGATGCGACAATACCGACAATTGGTGATCAATTTGTCAATTTGATCCTCTCATATTACAATAAAGCAAGAATGGGTGAACTTGTCGACAAATTCTTACTTAAATCTTTGATTAATATCTTTGAATCTTTGACTGATGATGAAGGAACCACATACTACAGAAAACAGTTCGAACCTTATTTTCTATTAGATTCCCATAAATATTATGTGAACAAAGCACAGCAAATGCTAAATCCATCAACAAGTGATTCCACTCTTGGAACACTCTATATATCGAATACCCTGTCATTTATCTCTCATGAAACATCATTACAAACGTTGCATATTCCTGAGGAAACAATACCGACTCTACAAAATTTATTATTTACTGATCTAATTTCAACGCCAATGCCGGAAGTGTTATCTTTACCCGTTGATGGACTAGCGGATTGGGTGAATAATGAAGATATTGAAACGTTACACGATTGCTGGACTTTATTAGGGAAGATACAGGAAAAATACCAGCTCTTAAAGCAACCACTAAGAAATCTAATCATCAATTTAGGACTTGAGTTAATTCAAAGCTCTTGGGAAAATGTCGATAATTTAGACGACTCACTTTCTTCTGGTAACATCAAAATCAAGTTTGCAAGCAAAATCATAACTAGTATAGTGCAGCTGAAAACAAAGTTTCAGAGGATTGTTAACAGATCTTTTAATTCAAATGGTGAGATAAGTAGAGAAATAGACGGCGCATTTTCCACGGTGATAAATGAATCTGACTTTGAAAACTCAACAGTGCTACTAAAGTCAAACAAAAAGTCAAAAAAACCAGATAACAGTTCTGCCGAAGGTAGATTTCAAGAGTACCTTTCTTTATACATTGATTTCAAGATAAAGTCGAATGAAAGTGATTCACAGATTGATCATGAACTTGATGCTGCAGTAAACTTGTTAAGATATGTTAAGGATAAAGACATTTTTGAAAAATACTACAGAGGGCATCTGGCTAGGAGATTACTTGGTGTTACAAACAGATCATCAGTAAAGAAGAAATCTGGTACTATTACTGATGATGACCTAGATCTTGAAATCAGTATGATCACAAAGCTTCAAAATGAAAACGGCTCAGCTTTTACTACCTCCTTAGAAGGAATGATCAAAGATTTGAAATCTTCGAAGAATCTAGAGGGTGAATTCAATGATCTAATCAACTCAGAAACAGGTTCTGTAATTGATTTTTGTCCGACGCTGTTAACAACTGTATATTGGCCAACACAGCCAATGGACATATCTGATGTTTCTTTTCCATCAGAGATGAGAGACGTTCGTGTAAAATTTGAAGAGTGGTATGACACAAAGCATCCGGGAAGAAAAGTCAGGTGGTGTAATGTTGGAAATGTTGTTTTGGCAATAAAAAGCGTAATGACATCCAAGTCTAAGATTGATGGATCAACAAAGCAGAAAGTGAAAACAATAGACGTCCAGATGCCACCTTTGTGTGCATGCGTATTGATGTTATGTTTTAATGATGATGATACACAAATTACAATAGAGGAAATACATCAGAGAACAGGAATTGAAACTCCTGACTTACTGCGTCACTTATGCGGTCTGATGTCTGGACGTACAAAACTTATTTCGTCAGTTGACAGGCAATCCAATTCCAATGAAAAAAGTAGTGATCTGGTTTTGAAAATGAATACACTATTAAAAACAAACATAAATTGGAAATGCAAGGAACCTAAAGCCAAGGTTATAGTACCATCTAATTTACCCAAGAACGTTATCACAGATGATGCTAACAGATCAAGGTTAGCCAATTCAGATACCCTAGCTATCCCAACACATTTGGAGTCATCCAGTGAACATTCTAAAACAATTGAAACAGTTCATATAGAACGTTCCCATCACATCGATGCTGCTATTGTTAGAATTATGAAATCTAGAAAGGAATTAAAACACCAAGAGTTACTTTTGGAAGTTACTCGTTTAGTGAGAACAAGGTTTGATGCCAAGGTTGCTTTCATAAAAGAACGTATCGGTGAGTTGATTGAGCTGGAGTATCTGGGGAGAGTTGAAGATGGTTATAAATATTTAGCATAGATTTTTTGTAAAGCAGTCAAGAAAGAAATTATAAATAAATCTAGAGAAAAGATATAAATATATAGAATAAAATATTATAAAAACATAGTCTCATAAAAAAGATCAATCAATTTTAGCATCGGCTAAACCATGAATAATGTTAGTAAACTTGCTCTTTTTGGTTAATTTCTTCAACCTGCTTTTAACAACCATGACAGGAGACGGGCTTCGTCTAACTAAAAAGTTACTCAAACTACCAAGTATAACGCCCCTTATCGCACTTTGACCTTTGGAGCCCACAACAACTAAGGTTGGAGACATTTGTTTAATCACACTAACAAGAAATTGTTTTGGAATAGGATGATGACATGAAATAACAACAACATGAACTTGAAGTTTTGTTAGTTTCAATAAATTCATGACCAGTGTGGTCATATCCTGTACATTATTAACACGGGTTCTTTCTCTTTCGTGCGGTCCACTTGAAGAAGCTGTGTTTAAAGTGGTTGTTTTCGACAAACTAGTAGTTGGCTGAATTCCATTGAGATTCATACTGGAATAATCATCATCTTCAATCACATTGAACAAATATAACACAGAATTATCCACGAGAACTGTACCAATGGTCCATTCCAATGAATATTTCGATTCATCTGAAAAATCCATGCAAAGTAAGAATGATTTAGGATGCTTATTATTTGACTGTATAATATTTTCAAAAAAATTACCACGAGTGATTGTTCTCACAGCACGTTGATTCACGTTGTCAGAATCTATTTCAGAAAGCTTAGTCTTCTCGTTGAGAATCTGCGCCAGCTCAGTGTCTATTTTATTTTCTCTTTCCGAGGTATATGGTGGCACAAAATCATCAGAGGATGGTGAAATAACTTTCATTTTGTATGCCGAGTAATCTTCTAGCCTTTGAGATGGAGCTCCGCGTTCGTTGTAGTAGTTGTCGGGATCAATGTTGATATTGGCACCCACTTCTTTGGCGTCTTTCTCAACTTCTTCTAGGACATCAGCTGGAATTTCCCTACCTATAGATTGTGCGTTGGCAATAGCTTTACTTGCAGCCACAATTGAATCTATTTTTTTGGCCTTTTCGGCTTTCTTGAGTTGAATTTTTTCGTTAAAGGCTGACATTTCAGCTTCATCATCGGGGTTCCCACTGCAAACAACATTTGTACTTTTTGACGATGATTCGTATGCTTGATAATTTGGTAAAACACGTCCTTCTTCTTCAACCGTAAAATCATAATCACTGTCTTCTAACCTTTCCTCGTCACTAAGGTCATCAGCAACGTCACTGACTTTGTAGTCTGGGTTCAATCTTTCTGAAGGGTCTCTAAACGTTACATCGTCAGGCCTCTCAACTTCTTCGAGCATTGAAGGCGTTATTGAACCGGATCTTGAAGTACCTCTAGAAGGCGAACGTAAAGGAGTTCTTCCACGCGATCTTATTCCCTCTAGTATTGCTTGTTGTTCTGCACTGTTCATCGAAATGTACCGTTATCAATAGAACGAAGCTGCGATTATACGGGGAAAAAAAAAAGCAAAAGTTCACACTCTAATAACATCTGTTCTTAAGTGAATCAATAATCAAATGTTGAAACTCTGCAAACGTGGATATACCCAGCTAAGTGATGCGCTGAGGACAACGAATACTTTGAAAAAAGCACAACTTGATATCAAAGCTGCATATGAAAATTACGACCTTTTTAAAGGTATCTGTGAAAAGAGAAATGTTGAATTTCCACTTTTAAGTGATTTCAAATCTGATTACGAAACGATTGGTACATTAGATCACGCTAGTCTTGATATTAGACACCAATCTAATAAACTTCAAACAAGGTTAACTGATGTCAGGAAGAAATTGAAGGAGCATAAAGATGACTCCAAGTTGAAAAATGAACAGGTGATTATTTTGAGCAGACTATTATCGTTCAAACCAACCATAAAGAAGAACAATGAAATAAAGAAGCAGCTCCAAGACAAACTGTTTTTACAAGTTTCCAATTTACCTAATCATATTCACCCTTCTGTTGGATCAGAGCAGATCTTGATGGAATACTTGAACCCTTTACCAGAATTAGTAAATGAAGACGCTCCCAAAGACTATGATTTAACACCAAACTCTAAAAGGGACCACAAGGATATTATGGAAAGATACAACCTGGTTGAGTTCCAGAAGGCAACATCTAACTCTGGCCGTGGCTGGTATTACCTTTTGAATGAAGCTGCAATGCTTGAACAAGCGCTAATCCAGTACTCGTTAAAGAAAGCACGACAAGCTGGCTTCAAAATGGTACTACCTCCTTCAATTGTTAAGACGGAAATTACCAGTGCTTGTGGTTTCAAACCAAGGGACCAAAATAACGAACGTCAGGTTTATGAAATATCAAATATGGATCTATGTTTGACAGGAACCGCCGAGATTCCTTTGGCGTCACTTTATTCAGACACTGAATTTACTTCTAAGCAGCTGCCAATTAACCATGTTGGTGTATCAAGATCTTATCGTGCGGAGGCTGGTGCTGCTGGTAGAGATACAAGAGGCCTTTATAGAGTTCACGAATTTACTAAGGTTGAACTCTTTTCATGGACTCGTGGTGAAGAATCAGAATCAATGAGAATGTTTGACAAGTTGGTTGAATTCCAAAAAGATTTCATTTCTTCTTTGGGACTCACAGCTAGAGTTCTTGTCATGCCTCACAATGATTTAGGTAACCCAGCTTACAAAAAAATCGATATTGAAGTGTTGATGCCTGGACGAGGTACATGGGGAGAAGTGTCATCCACATCCAACTGCCTTGATTTCCAAAGTAGAAGATTAACTACCAAATTTAGAGGAACAGGTGCCGATGGTATAGACAGATCTATGTTTGTGCACACTTTAAATGGTACCGCATGTGCAGTGCCTAGAGTAATTTTGGCCATCGTTGAAAACTTTTATGACCCAGAAAGAGATGTTATTGTTATACCTGAAGTTTTGAGACCTTATATGGATGATATGGAGGTTATATCAAGACACTAATGAAGTATATTGAACAATAAAAAAATTGTAAATAGGATATATATATATGCACACTAAATTTAACGAAAATTAACTTAACAACGTTGAGAATTTCTTTTCATCATCATCAGTCAAATACAACAACATTTTAATGACAGGGAAAAGCATTTGTCTTTGATCCTTATGCTCTAGAAAACCCATTAGAACGTTTTTGATATAAATTGCTTTTTCTTTAAAATCATCATCAGAGTTACTTTCATCCCCATTTGCACTAGAGCTTTTATCTAGCGTGTGTAATAAACCATCTTTTGGATCAATAGAAGCAATACTACCACTCCTAGAGCGCTCACTGTCTGAAATACGACGTTTGTATTGTTGGCTTAGTGCACGGTATTTTTTATTAAACCAAACCAGTTTGTCACTTGTTTCTTGGTTTGCTTTACGTAGTTTGATATTCATCTCGTCAGATTCCTGTAGCTTCTTCTCAGTAGATTCCAACGTATCCCTTAAAGACTCAATCAATTTAGAATTGAATTGAATTTGCTGATCGTCAACTGTTGAATTTCTCTGGAACCTTTGAACTTCATCCGAAGTCAAGGTCCGTTGTTTTTCAACTAATGCTGCTGATGATGATAAAGTACTGATTTTGCTCATGAGGGAGCTCCGTTCATTTGAAAGATTTTGCACCTCGAGCTGAAGTTCTTTGAACTTACGCTTTAAATCTTCATTCTCTTTTGTCTTAAGTTTTATATTAGTCAATGATTCATCTTCCTTTTGATTCTTTTCCTCTGCTAATTTTTCAAATTTAACTTTAAGCTTTTTCATTTCATTGTTTTGTGACTCTTCGTTATCCATGAGAATTTTCCTCATTGTGCTAGATTCTCTTGTTCTGTCTTGCAGCATTGAACGGGCTTGTGTGAGCTCTTCTTGGATAATTTCGATCTTATTTTCGTACTCTTTGTTGATCATATTTAGTTCATCCAATTTTTTCTTCAAAATGTCAACTGTCTCATTGGACGATAACTTGACATCCTTGACTTCGTTGTATTTGTCATCCAATTCCTCAACTTGTTTTTTCAACTGATTTCTTTCTAGGACGATTTTATTCAGTTCAATATTGTTTTCTGTCAAGTCAGATTTCAGTTTTTGATTCAAGTTGGTTAAATTGGTTTTCGTTTCATCAAATTCCTTTTCTTTTGATGAGATTTGTTTAAACTGAACTTTGAATTCAATGAGCGAATCATTTAATTTGTTCTTCTCCTCCTGTAAAAATTTGATTCTGTTTTCAGCCTCATTTAGAACCTTTTCCTTTCGATTCAATTGGGATTTATAATTTTGGAGTTCTAATGAAATTTTTGAATCACTCTCCTTTGACTTTTCAGCATATTTTAGATCTTTGCTTTTAGTATCATTATCCTTTTGTAATTGCTCAACCTTCGATAGTAAGGAGGCTTCTGATTTGGACAATGTATCACACTTTTGTTTCAATTTGCTTCGTTCAGATTCAACACTTTTGTATTTTTCAGTAATTGAATTTAGTTCTTGTGTTAGTTCCTCCACCCGTTTTATATTCAAGTCTAGCTTTCTACTCATATTGAGTTTAGTCTTTTCGTAATCTTTCAAAGCATTAGCATTTTGAATTCTGAACATTTCCAAATCATTTTTCTTGACTTCAATTTCCTTATCTTTCTCGTCAACTTTGAATTGCAAGTCTTTAACTTGTTGGTCAATATCTTTGGAGGCATCCTTTGCTTGAACCAAAGAGTCACCAACATCTCTTAGCATATCTTTCAAATTCTCAATTTCTTCATTCTTACTTGCAATAGTCTTATTTAAAGAAAGAACCTCTTTTTGAGCTATATCCAGCTTATCTCCCAGTTCTTCAATCTGATGATTCAACTCAATATGGTTCACAGAAAAAGTTTGAGACTTATCATCAAGCAATTCTGTTTCTTTGATAGCATTTGGGGCTTTATTACCCTTCTTTTTTGACTTTTTGGAATTTTGTTGCGTAGAAGGAGCTTTTGGTAATGAGGATTTGGCATTGTCAAGTTCTGTTGTTAGGGTATTGATTTTTTCTTTAAATTTGTCAAGCAGTTTGGAGTTAGAATCAAGTGATGTTTGTAAGTCTTCAATTTTTGTCTGCAAAGTGTTATTCTCAAGTTTGGTAGCAGAACTGTCCTTATTGGCAGTTTTGAGGTTCGTTTCCAACTTTTCAATTAGCTGTTCGTTCTCTTTCTGTTTTAATGCAACGCTTTCTTCTAATATATTTCTGGAATCATTGGAATCCTTTAATTGAGTTTTCAAATCGTTGACTTCTTCTTCCTTGTTTTGAGACTGTGCTTGACCTCCGTTTACCTTTGAACTTTCTACATTCTTTTTGAATGTTTCTAATTGTCTGAGTTTTACATCTGCTTCTCTGAGCTTCCATTCAATCTGTCCTTTGTCTTTCACTTTGGCTTCTAAATCTTTAACTTTCAAACTCAGCTGGTCCTTTTCCTTCTTGCTCTTGGTTAATTCATCGTTTATCAATGACATTTTTTGATTCAAACCATTTAAATAATCTCTCATGCTATCGAGCTCACCAATAGAGGTGACCGGAGTCATTTCATGCAACATTTGTTCAAATGCAGTTATTAATGACGTCTTCTTCTTCTCAACTTTGTACGCCTCATGGAGTTTTGGGTACATTGAATCGTACTTTTGAAACTTCATTAGTTTCAGTTTCAGTGACTTCAGATCTTCTGGAGAAACGTCAGCTAAATCGCTGACGTTGATGTTGGTGCCTGGTAGTTTGGAGTCTGTAGCATTTATTGCGGTATCCTTATCGATATCATTTGGATTCGTAACTGCGTCTACCCGTGGAGTTTCTGTAGAGAGAATCTTTTTGGCAGCTTCTGGGTCCGTTAGCTGTTTTTGACCCTTCGGAGTACCCAATTCATCTTGCAATGACTGTGTAAACTGTGAGAACTTGGAAAACATCAATGAGTTCCCGTGAACCAATGAGTTCTTACTAAGAAGAATCGATGAAGGCAAAATCAGCATTCCCCTTAGAACACATAATTTTTTTCAGGTGCTTGAAAAGGCTCATGATGAAGACATACCTAAGCGTATAAGCCTTAAACAGCTGCTTTACTATTTCAATTGTATATTACTTTTATATAAATGAGTAAATTTAGTTGCCAAACATTCTACAGATTCCAGTATCGTACTGTTCTTCCAACTCATCAAGGCGGTCCCACCATTGGTATAGGAAAGTGTCACAGATCAAACGAAACCAAGGAGTGAACACCAGGTTTTTGTCAGCAAACATGTCCTTAAGTTCTTGCTGTGTCACATAACGCACGTCTCTGACCTCGTTCTCGTTACCGTTCAGTCTCACGTTTTTGGCCTTGATGATTAAAATGTAGTCAATCTCATGTTCACCCCATGGGCCATTAGATGGCGACATATAGTGGATTCTAGTGAGAAACTTGAAGTCTGAGATAGGAACGTCTTCAGCAGGGATTCCCAGCTCGTGCTCTAGCTTTCTTTGAGCGGCGGTTTTAGCACCGTCCACAGCGCTTTTGAGATCCGACCCCATTTCACTTTCGACACAGAGTGGATGCGAGCAGCATGTGTTGGTCCACATGTCGGCAAATGTAATCTTTTCAGTGGCTCTTTGTTGAACCAACAACTTGTTGTTTTCGTCAAAGAGGAAGACAGAAAATGCTCTATGTAATAAACCTCTGTCGATGTTTTCCATCAAATGACACACCTTTTTGGTACCTGAACCTATTTGGTTGTCGTCATAGTCTAACACGATACAGTTTTCGGCCATCAACTTGATTTGTTCGTCGTCTTGACCTGCGAACACGTTTGCTTCGTCTTTGTTATCTTCCTCGGTACTAGAAGCTGACGACAAACCAGACACTTTATCTAGCGGAATCACCTCTGGAAAGTTAGCAATAATGTCTCTTGCCTTTAATGACTTGACCAGTGTCTCGTATTCATTCATTTTGCTACTCACTGACGGCTTTCGGGTTATTATGCAACACCTTATAGAGAAGTTTAAACTCTTAATGCTAAAACTTTCCATTTTTTTTTCACTTTGACGATTTACTTAATATCCCACTTTCTTGCGCTCAGCAAACTATATTTGTGCGTGGGGGTTATTAAAGTTTCTTCACTTCATCTATATACAAAGCTACTGTTGTTGGTAGAGCTGGTCTATGTTCCAGCCAATTTCTCTGGCAAGTTTAGAGTCAGTTATGTACTTAGCAAGTGACTTGCAGTTGTAGTAAACTGGCACGTTGCTACTGAGTGCCAAAACAAGGTCGTCGAATCTTGACTCTCCTGAACCATCAACTCTTTCAAACTCAAAAGAGCTAATACGTCCTTTGATAACAACGAACTTAAGCTTCAGGTTATCAGTGTCCACCGACATCTGCTGTTCAAAACGTGGGCTTTTGCCAAAGACCCAGGACCAGTCTTGTAGTTCGCTTTCAATTTCGGTGATTTCATCTGGCAAAGGTGTGAGGTCGTCAATAACGAGCACCTGAGCTTGCAAGGTACCCGACTTGAATATGTAGATATTGTCAAATCTCGACTTTAGCGTTGTAGGCAAACCGTAGTTGGACGTAAACGCTTCCGCTAGTAGACTGATGAAATCTAGCTCGTTTACCTGAGTATTCATGATAGGCGAAGGTATTGAGTTTGTTGCCTTATCGGTGATCTGTGCAAGCCTTTCTGGGGACAGCTTTAGTAGTTTTCCAAGGGTTTCCAAATTAGAATCCAGTAGCATGGTACCATGGTGCAATGATTTACCTTTGGAAATCTGGAACGCAGAACCACTCACCTTTTTGCTCGTTTGGAAGTCAATCATGTCGCCCTTCTCGTTAATGTTGAGTTTGTGAACCGTTGATGATGATTCGTTCCATGCATTAATCATGTGATTTGTAAATCCCACTCTGTCGAACTCTTCCTTTGGACACATGAAAGAGAAGTTATAGTTTCCCAAATCATGAACAACAGTACCACCGCCGGAATACCGTCTGAGAATATCTATCTTAAGCAACGATGCCAGCCTGAAGTTGATCTCCTTGTAAATATTTTGGTTCTTACCCACAACAATGCATGGTGAGTTTTTGTAGAGCACTAACCTCTTTGAAAATCGGTTTAAAGGGTTCTTAACATCGGGGTACTTCTCATACACATATTTCTCGATGGCCAAGTTTTTGGTGGGAGTAGTCAGCTTTGAAATTACTATTAGAGGCAACTCTGTCTTCACCATAGATTCCAGTGACTCGTTCAGCGGTATCCTGTCAAGAGTCTCAAATTTGGCGAAGAAGGCCTTGAAATCCACAAATTTGTCTTCAGCTTTATTCTGGATCGATTCTGTAGATTCCAAAGAGTAGCTTTCCTGCGGATCAAATTCTCCATCTTTATTCAATAGTTTAATAAAATCGTTGGTCTTGAGTGTTTGCGGGGAACTCATCATAGGTAAACTTGGATGCCTTATTCCATTATCACTATCGTTTTCAAACTTATCATAACCATCGATTAACGACAAGTTGAATGCATCTTCTAATAAGCCTTTCTTTGCGAGGTTTTCACCGTCGCCGTTCGTATTGATTCTTTGCACCTGCTGAAGTGTTTGTTCGTCATAAAAGGCTTCTAGATTTGGATCATTTTTCAACGTATCTGCAATATCTTTAATATTCAGCTTTGGCGGCTTGCCACCAGTGCTATTCAGAAGAAATCCCGGCGGCAACGAATACCTCCTCAGCCCAAGAAGCTGTCGTTTTAGCATACTAGCTGCAGTTAACTTTACTAAGAAAGGGTTTGGCTGATTACGTAAGACTTCCTTAACAGGAGAAAAATTTTTGTAAAGTGCTTAGCAATGAATAATTACGATGGAGAACAGAATGTTTCGTGGAAGTATAAAAGAGGTTACTGAAGGCGGTTACAATTTCAATTGTTAATAAAATTAAGGTTTACATTGTGTTGGCTCATGATGTTGTTGATGCCTCATTTTCATCTTTATTGGTTGAACGAATCCAAGATCTAATCAAATAAATTTTTTACAAATTCTTAGTATTTTAGAGATCAAATCTTGAAAACAGTTGCTAGCAATTCAATATACACACCAAACCCCTTTCCCCTAGCATGGTCCAATAGTTTTACTTCATGGTTACGCTTTCCTTTTGTTTCTTTTCTTTTGAATGTGTAAGCTTCATACCTTTTTGATCCCTTTCATTTGTTATTGTGGTTACTGTTATTGTTAAACATCTATATCTTGGCATCCTAAAACACGAGCTTGGTCTAATTTAGTCCCGACGCGCTGGCCTAGCACGCTTAAAACACGGTATGAGACCACCACATGTTATCACATTAGCCAAAACAATCAATTTATTTTGCCAAAGGTAAACAAACGCGCTTACACGGTGAAAAGTCTTGAGAGCAAATTTGAGTGTAATAACAATAACAAGATCAAGTATAAAAGGATCAGTGGCTCCACCGTAATAGCTGCCTCAAAAAGTACTTCTATATTCATTCAAACTACTAGTCACTCGTTATGCAATTCGCCACCATCGCTCTCTTCGCCGCTGCTGCTTCTGCTGCTACCTTCACCTCCAAGGCCACTGAAACTGAAACCATCACCTCATGTGATGAAACCGTCACTGACTGTCCTGCTAGAAACAGTACTGCTCCACCAGTCACTACCGTCTCCGACGCTGCTGCTATGAACGGTTACTACGCTGCAGGTGCTGCTGCTCTTGCTGCCGGTGCTTTGTTGATGTAAGCTAGTATTACTACCAGAGTACTTCTATACACACATCTATAGACCTTTCCTTCAAAATGTATACTTTTAAAATGTTATTAATTCAAAAAAGCTAATTTAGTCCCAAACCATTCAGAAGTTTGTTGTAGTGAGAAAAATGAATGAAAATTTTCAGATCCGGCAAGGCTTTCTTCCTAAGTGGTAAAGCACATCATCATGGAATCAATGCCACAGGTTACACCAGCAGATCAGGAAATGATCAATGAGTTCTCAACGAAGATCACCCACAAGGACAGAATCACAGAAGAGCTTAAAAAGCTAGAATTCGAAAAGGAACAGATCGACGACGTTAGCATGGAACTAGAAATGATGGACGACGAGGACAAAATCAACTACATCATAAACTCAAACGACATAAACAGCCTGTACGAGTCCTTCATCAAGCTCAGGCCACAGGAGATCATCGAGAACTTGGAGCTGAAAAACGAACTTTTGGAAAAGAAAATCGAATCTTTAACTAGCGACCTAGAAGATGTTGACGAAAACGTCAAGTCTTTGAAAACAAAACTATATGCCAAATTTGGCGACAACATCAATCTAGAACGTTAATGTGCGTCGTCAGTTAAGCACCTTTCCAAAAACTATATACCTTCTTTTTCTACATGTATAATCAGTTTTGTTGCTTTAGTTTAGCCATCCATTCACAATTAACGTGCTGTAACCTGAACTATTACCACAATTTGGTATCCGCATCTGCTGTTCTTTTATTCCTCATCAACCACCCTATATTGCTACCTTTTTGCCGTGGCAGCTCATAATAGCAGCAATTATTTATTTTTCCTCCAAACGCTCACACAATTGATGCACACTGTATTGTTATGCCGCTAGCAATAATATTATTCTTTTCGTATCTATTATGCAAAGACAGCGCCCTGGTAGCTACATTGCTGCGTAGGTAGGTTGCCGCCACGCTCCTTACGAAACCCAAACGATACAAGCAAGACCATAGCTTACATGTACTGTAAACGGCCACCATCTCCATGTAGCGCAGACACGACTTTGTGACTTCCGTCACCCATTGCAGGGTGTTATAGGAATGGAAAGGAAAAAATCCGAAGACACATTGCTACTGGCCGCTGATGCTGCACCGCTAATCGAGCCCATATTAGTTTCCACAGAGTACATAAATGAAACAGAAGCTCCCATGCAAACATCAAGGTTGCTTTTGGTGGTTTGTGCATGTGCCTGTCTTTTAGGGGGCAGGCAACAGGCGATGTGTTTGCTATTTCATGGACAGTAAACATGTTATTGTGTAATATTTACGCTCCCGCTGAAACAGTTGCAAATTTCAAGATTAGGAACTTACGTTATCTGAACCTTTGTGCCAAAAATAAAAAGCAGTCTAGATGCAGACAGACAGCAAGCAATAAAACAGGCAGCAGCAAGAATTCACTTAACGTTCGTACGATGCATTTTTGGGGAGGGGGGTGGGGCATGATAATTTAAATTCGATCATTTGCGTGGGTTGTTTAGCCGGGTCTAGATTTCGCTGAACATGCAACTGTCAATAGGAGGATAATAAATCTGATTAAAACATAGCAGGTGGTAGTAAATTGTATAAAGTGAATGAAGTGATGTAGTAAACTATAGAACTTGACACAAAGCCATGTGAGCCAAGCTCTAAATAGAACAGTAGAGTAAAAAGCATAAATTATGTTTTGTTTCGTTGATGTATCTTTTGATGCCGGATCATGTTTGATCTCACTGAAAACTTCTTGGTGCAACTATTCCATCCACACACAAAGGGCTTTTGGCCTGTGTGTGTGTACATGTGGGTGCGCAGGCCGCTGGGTCTGTTGAATATCTTCTGGCACACTTCACAGACCTTGTTGCTTTTAAGTAACACAGGCAAAGACTGCGTTCTATCGAGCCCACTGAAAGGGGTAGAGGAGGCCTGGGGATATGAATATCTGGACTGCTGTCCATACTGGTAGTGGGGCTGCTCTAACGCATATGAGGAAGGTCCTCTGGTGTCTGCTGGCGCTGTAGCAAACGACGACCCGGCCATTACATTTGTAGGCGAAACAGGCATTTGATGGTGGCTAACCACAGCCTGTTCTGGTTGGTAGTAGCAATAGTAATACTCAGGCATCTGCTGCTGCTGTGGCAATGTGTATTGCGGCACTACGTAGTGCTGCTGTTTTCCCTGGTATTGATATTGGGGCTGCATGCTCTGTTGGCAAGCTTGACTGCTTTGATCCAGCTGGTGCTGGTGGTGGTGCTGCTGCTGCTGCTGCATGCAATGGTAGTACCGCTGAATATACTGGTTGTCTATAGTTTTAAACGGATGCTGCTGAGAGGGATATTCGTTACAATAGCTAAAATTTTGCACCGAAAGCGGTTGTGATCCATTCACCGGATCGTGCTGAACCTTGCTGTTTTCGCTGTTGCTCTGTGCTGACGCTGGCATTTGTACCACTGCAGAAGCTTTTGCGATGACCAGTATGTGCACCTGGTGTTTTTGCTGTATTTGGTCACTTTGAAGCTGCAGTTGGTGACCACTCCACGTATTTTCAAGCTGCTTAAAATCTAGCTTCACTTAACTACTCTTGAATTGTACGAACAAATTTCTAAGTTGCTCTGGGGTCCTTTTAAGCTAAAGTGGATCTGAGGATCTGTTGCAAAGACACCGATGTTCCACCCTCTGGCAGGTTGAACGTGGTACAAGCTCGCAGTGTAGAAGAAAACAGTTCTTTGAAATAACATAAACACACTATTATCATTCCTGTATCCTGTGCACTCGGGGTATGTGGAACTACACAAAGCCGGCACTTTCTATAACTTTTAACTCTTTTCGTCTTTGCAATTTCACCACTGCCCAAACAGGTAGGGCGTTTAACCTTTTGGGCAAAAGTAGCCCGCAATGCATGTCAACGTTCTAAAATTTATATGCAAGACGAATTCGGCACAATGCCACATTGATGCCAAGAGCAACCTTAGGGATTTTAATGCAAATTGAAAACTTGGGGGAAAGAGGATGGGAAAGTTGAGGATTGGTGTCCGGTTCGAATCCTGGGAAGTGCAAAATGAAATTTGAAAAATTTCAAAAAAAAAATTTTTTCTATTTGAAAATTTCTTTTTTGGGAAAATCTACAAAAAAAAATTTTCTTTTCATCTGTAAGTGCTATAATCTCTTACAAGGTTGTTCTTTTATTAAACTAAAATGCAACTAACATGGAAGGACATTCCGGCTGTGCCAGAGACCAATGATCTCTTGGACATTGTGCTTAACAGAACACAGAGAAAGACGCCCACAGTGATCAGAGCAGGGTTCCAAATCCAAAGAATTAGAGCCTTCTACATGAGAAAGGTGAAGTTTACAGCAGAAGGTTTCATTGAAAAGTTTGACGAGATCTTACAGAAGTTCCCTAACATCAACGAGTTGCATCCGTTCCACAGAGATTTAATGGACACATTATACGAGAAGAACCATTACAAGGTCTCTTTAGGTTCCATTTCCAAGGCCAAGACGCTTATCGAACAGGTTTCCAGAGACTATGTGCGTCTTTTGAAGTTCGGGCAGTCGCTTTTCCAGTGTAAGCAATTGAAGAGAGCTGCGCTCGGTAGAATGGCCACCATCTCAAAGAAATTGAAGGACGCCCTCTCTTACTTGGAGCAAGTGAGACAGCACATTGGTAGATTGCCTTCCATTGATCCAAACACCAGAACCTTGTTGATTTGTGGTTACCCTAACGTTGGTAAGTCTTCTTTCCTTCGTAACATCACCAAGGCCGACGTTGATGTGCAACCATACGCTTTCACCACCAAGTCGCTTTTCGTCGGTCACTTTGACTACAAGTACCTTAGATTCCAGGCCATTGACACTCCTGGTATCCTCGACAGACCAACCGAGGAAATGAACAATATTGAAATGCAATCCATCTACGCCATTGCCCATTTGAGATCCTGTGTGCTTTACTTCATGGATTTGTCCGAACAATGTGGGTTCTCAATTGAAGCTCAAGTCAAACTATTCCACTCAATCAAGCCGTTGTTTGCTAACAAGTCTGTTTTGGTTGTCGTTAACAAGACCGATATCATTAGAATCGAAGACCTCGATGAAACTAGGCAGCAGTTGATCAACTCAATGCTTGAAATCTCAGGTGTTGAAATCATGCAAACTTCTTGTTACAATGACGACAATGTCATGCAAGTACGTAACAAAGCTTGTGAAAAGTTGTTAACCTCAAGAATTGACTCCAAGTTGAAGGGTGCTTCCAGAATTAATAACATCTTGAACAAAATTCACGTTTCCAGGCCTCAATCAAGAGACAATTTGGAAAGACCTGTATTCATACCTGAGGAAGTTAAGAATATGAAGAAATACGACTCAAATGATCCAGAAAGAAGGAAATTGGCAAGGGACATCGAAGCCGAAAATGGTGGCGCTGGTGTTTATAACATCAATCTGAAGGACAAATATTTATTGGAAGACGAAGAATGGAAAGATGATGTTATGCCTGAAATCCTCAACGGTAAGAATGTTTATGATTTCCTTGATCCTGATATTGCTGCCAAGTTACAAGCACTTGAAGACGAAGAAGATCAATTAGAAAAGGAAGGATTTTATGACTCCGACGATGATTCCTGGGAGAAAGAACCTGAAGTTGATGATATTAGATCAAAAGCGCAATGGATTCGTAATAAACAAAAGATGATGATCAATGATGCACGTCATAAGAAGCACTTGAACAACAGAGCAATCATGCCAAGGACAAAGGTTTCCAAATCATTCAAGGATCTCGAACACAATATGTACATGGTTGGTCACGATACTGATAAGTTGAAGGAGAAGCATAGCAGATCGAAGGTTAACTACGAAGCAAGTGGTTCAGACATCATGCGTGGATCAATTAAGGATCAAATGAAAACTAATTTACATCCATTAAACAAGTCTGATAGATTGAATGACGGTTTGAATGACGGTGCAATGAGATCTAAGGCTGCTAGAATCGGTAAAATGGAGAGAAGAGAAAGAAATAGAAATGCTAAAGCAGGTGAAAGTGATAGAAGAATTGGTAACCAAATGCCAAAGCATTTATTCTCTGGTAAGAGAGGTATGGGTTCAACTGATTATCGTTAAACATCAGGTTTTTTTCCTTTCTATCAAACTTTTTTATTTCCAACTATTTCTTTTGAAGAGAAATAAATTTACCTTTTTGAACCAAATACATTAATATTTGCTCAGATAACTTTTTTTTATTCTACATTATATTTGTTAATATAAACTTGTGATTTTCGTTTCTAATACTCTTTCAACAATACTTTAAGTCTCATAATAAACAAAGAAAAGTTTATACAAAACGTAACCCAACCTTCCTTTTATATATATAATGCTATATATAACCTAAACGCAAACATAATAAATTTTAAAGAAACCTAAACAAAAACATATTCTTTAAATCTCATAATATGTAATTTTTATTTTTTCAACTTGATAGAAAGCCATACACCCAATAAAAATGAAAAAGACCCGGTATCTTTGACATTTATTTTTGATTTTTAACAACCTTTGATTGTACATTTAAATTGAAACTTTTGCAAAATAATCCATTTGAAATTAATCTAAGCTTAAATTCATTTTTCTTATTTTTCTTTTTAGTTAATAAATAAATTTGATTGATCAGTGACATTTCTAATCCATTAAAAATTGTATTTCATCTTCAATTATTTTGTTATTGTTAATGTTATTTTGAAATTGATTTGTTTTATTGAACATCAACTGATCGTATTTGTTCAAACTTGATCTACGCCTCTTTAATTCTTGAGGGGTTAAAAGATCATTCAAAGAACTTGGAACAAAGTCAATCTCAGAATCTTCATTGATTCCCTCTTTAATAATTTTTGATTCTTCATCACTATCGATGATAGCGCTTTGATTAAACGACAAATTTCCAAAACTTTCATTAATCAGTTCTAAATCATTAGAGCTTCTGAGTGGTTTGATGTTACCCAAACTGGCACTGTGAAGATACTGAGGATACTGCTGATGTTGATGTTGTTGCGGTGGTTGATTGATGAAAGGGTATGGGTTCGACATAGATAGTGATCTAAACAGTTTATCTCTCATATTTGCATCATTTAGGGAAGCAAACTGTTGAGTGGGAGAAACCATAACATTAGACGAATTAGGAGAAGTTGACCAAATTGAAGAAGAAGTCTGGTAAGGCGACGTAGCGATAACAGATTCCATTGAGCCTGTAGTCCCAGGGGGAGGTGGAGCTTGAGAAACTAATTGCTGTTGCGGTTGGTATGAATACTCAAAACTTGGAGAATGGTTATCATAATAAGTCATGCTGGTAGGCGTGTCTAGAGTTTCGTCTCTTGATTTCCTCTTTTGAACCACGTTTCTTGTGTTGACCTTTCTGCCGTCTGGCAAGATATGAGCTAAAGCACATTTGATGCCAAATTTGCAGTTACCTTTTTGAAAATACTTGCAAGGGGAACTGTCGTTAGAAACATTATTTGCGTGAGAAAAAGGACAAGAGTTACCTGCCTGACAAGCTCCTTGTCTAAAGAATTTACAGGGAACATGGGATAAATCTGCATTTCGAAGGGAATGTGTTAGTATATGTTGATAGATGAAGCGTGTCTAGATAAAATGGGGTAGTAAAGACGCTTAACTTACTCTTTGATGGTTGGGTTTTGTTGTTGAGCTCCGTAATCACCGATACCTTCTCGCTTGGCGATAGATTTGACGATTTTAGAACATTTATAATATCCATGTTGTCCTTGGACTGCTGATCTAGATTTCTTGGGCGATGCGTTTGTAGCACTGGCGATGAACCATTTAGTGATAAAGGATTATGGTTCATTACTGGCTTAGTATTTTCTTTATCGATACCGGTATCACAAATGTAAAACTTCTTGCAATAATAATATCCCAATTTGTGCTAGCTAAAAATCCAATTGAATACCCAGAGAAATAAAACGCTTGATTAGTTATTTAGTTGTTTGTTGTTGTAAATCTAAGTCTGTATTCAAAGCAATACTTTAAATTAACAAAGATAAATTGATAAAAAAAGGGGGAAACAAGTGAGGGTGAGGGGAGGAAAGCGATAAAGAATAGAAAGTTGAAGATAGTAATAGTAGAGATAAGGATGAGATACAAGATGGTAAGTATTACCAAGCCAGAGAATGAGGTGTAGTTACATAGACAGATACAAATGACAATTAGAAGCAAAAAAGAGGAGCTGAAGGGCACTATTCGTTGTAGTGATAGACAAGGTAGTTTGGAAGTCCATACACTTGATAACCCATCAGCTTGCACATTTTGGCAAAGCCTTCGGTTTCAATAAGATGATGGAAGGGAAATGAAGGGAAGTTGATCCCGTCTCTGTGGACATCCGCGCTGACCATCAAACAGGTACCACCAACACCGTCGAGTGGCATGAGAGCGTTGACGGGATCCTCCTTGTTGTAGAAGTACGCCATGAGTGGTCTCCAGGTGACGATTTCATTGTAACCTTCAACAATAATCTCGTCTGGGGACATTGACGCAGCTAAATCGAGGCCGTCTTGAGATTCGCTCCAGTTGTTGAAGTCGTAGGGCCTAATGTCCATGGCATCAGCCTCGTCATTGAAGTACCGCTGATAGCAGTTGGCTGACAAGACAGGCTTGTTGAGAGAGGTTAAATCCTGAATTAAATCGGGCGGGGTCTCCACAATGTCTGCATCGAGCCAAAGCACCCATGAAATCAATGGACCCAAAGTCGTTGCCAACAGCGAGTTTCTTGCAATTGCCATAGAGCTCCTTCTCTCGAGCTGAATGGCGAGCTTATGGCGTTCCTTCTCCGTCTGTGACTCGATCGATTCATTGTCCTGCCGCAAAATCGTTATCTTGTTATACTTGGCGATTTCACTACGCGATGTCTTTAAATACGTCTCGAGATCCACCAGCGCCCTGTCTCCTTCCACTGTTTTTGGTATGATGAACCCTATGTCAATAAGATCTTTTGGATATGACAAACTCAACACGTTGTCGAAATACCCCTTTTTGAAGCTTGCCAGCGGCGTCAGGATCAGCACCTTGCCAGTATTGGCGTTGGCGTTCAGATTCAAATGAGAAATGTGGTCATTTGGCTTGTTCCTGGGTTTCCAGTTTAGCTTAGGTTTGTATTTGTATGATATTTGCTTGACCGGGTATTTTGACTGATCGTTGGTGGTCACCAACACCAAGAGGAACAGAGAAAACAAGAAAATAACGAAGACCGCATATTTTCCCAGATACTTGTTGAGTAAATGTCGAATACGGAGTACTGTGGGCATCAGAGCTACTGCTCTCTGTTTTGTTACTATGGTAGAGACACTACGAAAAATTCGTGCTCACAAGATCTGTTGTTTACGTAACCTCACCGACGGCACAGAGTGTGTGTTCCACAAGTCAAGACTGCCGCTGTGTTTCGTGTGGGCGATGGCAGCGTCGCGTCAGCTACCACAACCTGTTCGCTCACACTTGTTTTGGCTGCTGCAGCAGTGCGTTTATTGACTCCAAGGTATTTACTGTAGTAGTATATGTAGGGCGGCACGCGCTGTAGTAAGAGAAAACTGTCATGGCGCTTGGTTGAACTTTCAGGTAGCTGCTATGCAGCGCATCAGGAAAGGGTGTGAAGCAATAAAGAATATGGCTCCGTTGCATAGAGTTCACCGCTAACTCAGCAGCTAACCAGAGGAAGGCAAACTGCCCCCTGCACCTTCTGAGTGCACGCGGCGCTGCACAGATAAGCCGTTCAGCCTTTTTGCACTCTAAAATTTCAACCACCTGTATAGAACCAATTTTGCAATGGGGTTTTGAGCGAACGAGCACGACAGGTTTCATACACAAGCCATGCTTTTGAGCGCCAGTAGTGAGAGGCAAGGATGGAAACACAGTTCGAGTGGCAGCACAGCAGCGTGCGAGCTCCCTCGCCCTACTGCAGCTACCACCTGCCGCCCTCACGCACCAACCGCCCCTACACTTACTGTGCTGCTCAGCAACCACACTTCCTCTCGAGCAAAACCCTCTCTCTGTTCTGTCTGGCAACCCCTCGCCCCTCGCCCCTACTCGTTTGCTCGTGTGCTCAGGCTTCGCACCCACCTTAACTCCACTACGTAGACCGACCCCCTCCTCTGGCCCCCGGTGTTTAACCCCCTCTTCGCCCCCACGACTTAACCCCCTCTGGCACTCCGAGCACCACGCTGCCGCCACGTCGTGTCCCCTCTAGTTTTTACCACTTTGCCCGGTGCCCTCCTCCTCGCCTACTCCACTATAGCCGGAGTAACGGGTGTGGCAGAAACCAGTGCACCTGTGCAGAGCAGCACACACACTGGCCATTACGTACGTGTGTGCGGGTTGTTTGGCGTGCAGCAGCGCTGTGGACAGCAAGAGCCAGCGATGGTGGAAGAGAGACCGCAGATGCTCTGGAGGCACAGACAGGCGTGGCAGCAGACCAGCGGCGCTGCAGTGCGCCGGCATGGGTGACAGCAGCGGTCCCTCTCACTATGATTCCCTTAGATGGCTTTAGTCAATTGTTGGTGCAAGTGGGTTGCGGAATCCGAAGCGATTCTTGATGGGGGTCGGAAAATAACATGAGCGGGGGTGTCATCATGTCATAATGCTGAAAGCAGATAATGGTGCATACACAATACCAGAGGATGTATATATATAGCGAGCAGAGGAAGCCAGGAGTGGGACACAGGTCGCGGGTTGAGCACAGTAACACTAACGCAAATGTCTAACATTTCTAACAACATCGACTTGGAGAAACAGGAGTCGCCAAACGAACACGGGTTCCCACAGGCGCTGCACTCCACCAGCCACCAGTCGTTCCGCCACGACAGAGACAACATCTACATCAACGACCTGCCAATCCCTAAGCACGAGTTCGTGACAGCGTTCGGCGGTGCGTTCGAGGTGGGTGTGAGAGAGAAGACCAAGGAGATGGTGGAGTACGCCAACCCAGTGCCTGCGGGGTTGGCAGCGTTCTCAGCGTCAGCGATCTCGCTAGGCCTCGTGTCCATGCACGCACGGTCCGTCACCAGCGCCAACACGTTGCTCGCCGCGTTCCTCACCACGTCCGGCCTCGTGGAGCTCATTGTGGGCATCCTCTGCTTCGTCATCGGCAACACCTGGGCTGCCTGCACGTTCCTCATGTTCGGCGGCTTCTGGTCCTCATACGCCTTCGTGCTCATGGACATCGGAGGCATCAGCGCTTCCTACGCCACCACATACGAGTACAGCCAGAGCGTGGCCATCTTCATGCTCCCCTGGGTCATATTCTCCTTTTCCCTCTGGGCATGCACCTGGAAGTCCACCGTCTCGCTCACGGTGTTGATGTTCCTGATCTGGCTCTTTGTGTTCTTGCTAACCGTGGCCCAGTTCATCGGCAGCGTCGAGCTCACCAAAGCGGGAGGCTTCTTCGCCATCCTAGCAGGTGTCTTGGGCTTCTATAACATGTTCGCCGGCCTCGCAGACACCACCAACTCCTACTTTGTCATCACGCCAATCCTGATGCCAAACGCTGCCACGCCTCCTGCAGACGAATAGCCTTGTCTTCTCTTTTCTTAATTGTATTTACGTATATATACTTAGGTATATCTGGGATTTTAATATTAAAGCTTATTTATTAGACACACAGCTTTGCTGAGCGCTCTGCCTGTTTCGGTTCGTCAATAGCTGGCGGATGTAAAAAATGGAAGGGAAGTCACTATTGTAGCGTTATCTTCTAATTGGTGCAAGTTGGCCAGCGTATAGCATACGGATATCGTGCTTCCACACTGTATACGCCCCCGCTGCACATTGTTACCTCAGACGCTTTCTTTTGTTAGAATCTAAAAACCAATCCTTCTTAATATAATTTTGTGCATCTATTATCCCACATTCAAGATAACAAAAGTGCACTTAATCCTATGTCTTTTGCGAATTTCAGAAAGGAGAAACCTGCTCCAAATGCCAGTGACCTGGAGAGGCAATCAGATTGCAACAAGAATGTTTTGTTCATTGCAAAGAAACTAGTTCAGTTCACGTCAAACATAGAAACTATTAAACGGCTAACAAACTCCCTGGGGACCAAAGAGGACACTGCAAAGCTCAGGAACGATCTAATCGGGTTCATAAATATCTGTAATGGCATCAAAAGTGAGGTATCCATAAATTTAAACGATTTAGACATCAAAACCGATAGCGATAAGTTCAACAAGTCAAAACTTATCCAGCAATCTTCAATTTTAACAAAATCGTTCAAAACAGTGGTGGAAAGGTACAATGAAAAGATAAGAACTTTTGACAAGCCGGTGGATGAAGAGTTAGAAACGAGAAGGTATGTGGTCAGCGATGAAACTCCGCTGGTTTCCTCCGCCAACGATGATGGTAACTATAACAGTCTGCAAGTGCAAATGCAAGCACCACCGCAAGGAATTTCTGAGCATGAATTGAAATATCACGAGGATCTAATAGCCAACAGGAACGAGGCAATATCATCAATTAATCAAGGTGTTCAAGATATCAATAAAATTTTCAAGGACTTAGATTTTATTGTGGTCCAACAAGGTGAACAGATTAATAATATTGAACAAAATGTAAACTCTTTTGCAAACGAAAATCAGCTTGCTTCAATTGAATTATCGAAGGCAAATGAATATCAGAGGAAAAAGGGTAAATGGTCATGTATTATATTGTTAATTTTACTAATATTCTTCATTGTTCTACTGCTTTTAGTTGCTTCATAGCAAACAATAATTGAAGAATAAAAATATTTAAAGCCATGCTTAAAAACTTATATAGATTCCTTTAAACAAAGAGTTGATATGTTGTATAACCTGCAGCAATCCCACCAAATATAACAATAGACCAGTCCAAATATTGAATAAACTTTGTATAATTCCTATCATTTTTATCACTATTTTCCTTTAAGCCTATTATTTTAGAATGCAACATTGGGGGGTACATATAAACTAAAGGAACACATGCAAAACAACCAACAAATGAAACAAATAAATCTAAGTTTTCAGATCCTTTCCACGCTAAAACACATGTAAATATGGTAATCAAGCTCCGGAATAAATTTTTAATCCATTTAGTTTTAGTATTAAACCTACCTGATTCACCTTTCGTAAAGATTCGGGCTTCCATGATTCTAATAGCTGGTAATAGTTGTAGAGGCACACTCAACATAATGGCTAAAGCATAGAAAAATTGAATACAGATGACTGGTATTGCATTTTGTGGTAAGTTCAAAATAACCACTGTTTGAACGTTTTCACCATAAGTTATGTATCCAAGTGAGCCAACACCAATGAATAGTAGAGCGCACACTATGATAACAAACAATAGAACAATAGGAAATTCTTTTGGATTTTTCATACTCTGTTGAACAGGTATAATTAACCCAATCCCTTCAAATGCAAAAATTGCAACACCGATAAATAAAGACCATGAATCCTTGTTGAAATATTCAATTTGCTGCACTCCATTTTTAATTAAATCCTTTGTTGAGTATATCACAATGGTTAGAATACCACTCAAAATAAATATATTGGCTAACAATGCAGCTAAACTTAACTTTGTTAAATTTCTGATTAGTGACATTGGTATAAAGAACACTGATTCAAATAAAACCATCATCCAAAGCTCAACTTTAATACCCAAACTATTGAAAAGGAATGCCTTCAAGTTTTCGGCAGTAAAAATTGTGTATGCAGCAACAAATCCTAATTGTGTAACAACAATTGATATCAAAATCAAATATTTCATAACTCTACCATACATCTTTTCACCCAAGTCAACAAATGATGTGATATTGGTGAGAATTGTAGACTGAGATAAAACAAGATAACAATAGTATGATAAGGCTGAGAAGAAAATCAATAACACAATTGAAAATATTAATCCACCATTTGAAACAGCTTTTGGTAAAAATAACACTCCGGTACCAATGAAGGCCTTGAGTAGCAGAAAGAAAGCTTTCACAGAGGAAGTTTTCTTGACTTCTCTATCCCTTTCGCCTTCTCTTTGTTCCTCATCTTCACAAATCAGAGGCTGTTCTTCATCATTTTTGATAGTTTGATCATCGTAATCACAAGCAAGGAAGTCTTCATCTTCCAAGTTTTCACCAGCAAAATGTCCATAAATTGATAAAAACTCGATAAAGTTTTTGGTAAATGGTGTAACAGGTTCAAGCTCCCATCCAAACTTCTTTCTTTTTTGAGTTTGGATGAAATCTCTTCTGAATCCACCCGGCATCCTCATAGCACTTACTGCTGAAGGTCTTCTTTCACCCATGTTAAAACTATCAGTTTCAGAAAGTGATTTTGATCTTGTCAACCTTGCACTTGGTGTTTTCAAAGTTGCTGCACTGATGATACTACTATTATTCAAATCAGTCTTGGATGAGTTATCCGCCAAGTGGTACAAATCTCTTGTAATATCACCAGAAGGCAATTTCAATGCTGTTTCCGAATCACTGCCTGGCAAATGTCTTGTAATAGCCTTGAGCACTGACTGATCCTCAATAAATGATCCATAATTTGATTTTGGTGTACCGGAAATCTCTTGATCATTGTCGTCATCTGTATCAACCAACGCTGGGGAAGAACCTCTTGCAATGGCCATAAAAGGCCGTCTTGAAGGCGTAGATGACAATTTAGCCATAGATGTGCGACGACTGCTGACAAAAGACATTGTGTGGAGTCTAGATTAATACACTTAATATAGTAGATCAAGCTGTAATCTTGTTTGTTTAATGCTAAATGCTAAATTGAGTGAGCTATTTAGTGTTAAGAACTTAATAGATCTTTTGATAACGAGATAAACGTCTAGATATGAGAGCTTTGCGATAAGAAAAGAGAAGTGGAAAAGAACTCACAAATAGGGGACGAATCTTAAAAAGCGGGAAGAAAAAGCCATACCAACAAATGTTCTGCTTAAAAGAGCTAATAAGAAGTGTACATCAACAGAAAAGGGAGGTCTAATGTGGTTTTTCAAGTCGAAAAAACAGGAAAGTGCCGCTGCTGAAGATGGCAGGGTATTGGAAACTAAAGAAGAACGTCCAATCTTGGAAGATAGAAATCTGGAACAATTAAAACCTTTAAAGGATGGAGCTAAAAAAAGTGATCAGCAACATTCAGTATCTGACCAGTTGCGGTCACTAACAGCCAAAGACTTTGCAGTTACAAATCTCATTACAATACCGTGCTTTAGAGACGCTGGTTTGGCGGGATTTACTTGCCTATTTGTTTTTTCAACAGTGATGTTTGCATACCACAAGAACATCAGAAGGGCAGCAAATTGGGGGTTTGGAGGGTTGATGCTGGGCTCCGTGTTCGGATGGGAACAATGCAATGCTACGCGCCGGAAGGGCCAAGAAGCGGTCAGGTTGGCACAAGAAAGATTTGAGAATAAGTCTGTGAGTGGAAAGAAGGTTTGAAGCATTGAGGTATTGGTGTATCAATGTGGAATACTACTAGTGGATGGTTCCAATGGTATAGAGAGAGTAGTTGTCGTGTGTGTAGATAAAGAGGTAAAAGATATGAATCTCAAATCATATCCGCTGTATATATTACAATAATAGAGTTCCATAATCTAACAATCATTATCATCAACTTCATTAAACAGTTCCTGTTACCTTAGTAACCATTTCGGTGCAACGTCAGTGTTTATTTCAATGCTAGATACGTCAAAGGATTCAATTAATAACTCCACCAAAACACGTCCACCTTTGACCCCTGTGAAACGTCGATATTCTTCACTGACACTGGCTAAGTTCCACCCCTGAAGTTTCCTTAGGCACCCAATAACGGTTCCCGTTCTGTGTCTACCCATTCCGCAACAAACTAACAGGGGGTGGTTTCTCTTATCCATTATGATTTCCAATGCTTGTTTGATACTGCCTTCTGATAACCCATCCCAAGAGTTTGAGTGAAGCGAATCATACCCAAGATTGTAAAAGAAATTGATGTTGTTGTCATCAATAAACTTCAAAAACGAATCATTCGGATCTTCAATTGCCAGCCAGACAACACTTTTGAGTTTTAATTCTTCCAAAAATGAATGATTCAAAGTAGAAGGTTGCCCTGATCTGTATAGCTCGTGCTCAACTGGACAAAAGTTTAACGGTGGAACTATTCTGGCCTTTGCTACCACTTCCGCTTGCTTGCCATCACTGGTTTCACCTTTTGCAACAAGTATATTTCCATCTACACTGACATCGCTTAATTTGACACTTCCAGCAGGTGGTTCCTTCTTTGCTTTATCACTCCCCATTAAAAGTGTTCTTTGCTGTTTCTTGAGCTTTAAAACAGTTAGTCCCTTGATATATGTATAACTTTCTTTGATGAACTGAATTCTTTCAACATATAAATATTTTTTTTCCACCGTTTCTTCACCACTGTTTGAGTTGTACAGATTGAGGTTCTTTGTTTGTACTGATAAACGACCAAATTTTGCTGCTAAAATAGTCAAATAGGTGAAAGAAAATGAGTAAACAAGGTATTGCCAAGGCGAAGAGTGCACAATTACAGCCACAAACTAAGATAACACAAAAGACGAAAGTCTTGTCACCAATAACACAAGCTTGGAACAACTATAAATCAACGCTCAAGTCGGATCGCCGCCTGCAATTAGTGGATTCTTTCTTAATGTTTTTATTTCTAGTGGCTGTGTTCCAGTTTGGATTCTGTATTTTAGGCGGATCTTTTCCATTTAATGCTTTTCTTGGTGGATTTGGACTTTGCGTGGCACAGTTTGTGCTTACTGTATCTTTAAGATTACAGTTAAACAAACAAAGGGCATTTGCAGAATATATATTTGCTTCTTTGCTTGTCCACTTTGTGGTTTTGCATTTCATAAACTAAGTATTAAGTAATTCTGAACTAATGTGTTTCTCTTTAGATATAAATATATTTAAAAATGGGTTAAATAAATGAACAATATATACATATACGAACATATATTACTAATTTACTAGTCTGATCTCTTCCTGTTGTCAACTTCTCATTTAATTTTAAGCGATACTCATTGCACTACCATTATCTTCTTCTCCTGCATTACCGTTATTATTAGTAGTGCTGTTACTGTTCTCTTTTCGACCATCATGAACCCTCGTTTCAATGTCATCGTCAACAACAACTACATCATCTTCATCTTTGTCTTCATCTTCCTCACTTCTTTGCGTCAAAAATGGGGAATTGAATTCACAGCGATTGAACTCTTCGAGTTCCTGTTCGGTTTTTGGGAAGGCTCTCAACCATGACATTCGTGGTCCACTGACCGCCTTCTGATTGATACCAAAGCCGAACAAAGTCAACTTAAAATTCTCATGCTGTCTGTTGGCGCATTGTCTACCAATTTCAGGAAACATTCTAACAAATAATCCAGCAAAACTAGTACTGAAAAACGCTCCATCAAGGTTTAAGTACCTTGAAGACGACGGTAGATAAATGTCGTTACAGTTTGGACAGTATAATCTCACAGTTTCAATACCAATGGTGTCATATCTGCCCAATGGGATCATGTGCATGCCATCACAAAGGTGTCGTGGGCAAGATCCAAAAACATTCCGCTCAAATTTGTCTGCCATAGCATGAAGACCCTGCTTCGTTGTGAGGTACCTCGCATGAATCAAACCGTACAAGAGGTCTGCAGAATGTTCCACGAGCGGTAGCGTTGTAGCGCTAACTTCACTCTCTGGCTCCAATTCTAATATCACATCCAATGCTTCTCTATAGTATGGTACCATTGCATTCAATCCTGTTAGATTGAAGTCGTCTTCGATGAATTCTGGTGCCACTTCAACAAAGTATTCATGCCCATACATTGCACAGTATTGTGAAATCCATGACTCTCCATCACTTTCAACCTCGCTACTGCTATTATTATTGTTGTTGTTATGACTACTATGATTGTTATACCCACTACTATCTCTAATATCTCTGTTATTCATCTGAAATGCCCCCGTGTGTCCCCAATTTCAATGAAATCTGTATTCACTAGTTTTGAAATTGAAGTTGATGAAAGGAGGGAGAAAAAAATTCAAGTACGACTTTCCTTATATTAATCGACAATTGATATCAAACAAATCAAATACCTAAGAGTATTGCACAATGTTATTTATTTTGCTCTTACCACTACTTGCGCTTTTGAACGCATACCTTCCCATTGATCTGATTGCACAGAAAATTGCCTTCAATTCCAACCAAGAGAGAATGGTTTTGCTCAAGGAACGTTCACAGTTACTCGTTGAAAGAAACGCATTGTCACCACAGGACCAGTTTGCCAAGTGGACTAAGCTGAACAGAAAGTTAGACAAGTTGAATGACGAAATCAAACTTGTGGAATCAAACATGTCACAACTCAAATCAAAAATTAAAACCTATATTTCCAGAACTATATCAGTTTTGTACAACTTTGCCAGGTTTTGGTACGCCAAGTCTACTGTGGTGTATTTGCCAAAGGGCTTGTTCCCATCTGTGGTAGATATGTTTCTGGTAAACTTTCCACTAGGAACTAGAGGTGCGTTGAACACGTTCATGTGGACGACTGCAGTTTTGTGTACGATCAAGGTAGTGACAAAGGGTGTCCAATCAATTGTCAAATTAAACAAAGTTTAGTTCTTCCTTTTAAATAACGATTTTATATAGTAACTTATTAATTTTACAACATATTTATTATATCTTCGATTTTGGTTACCTTAATTGTCCATTTGCTGTTCCTCTCTCTGCTAGAAAGAAGGCTAGTCAATGTTCTGTTCACTAATCCTAAGTGTTCGAATGCCTTATTTTCTTGTTCCATTGGGCCCTTAATTCCCTTAACAATAGGGCCCATTCTTATTGGCTGGAGATTCTTAAACTTTATAAGGATCTCGTTGACGTAATGGATCCAAACTAACGATACATTGAAATCAACCATACCACAATCACTTTGCAAGTTTCTCATCATGTTATAGTATTTACCCCAATTATCATCGTTATTGAAAAACTCCATGTCAAAATAATCTCTGAATAAAACTTCGTAGTGATAGTCACCTTTACATAATTTATATCCAATAAATGTTACTTGTAAAGTGTCACTTTTTTTGATAAGAATGTTTTCCCATGTTAAGTTTCTATGCTGGAAATTATTTTCTTGACCTATTTTAATATTGTTTAGAATACTTTTAAATATTTCAATGTTTTCAGCCCAGTTCTTGATTTCATAGCTCTTCAATTCAATACCAGCATAATGTGTTCTGACCAATAAATAAAGAGTATCCTTAGAGTCATCTTCATCTTTCTCACCATCATCGCTTTGTAGAGTTTTTGGCAAAGGCCCCTTTAATATTGTAATGTCTTTAATTTTTAGGTGACCTTTATGGCCGCTCATTGACAACATTAGTTTGATTTCTTGAAGTATGTGGTCAATTACTGAATACTGATTGATTTTCCAAACCTTCCATACATAAACAGGATTACTGTTTTTGGATTTTCGATAATGAAACTCATTGAAGATTAGTGTATTGCTTGTCTTTTTGAAAGGCACTATCTCCACTTGCAAATTACCTATTTGGAGGTGATTATAAAATTTTGTGAATGACAAAATTTCCCTTTGATTACACAATTCGATTAGCTTCTCTATGTCTTCAGTGTAGCTGTTACCATATACATAAGACGAAATAGATCTGATACTAGTTGATTTTCTGAACTTATTTTTGATTCTATCTCTTGTCTCTGCCTGTGGAATTGGGTTCGAAATCATTATGCTTTGTGTTTTATTCCTATTTCTGAATCCATTTCTAGAAGAGATAGTCATCGCTGAAGGTGATCTCGGTAATCTGTTATGATCATTTGTCAACGTAGATATTGATGATTTTGAGCTTGATTTTGATAAAAATGAAAAGCCTTTGAACCTTCTTTCTTTCTGTCTCTGATCTTTATTTTCAATGGTATCATCATGCATTGTAGTATCTTGTTTATTGCCCGCAATAGATGCCAGTGATTTCATTGAAAGGGTAGACCTCAAAGACATAAACGACCCACTTTTCGTAAGACGCTTTTTGTTTTTCGTTTCCAGCTGATATTCGTTGTTGATTCTAGCATTAGGGAACTCATCTTGATGATCAGATACAGGAATCCTTTGAACTTCCTGAATTTGTATATCACTTTGTGGTATCGTGGTATCTTCTGCGTCAGAAGAGATAATTTTGGTGAGCATATAAGGTTGAGGTTCTGGACATTCGTCTACTTGTAGTTTCAATTTAGAACCATCAACTACTCGCAGCTGCTCAAACCGTATTGCAGAAACAACTTCTGCATCGTCCAGTGAACCAAAGGACGTAGTTTCGTTAAACTCAGAATCTGTAGAAATTCTTGATTTAGCAAAATCTGACGAGTGTCTTGACAGTGACATTCTTAACGAACTTCTTTTCAGACTCTGTCTGTTAAAAGAATTCCTAGTGCTGTTACCTCTGCTACTCACAGGGGAGGTCTCTTCCTTTACGCTAGACAAGTTTATCAACGAATGTGCATGTTTCATTCCGAGAACCCTTTGTTGTTGTTGTTGTTGTTGCTGTTGTTGTTGCTGCTGTTGCTGTAATCCGTACTTTGCCACATTTGTATTGATGTTCTCTTTGTCAAAGTAGCTAACCATTTTTAGCTTGTTAGATCTAGTTCTGAGATTCCTGGAAACGTCCCCAGCATGCTTCAAAAGCTCTCTCTTTTCAGGAGAAAAGCTTATTTCTGATATCTGCGACGACACTGAAGAGCACACCGACTCCTGTTGCTCCATCAACTGCTCTTTCAGCATCTCCAATGCTTTTGGCTTCAAGAAGAGTGTGTTGTTACGCGTAGAGAGCATCGCGATCTGCCTCCACTCCTTTATGTTTTGGTGACAGCTTTTGGAAAAATTGCCCTTTTCCATTTCTTTGTAAACAACACAACAAATTGTTGATTTAGAGGGTGCCATGTCGTCTTTAGAAGGTATGTATGACATCGAGGATTTATATTAAGACTAGTACACATACTAACACTTTTTGCCTTCCCTTTGGCGTTATTTTAGAGCCTGTTGCCGTCGAAGATATCAATGCATCAATTCATTCATCACAACAACAGCACCAGCAACAACCACCAGCTCAACAGCAACCACCAGTATCCAATGTCATTAAGCGCAAGCTGAATGGCTATGTTGGGTTTGCGAACTTGCCAAAACAGTGGCACAGGAAGTCGATCAGAAGGGGATTCAACTTTAACCTAATGGTCGTTGGTGAAAAAGGCCTGGGTAAGTCGACACTAGTGAACACACTATTCAACAACAAAGACTTGATTGCAAAGAAACCTTTGAACGCACAAACATATAAGGAGGAAAATGAAACTGATGTGGACGAAGCTAAAAATAACATTGACATTGAATCAACCACAACTGAGATTGAAGAAAACAACGTTAAATTAAATTTGACCGTGATAACTGCTAATGGATTTGCAGATAGTATTAACAACTCCGACTCTTGGAATCCCATCGTCGAGGAAATCAATTCAAGGTTTGACTCCTACTTAGAGCAGGAAACTAAGATCAACAGATCTTCAATCGTCGACAACAGAGTTCATGTCCTGTTGTATTTTATCGAACCAACAGGTCATTCACTTAAGCCTTTGGATATTACTTTCATGAAATCTGTTCATGAAAAAGTGAATTTAATTCCTGTTATTGCTAAGTCAGACACCTTAACTGAGCTTGAAATCATGGAATTCAAACAGAGAATCTTGGATGATATTAAGAACCAAGGAATTAAAATGTTTATTCCTCCATCTTATGAAAACGAAGACGATGAATCTAAGCAAACATCTCAGGACATCATTTCCAAATTGCCATATGCAATTGTTGGATCAACAAACTACATTCAAACTGAAGATGGAAGAACTGTTAGAGCCAGAGCATACCCATGGGGTATAATTGAAATTGATAACGAGCAGCATTGTGATTTCATTAAGCTAAGACAATTGATCATCAGAAATTACATGGAAGAATTGAAAGATACTACAAGCAAAACTCTTTATGAGAACTACAGAACTCAAAAGTTAACGAAGATGGGTATTGAACAAGATGACACTGTTTTCAAAGAATTTGATCCAGTGCTCAAGCAAGAAGAGGAAAGAAAACTCCATGAAGCTAAATTGGCCCACTTGGAGTCTCAAATGAAACAAATCTTTCAACAAAAGGTAGCCCGTGAAGAAAAGAAGCTACAAGAAACAGAGGCTGATTTGTTTAGCAAGCACAAAGAAATGAGAGACAAATTGTTGAAACAAATCAAGTTATTGGAGGAAAAGAAGAAGGAACTAAGCATTGCCAAACAACCACCTCAAGTGTCTAATCCACACATTGGGGCTTCATCCCCAGCTCCTGCTCAAAACTCTTCCAAGACTAGAAAGGGTTTCCTTCGCTAATTGAAATTATTATACACATCAATAATAAATATAAATATAGTCTAAATACCTTATTATTTTTAACAAAAATATATTTCTCTTACTTTGAATTTCGCCAAATAGCTGTAAACATATGCGGTATAATATTATTTTGTGAATTGGGGTTCTTTGCAGTTACATAATATTCCACAGCTTAGATCAAACGATTGAACTTTAACTTTTTTCAGTCTTTTTCAAATTTTTTCTAGTTTGTTCAGTAACCTAAGATTAGAGTTATATATAAATGGCCACCTCGTACTATGAAATACTAGGTGTAGAGATAACAGCGACATCCGCAGAGATAAAAAAGGCTTACAGGAAACTGGCATTGAAGCATCACCCTGATAAGGTTAGTGCAGATGACAGAGAGACCAGTGGCGAAATGTTCAAGGAAATGACACATGCCTATGAAGTTTTAATGGATGAGGAGAAACGAGCTAATTACGATAAGTATGGATCTGAATCTGGCCCTCAACGAGGATCTTATAACGATCATTTCGATTTTGATTTTGAAGATATGTTTGGCGGCAATCAATACTCAAGAAACGCTGACTTTGGTCCAGAAGACTTTGCTGAATTTTTCGGTGGTGGGAATCCTCGAAGTAGAGCTAATCGTAAATCAACTTTGAAGAAGACTCCAGACGTTTTTTTTGATGTTGAAGTCGATCTATTAGATCTCTACCAAGGTAAAATGTTCAAATTCAAATCAACAAGAAATACCTTATGTGTTAAATGTAAAGGAACCGGCTTGCGAGCCAAAGCCAAGTGTCCGAATTGTGATCATTGTAACGGTATGGGTAAAGTGAAGCGCGTTGTGAGGTTAGGGGGTATGATGTTGATGGAGGAAGCGGAATGCTCAAAGTGTAAAGGAACGGGTAAAACTGTCAGGTTCCAAGATAAATGTAAAAAATGTAAAGGAGATGGAACGGAGCATGTAACAGAGATTTTGGAGTTTGAAATTGAAAAGGGTTCTCCCAACAACGGTGAAGTTAAACTTCCAGGTAAATCAGATGAAAAGTTTGGCTTTATTACTGGTGACATTGTTTTAAGATATAAAACCAAAGAAGACTCAACTAAACAGTTCGAAAGAGTTGGATGTGACTTGTACACCAAGGCAAGTGTCAGACTAGTTGATGCACTAGCAGGATTGAAAGATAGCCATTTTATAAAATCGTTGGATGGTAGATGGTTATCAATTCAAGTACCACCTGGCCAAGTGATCAGACCAAACGATGCTTTTGTTATCAAAAATGAAGGAATGCCTATAGCTGGTACCGATAATTTTGGTGATATGTATGTAGGCATTGATATTGAGTTTCCTCCAAACAATTGGATTCTTGAAAAGAATGATATCAATACATTAAAAGGAGTTCTTGATATTGAGTCTAAATATAAAAAGCAGGATAATAGCAGTGGTGAAACTACGGCTTCCACTTTCCAGATTAAACAGAAACAGTCATTACCAACAGAGTTTAACACTTTTGCTGCTAATGTTGACGTTCAGGTTGGCGAAGAGTCTAACAGTAAAGGTTGGTTTAACGGCTGGTTTAGTTGGTCATAAAGCTTTACATACTTTTGTAAAAGCCCTTGAAAGCTTCATATTTGTATATAAGTGTTCCCATATCATCTTTTCCAATTCTTGTGTATATACTATAATAGATTTTTTACTACTTGAATACAATACAAAAATATATTACTTTCGCTCATAAAACTTGATTATATTCTGTAGTCTTTCCTCTTCATTCTCACCGTCAGAAAATTCTAACTCCAAATCATCATCTTGTAGACCAATATCCACTTTACTAACATTTAATCCGTTTGGCTCATGATTCTTTAGTTTACTCAAATCCAAAGACAAAGGATCCTCAAAGGTATATGTTTTGGAATAGGTCTCTCTATTAGGCTTCCATATGCTACTGAAAATCTCTTCACTCATCGGTATATGTCCAGTTGGTGTCTCTATTTCATCTTCAGCTAGGTAATATTTAGCATTGACGTCTGGTTTGGAAACAGTTTCGATTTCATACTCATCCTCATCGTCTGTCACGCCATCTAATATCTTCTCTAAACCCTTTACACCCAAATCTAGATCAGCGTCTTGATCTAATGTAACACTGAAATCAGAAGTAAGTGGAAGTCCCATTCTTTGAACCATTTCGTTGTAACCTTCGTGTTGTTGACCTTTATCAAATGTGTGCTCGATGTCGTCATATTCACCATCACTTAGACTAGAAGAAAAATGCAGCTTTTCTTTTCTTCTCAGCCTTCTTGCATTTGGTGAACCCCTATCACTATGTAGTCTTCTCATAAATACATTGCTTTGCTTTTCAGGTGACAAATTGACCTCAACATCAATTTTCTTTTCAAAACCTTCACCTTCCTTGTCCAATTCACTTCTATACAACCCTAAGCTAGTATGAGATCTTTCGAGAGACAAACCCAATTTGTCATTGACTTGTTCTTTACTTTTCTTGAAAAAGTCTGAAAAGTTGTTTTTGGCGCCTGTTGTTAGCTGTGAATTGATTCTACTCAATGGTCTCGCATTTCGTGTGATTGTTGGATTTAGTAATGTATTACTTGATGCTGTTCTTGATAATATAGGTCTTTGTGATTGTTCTTTAAGCAACACGGTATTGAAAGTGTTTGCTCTCTTCAATCCTATTTTATTACTGTGCAGTCCTTTAACAACCTTTCTTGCTTTATTTAATTGGGTATTACCTTGGTTCAGACTAGGTAAAGTACTGACCGTTTTATGTTTCGTTTCTGTATCTACTTTGGATTGCAATGTATTGGAAGATTTGGCTCCTAAAACAGCCCTTGATGAAACACTCTTTGGACCGTTGCGCTGTGTTTTTGATAAATGGTCGCCCAGTGATGAAGCCTTCCCTGAAGTTGGAACATTTTCTTGGTCTTGATCAATAGTCAAGCGTGATTTGGTTCTTCTGTTGAACATAGCCTCCGTTATCTGCCTAGCAATTATGTTGCAATTATTAGGAGAAATCACACAGTCAAATTAGGTAATAAATTTTTATGTAGCGTAAACAAAAGAAATATCACTGTTTCTATTGCTCATGAAATAGCAAAGATCATTATATAACCACAAAGGGAAACGTGACATGTCATTTTCTAAAAGATGATATATCAATCCACAGGTAAGTTTTTCCATCTTTATTCAAAACACAAACCAGGTTTCTTGCCGTGTTAACAACTATATTGGCAGCACAAATATCAAGTTCTAGACGACTGCAAATTAATTCATCTTCTAAAAGCTGTTGCGGGATAGAGCAGTCTATGTTAACAAAAACTAACTCAGAATTTGAGCCAGATGCTGTTGTCATAAGAATTAAGGTTTGAGAATTTAGTATTTTGCAACTTGTTACATTTGCAAAACATTTATTAGTAATCCAGATACTGGTTTTTTGAATTGCTCCAGTCAATCCATTAAACTTCACTACCTCAACAAAATGATCTTTAAGAACTGCAACGTATCCACAATTGCTATCACTTTCATCCATTCTAATATCCATTGGATCGTTTGTGTTTTGCATTCCATCAATGTGGATTAATGTTTCACATTTAACATTTGACTTGAGCTGGGCTTTGGTGCGTCTGAAAAGTTCACTAGTCTCGTGTTTCAATGTCTCCAACAACTGCTGTAATCTTCCAACATTTTTGTAAGCTGTTTCACTGACGGCTTCTTGTCTTCCCTTTGAATTTTCGCCTTGTGTAAGGCCGTTGACAAACATGAGGAATTTGACTATATCCTTGACACTAATATCAACGGCGCTATGATCGTCACCTATGATGTCTTTGAGTATCATAGTCATCCAATCTATCATGTGACCAAATTGCCTTTGAAATTCGTTTATGCCAATTATAAATGAATAAGATTCTTTGAGGAATTCCTGTGCTGCAGTCAAGGATAAGCCTATATCTTTATTGGTTGGTTTTAAGGTGGATGCTTTTGTTAAGTAACATATCAAATGAGTTAAGACAGGAATAAATTCAGAAAATACAAATTCTCTGGCCTTTTCAAAATATGTTGATCCAAGCTTTTTCCATCTTTTGAGACCTCTGTCTCCCAAGTAGTCTGTCATCCACTTTTTAGTAGCACTAGATAATGATCCTGTTAAAAGCAAATCATATAAGTCATCTACTGGATTAATGATATTTTCATTTTCGCCAAAGACTTTGATTTTATTACGTTCTGCATTTTGTTGCACTTCTTCACGGAGTAACTCAACAATACGCGTTGTGTAATCGATATAAGGCACATAAACTTCGTTAATAGCTTTTAAAGTAGTACCAAGGCTCGCAACTGCCCCCAAAATTTTAGTACTGATCATTGCAATCTCATTAACTTTCGATGAGTCTTCCTCCAATAGAGGAATATCCAACCTAGCGATTATTAACTCAGGCTTTAACGATTCTACCAAACACAATAAGTACTGACGTGAAAGATCATTACCGGTGACAATGCTCTTAATATTGAAAGCATCTTTGTCTTTCAAACACGTGAGCTCTATATCTTCTATTATGAATATGCTTGAAAAAACTAATGTCACCCTTCCACTTGCCAATCCCAACACCATATAATCGATGTCACTATTTTCACATTTGATTAGCATATCGTTTGTAAGTATAGTACCATACTTATCATTCATGGAGGGTAATATTTTAAAAATATCATTTTGATCAACATTTTGCGTCTTCTGTTTAACTATGTTTTGTTTACCCCAAAAGGAACAGTATACTTCACAGTTAAGATCAAAACTAAGAATGGTTTCGCCATTCATTGCATTTTTCAAATCAATAAATCCTTTATTGCCAATCAAAGCAAAAGCTTTACCATCTGGTCTCCAAAGCAATCCGTGAATAACTTGTTTAGCCGCTGAATTCAATGTGACAGCTGCTTTCTCAGAAGATAAATCTAGTAATTCTTGTAGTACGGGATCAGCTTGTTTTGTCATTTCAACGTCCCAAACCAGCTCATTATTTCTTCTGTAGATCAAAACTGTTGTTGTATTCAGTTGAAATGATAAGAGGTCCATTGTAGGACAAAGCTGCAGTTTAGTGGTCAGAACTGAATGCTGCAATTTCTCTGCAACAACATTATAACCCTGATGAATTGACATATGTGCCATACTATTTGAAAAGAACAGCAATTCCTTTTTCAGTAAGGAAAAGTAGATTTTGATTGAAAGCTTACATAACTTTTTTTTTGACGTAACGAAGATGTCAAGTTATAGTGGTGGTCGATTCAATTTGTGTTATACTTACCATGTTTAAAAAACAACTAGACTTCAAAGCCCAGAGTATTTTAAAGAACTCTGATAGGAAGAAGCTACAAGAAAAGGTTCCATCCCCTTTGCCTTCAAAGGTCTCTCATGCACTTTTTTCTACAGCTGAAGTAAAGAAAGGAGCTATGTATTACGACGCCAGCAACGGAATGCCTATATATTTTCAACTTAGAGGTGGAGAACCATTACCTACACTAAATACATTGATCTTATATCCTGAAATAGCATCATTAGAAAATACATCACCAGAAACCCCAACAGACTTGGTCAAAATCGGAATATATCCAATGGTGCTTACACATAAAGCTGTTATAGACAGATTGATTAATGGTGCAGATCTAATGATCAGGGGTTGTATTGGTAAGTTTCCAGACAATCTGAAAAAAGACTGTTTTGCAGTCATTGTCGACTACCAGCGTCCCGATATTGCGATAGCGGTAGGCGTTTGCAGACAAGACGTTGCAGGTATTCACATGGATCAAGCACGCTTATTATCGGGCGTTTTAATTGAGATTGTCCATGTTATGGGTGATAAATTATCTGCGTTAGGAAAGCCTGTCGATGAGTTACTTGAAAAAAGGAATGAGAGAATTCAAGACCATGAAATAGTGAAGTTGATTGCAGGATCATCAGTTGCAGATTTGGCTGACTCAGACAATGAAAATAAATCGGAAGAAGAATTAGATACAAAATTAGAACGGGCACCTAATCATGAGACAGACCCAGCTTCTGAAGCCACCTCAGTTAGTGAATACCAATTAACTATAGATGACATAGATCAATTCTTTGAGCGTGCGGTCTTATATAGTATTTCCCAAGATGCATTAGATCTGCCAATTAAATCTACACAGTTTATTGAGTCTCATGTTTTGAAAAATCTTCCTCCAACGGATATCAATCAAGTCAACATCAAAAAGACATCATGGAAAAAAGGTGCAAAATTCTTAAAGGCAATGGAAAAACTTAATTTACTAAAGCTCAAAGGTAAAGATGACAATTTAACAGTAATTGGAGTTGCTTCAAAAACAGATCCTAGAGTCGAAAACTTTCATCCATATAGAATAAGAGGTGTGTCAAAGCCCGACACCACTCAGGCAAATGAAACTATAAAAGTCAATCCATTAGTTTTGCAGGCACTATATAAACCAACTCACAATAGTCAGCCTCTCTACAATGCACTAGATATTCAATACGATAACTTCTATTCACTTCATGACATTACTCAACAAATTCAAAATTACATCAAAAAAGCAAAGCTTGCTGCACCTAGTAACCCAAAAGATATCATTTCAGATGATGTGCTTAAAAGCTTTGGAATCAAAACACAGGTCAAACGGTCGATGGTCATGAAGCAAGTTATAACGAAGTATTCTCCATATCATTTGCTATACAGAGAATCTGATCTTAGTAGTACAGATCCAATGATTCAAAAAAGGCTTCTGCCTGCTAAAGGTGCACCTCCAAAAATTCTGATAAGCATTGAAAAGATAAAAGTTGGCAAGAGATTTGTGACTAGAGTTGCATGTGCAGAGCGTTTCTTTATTGATATGGAGGAACTTGCAAGTAAAATGAGGGTAAAATGTATGGGATCAACTACGTTTAACGAGCCTGAAAATCCCAAGGATGGCAGAGAGGTTACTGTCCAGGGAAAGCACGATAATTTAGTAGTCAAATTGCTAAAATCACAATGGGGCATAAGTGAAAACTGGTGCGTTGTGTCTGACAGTGTGAAGAATAAGCAAAAGAGGTAGCATTTGGTATTTTTAAAGTCACAAATTTGTGGGGTACTGATTGTCAGAATAAACATTAGTTAGTGCGTGATAGTTATAAACATCAGTCAAATTTAATTACTGTCATAAATATTTCCTAACTCATTATCTCCATCATACTGAACAAAATAGTCTAACATATCATGTAAACTTTTTTTAATGCTTGTGGTAGTATACAACTATCTTTGAGGGTTTCATTTTTGAGCCAACTCTGACTCTTAAACTAATCATATGTACCATTAAACTAACTTGATCCCCTGGACTGTATTCAAGATAAGTTTATCGAAATTCCGTACAAAACGTAATATTGTTTGAATGTGCTAGAGTCCATATACTTTTAAAAAATACCTTGTATTACTTTATAAAAATAGTGGAATATTTACATAAAAGGAAGTGCGATAACTAGTGTGATATCACATTCTCCTTTCAACATCATCTATCCATTCAGTAACATCCTGAATATAGTCTTCATCACGCAGTTTAACTGCCAATAACTTAGCTCTGTTAAAATGTAACAATGAGTTTGAATATTGTCCTCTTTGATATTCAATCAAACCCAAACCAACAGCAGCGACCATTTCAGATTTATCAAAAGCTGGTTTGAACATATGATCTAATTGCCTTTTTACTTTATTTACAACTGGGTCTGGCGATATGTCACCATTGACTTTCTTAGATTTGTCACATAGATCCAAAACTTTTCGAAATATACGTTCAGACTCAACCATGGTGGTGTTCAAAACAAAATCTTTTATTTCAGGAGATGAGATATCAACAGACATCGGTTTATCATTTTGAATTATTTCAATAACGCTCTCCTTTGGATAATCTTTAGAGATTACCTGATATGTCATTTGAAGAGCTATAGCTAATTTACTAAATGTTAAAGCAATAATAGCAGGGTGCTCAAAAGATCTTTGAATAAAGTTAGTATTTGAAACTAAGTTCGAAATACCTTCGCTCAAATCACCACTTTCAATGCTTAAGTTAGCTAAAGTGTCTTTGGCAAGAATAAGATTTTTGGTAAAAATTGGCCATCCACCAATGTGTAAGCCCAATAATTGTGTTTCTTCAGTTTCATCGGTTGCATATAAAGGTAATTCAATTGGATTCTTGGTACTCTCTTCAATTCTTTGTGTCTTTTGCTCTTCAGTAAGGCTCTCAAATTCTTTTTCAAGCTCTGACGTTAACAGGTACAATATATTTCTGTTATTAATATCATTGATCACAGGTAAAAATGGTGGATAAATATCAATAATACGTCCCTGTGCCCTGATGATATTGAATAACAAAGCGTCTTTACCTTCTTGAAATCGTTCAGGCGGAAGAAGTTGTGCAAATCTAATAGAGATAGCTAATGAAGTCCTTATGGCCTTATTGTACAAGTTATCGGTAAAAAGTGAGTCATATTCGCCCCTGTGAGCCAATGCGTAGATAAAGTTATCTGATAGTTCTTTGTAAATTGCTAATGCCTTGTCAAGTTTCTTATTGTATTCATACAATTGGGCAATTCTCAATGCAGTTGATACGTACATAGGTGATACATGTTCACTACCGTCCTCATCCATCAACTGAAGAGCTTCTAAGTAGCACCCAATAGCATCGTCAATGTCTTCATTGTTTTCACTCTTGACAGCAAGTTCTAAGGCATTAGCCACTTCCGGAGTGATTTGCTCGTTCTCAATGCTTGAGAACAACCCCATGCAAGCAACAATGATTGCAATCAAAGGCGAAACATAAAGTAACTTTCTTACAAAGGAGGTTGACTCATTAGGCGCCGGTGCGACTGGTGCACCAAGAGGAACTACCTTTTCAAATGAGTTTATGTTTGGTTTTGCAGTTTTTGACACATAAGCAGTTGGTGGTTTTTCACTCTGGAAGTAAGATGGTGGATTTTGAGGGTTTTGAAAGTGTGACGGTGGTGACGATGGTGTAACAGGTTGTGGTGCTTTGTGTTCTTGCTGCGAGGAATTCCATCTTTTAGGAATGCTGAAAGTTGACCCTTTTAAGCGTGAGGAATTTCCAAAGATGAGTCTATGGCTTCTAAACATCTTTTACTCACAAAAGACCTTTATTAATCCGTTGATGTATATAAGGTCTGTGAATAAAAAAGAAGTTAATGATTGTAGAGAAAATAGGAAAAAAAGTGTCTTGATGAAATTTACATTTGCTCTATCGACTTATTGCTTGTGACCACTAGAGCAGTTGTAATGTGTGGACGCTTTGCATTGCCATTGGAGCCTTCAGAGGTTGAAGACAGATTTCATGAGGAGAAATTACCCTTAAATGACATACAGGGGACTGAGCTTGCCACCAGTCACAAATATAATATTGCACCTACTTGCAACACTCCGGTTTACTTCTTCACTTCTGATAATAACGAAGGTAAGTATGTTTTGCAATATATGAGATGGGGGGTGGTGCCAATCTGGATTCGCACAATGGAAGATGTGAAGAAGAATAGAATGAGTACTTTTAATGCCAAATATGAAAACTTGGATACGGGGAAAGTGTGGAAATCCTGTAAGCGTTGTTTGATACCAGTACAAGGCTATTATGAATGGCAGCAAAATAAAGCCAAAAAGGTTCCTCATTACATAACAAGAAAGGACCATAAGCTAACGTTTTTTGCTGGATTGTACAGTGTTCATAAGGTCGATGATAAGGTATTCTACTCTTTTACGATAATTACATGGAAAGCACCAAAAGCTTTAGATTGGCTTCATCATCGAATGCCTGTAGTGATGGAGCCTGGATCATCAAAGTGTGATAAATGGCTCAAAAATGAAGATAAATATACCAATTTATTGGATCTTTATTCAGGTGATCAACTGGAATGGTATAAGGTTGACCCGAAAGTTGGAAACTCGCGCTTAGAAGATAGCCAATTTGTTGAACCACTGAAGCAACGAAAGGGTCTTGACAACTTTCTTTCAAAGAAAACTTCAAAGATTAAAGAAGAGCCAAATGTTAAAGTTGAGTCACAAAACATAGGAGTGAAATCAGAACCAACTGTGAAACAAGAACCAATTAAAAAGGAGTTTCAGATAAAAAAAGAGCCAAAAGTGAAAAGAGAAGAATCATTCAAGAATGATGATTTTAAAGAGGAACCACATGCTTATGATGAACAAGGGCTGAAATATGATAAAGAGTCAGTAGGCGATAAGAGAAAAGGAGCCGATCGGCGCAAACAAAGTAAAAGAAGGAAAATTTGAAAAAAATAATTTAAAAATTTTTTTTCAACTTTTCATACCAAGTGACATAACTGCTATTAAAAGAAAGGAAGGTTCAAAGAGAAATGTCAGCCCAAAGAGAAAGGATTGTACCCGTTAGGGATCCAATGATGCCTTCCAGTGTTCATCCTGAACAAAAATATTGGAAGGGGTTTACAAATTCGCAATTGGTCAAAGAACATAATGCAATTACCCATATCACATTTGATCCTAATAGTCCACACGATTTTGCAGTCACTTCAAGTACTAGAATTCAAATATTTTCTTCAAAGACAAGAAAGGTGGTTAAGTCTTTCACCAGATTCAAGGATACAGTTTATTCTGGTGAATTTAGAAATGATGGTAAATTGCTAGCTGCTGGTGACGCTTCAGGTCTAGTTCAGATATTTGATGCCCATCATCCAAGAACACTATTGGTTTCCATAACACCAAGTACACATCCAACACAAGTAACAAAGTTTCATCCAACTATTACTACTCAGCTGTTAACATGCTCAGATGACAGGGTTGCCAGAGTATACGACATTTCGCAAGCACAGAAACCCATACTTTCATTTGGAGAACATGAAGATTATATAAGATCTGGTTTATTTGTTCCAAGTTCACCAAATCTAGTTGTGACAGGTTGTTACGATAACTGGATCAGAATTTTCGATACTAGAAGTGGTTGTGATCCAATCATCAAATTTAACCAGCAGTCACCAGTAGAGGATTTACTTTCAATTAATCCAACCCATTTAGTTTCTGCAGGTGAAAACGCGGTCAATTGCTGGGATATTGTTGCAGGTGCAAGATCTAGGTCACTAAATAACTTCTCTAAAACAGTGACGTGTTTGAGTGATGCGGGTGAAAGAGGTATTCTAGCAGGGTCTGTGGATGGTCATGTTAAGGTTTTTGATACCGCGACGCCGAACTGGGACGTAAGGTTTGGATGGAAATTTGGTTCTGGAGTTTTAAGTTGTGGTGTATCTCCTAATAGTAAACATCTGGTTGTAGGTTTGAATTCTGGTTTGCTAACGATAAGAACAAGGAAAACTGAGCCAAAGACACCAGTTATCGAGAATTTCAAAGAGCAAAAGTCACAAGCACTGGAAAGGATTTTAAGAGGTGGAGATTATAAAGGTGAAGATGAAATGCATGTCATTGACGACAGAAGCGCAAGTAAAAAATTGAAGCCATTCGAAAAACAGTTAAATCAATTCAAGTGGTTTGAAGCTTTAGATTCAGTGATTAAAACACCGAACTCAGGACCTGACATGGTTCTCACTTGCTTAACCGAACTGAAAAAGAGAGGTAAGGTCAGAGTTTCATTATCGAATAGAGATGAAACTACATTGGAACCATTCTTAAATTGGTGTTTAAGATGGATTAGCGAACCAAGATATGTTAGTATCATCAGCGATTTCCTCTTATGTATTTTAGAGCTGTACGGAGATCTTATTTCCAAGAAACCAATCATTGAAGAGCTAATTTTGAATTTACAAAGGAAAGTTGATCTTGAAATCAAAAAATGTGAGGAAAGTGAAAAACTAATTGGTATGTTGGAGCTACTGAGTGTCTGATTCTCACTATAATATTTAAATATACTAATAGATAATTAACGTCTTCGCCTCTTTCCTCTATGGATTTTCATCCTGACAAAGTTATTTGAAAGTGGATGCTTTCCTGTAGACTTGGTGTTTTGTTCCCGCTTTAACAATTCAGTTAAGTCCATACGTTTATATTCTTCTTCATCTTCCACATCATTATGGTCGTCGCTGTCGTCATCTTTTAACGCAACCCGTTTCATAGCTTCTTCTCTATCATTGTGATATGAAGTGAGCTTATGTATATCAACGTTTTCAAATTCGTCGTCATTTTCAATTAGTCTCGTAGTTTTCATTTTTACACGACGAGTGGAACGCTTTATTGTTTTCATTTTGAATCTATAGTTCATTAGTGATACTGGTTCATTACCATTGGCGTCTATCTCAGCTTTGTTGAGATCATCGTCACTAAAGATCTCTTCAACATGATGCTCAGCATCAATACCAATTTCATTTTCATCATCACTATTATTGCTGTCATCACTGCTAATTTTGTCATTTTTACTATTGAAAAAAATATTCAAATCATCATTATCATTATCTATTTCTTCCTTAACTGCACTGATGTCTTCTTTTAATAAACCACTAAGATTCTTCTTGAAGGATGAAATTTCGTTATGCATTTCAAACAAACTTTTACCCCTCCTCTTGAACAATGGGGAAGGATCAACCTTTAAATCAAAATCCAAACCTTCTGATTCCTCTTTAAGATCAAATTTTGGAATTTGTAACATACTTTCCTCGTCATTGATATCATCACTGTCGTCCGAATCGTAGAAAGAATCAATATTAATCATTTGTGTTTCCTTTCTTAAGTAAATTGGTGTCTCTAAAATCACTTGTTTGACTTTATTTATTTTAGTTGGTGTTTTAAATTCAGGTTCCAGCTTTATACCAAGATCCAATTTCACATTTTGCTTCTTAATAGGCGACTGGTCAACTTTTTCAGGAGACGTTTGAATATCGAATAAATTCAAAACACGCCCGTGCAACTGTGGTGTGGGTCCAACTTCCTCCTCCTCTTCTTTTTCTTCTTCTTCTTCTTCCTCTTTTTGCTCTTCTACCTCTTTATTTGTTTCTTGTTTTTTTTTGCTATCCTGAACATTCTCGTTCTGATTCAGGGGTATTGTCTGCTTCGCTTTAGAATTCGAACTCTTCAATCCGAGACCGCACACCTTCAACTCACTTTCTAATGTTAGATAGTAATTTCTTATTCGTTTATTAATGTTAGCCCAATCAATGTCATTTTTACTATTTATTTTATCAATTAGCTTTTTCAACTTTGTATAAACCTTGAGTCTCCACGAAAGAGATGTGTTTGGCTCTATTTTTTGTCCAGAAAATACCCTGAGCTCTGCTTTCAACTTCTTCGTATATTTTTGTAAAGCTCTATAGTATAACTGCTCCTCCTTCTCCATTGTTCAGCAACTCAATTTGATTTTGATACAAAAACGTATTTACGTAAGCACTTTCAAATCTCATAAAACGAAAAGGGAAGAAAAAAATAAATTTTTCAGTCTTGTCAGATCTGTGATGAATTACAACTAAAATAATGTCTATTTCTGTCTGTATACCTAACCAAAGCCTGAGTGAAAATTGCTCAAACTTAGACCAACTAACCCAAACTATTTATCAAATTTCAAGAGCTTTGGTATCGTTCAACGTGTGTGAGGTTATTGTTCAAGGTAATTTAAGCGAACAAAGCACTATAATAACAGCAGCACTACTACAGTATTTCATAACACCACCATATTTGGTTTCAGCAACGTTTGAAAATGTATCACTGCCACCAAACGTTTTTTCTAAGGCAAAGAAACTGCCAAGCATTCCAAATTTACCATGCTTCTCAAATACCAGATACAAGGAAGGATTAAGTGTTGATAAGAATCCTAAGAATTGGTCCAAATTACACCCTGAGTTTGTTTCCAAGAGCGCCACTGGACGTGTGAAGCCACTACCAAAGGCTGCTAAGACTACAAAATTTGTTCAAATTGGTAGAGATGATTGTATTGAAGTTAAAGAGGATTTGAACTTGAATCAAAGGGTATGTGTTGATCTAGAAACAAAAAGCGTTGTAAACAACTATGAAACTGCATACGGATGGAAATCTGCTTTGAATACTTATGGATACCAGGTGAGAATTGCGAATAAACTCATCGATGCATGGACAGATACCCCAATACTGAACGGTTATGACAAGACTCTCTTTGTAAAAGGAGGTGATTTCCACCACGAGAGGAAATGTTTATTGAGAACAGCTGAAGGTAAGCAGAGCAACAGCAAATTGCTCTTAGTTGTTGGTAAATGGCATAATCTTGAAAAGTTGTTTGATGAATGCGGAATGGAAGGCGTCAAGGTTGAAGAGTTGTTTGACGGACAATTGTCGGTTCCTAATGGGTTGCGAGTTGAAGATTCTGTTCTAGTAGCATTAAGTAGAGTATAAATAATATTAATAGAATATACCTTACTATATATTTTAACAAAAGTCAATTTTCTTTAGTGCAAGGCACTGCTACACTTCATCGATTAGCTCATCTTCATCTTCATCAATTTTATGGTGAAGAGGATTAGCTTCTGTTTTGTAGTGCATTTTCCTTCTACGTTCGAATTCAAGATGCTTGTTGGCTTCATCGTCTACTTCCAATTCTTTTTGGTGATCTACTGAGTTATTTGAAGGAGCTGAAGCTGCTGCGACCACTTCGAAATTAGGCTGCTGCACATCTTCCATGTCATCGTCAAGACCCTCACCAAGGCCCTCGACGTCGTTCAATTCATCATTGTTGTCGTCTTCATCTGGTCTGTAGTAGTCATTATTTGGATCGAATCCACCTTCGTATGGCGTTTTTGGCTCGTCGATCTTCATCGTGGAAGATTTGCCCATTTCATTCACTAGCAAATTACGTTCATCCCAGCGTAATTGCTCTTCTGGTTCCAAGCTGGTATCTGAGGAGATTGTCTGTTCTCTTCTGACACCTCCTGAAATCTGGGCATTCAGTCTCGTGTTCTCAATCACTTTCTTTCTATCGACTTTGGCCATCTCCTCATCTACAACGTTTGGTGACTCTTGCTTGTATGATGCATCTGGTCTGGCATTCTTCAAAATTCCCTTGGTCATTATGTGTCTTGTTATCTGGCTCTGGTAGTAGCAGTTATTGATTTGGCTGTTTATAAACGTAAATATGGTTTCACCTATATGCTTTGATTTTTATATATAGTACAACGGATTCAATGAATATGAATATGACTGTATTGCTTTGCTATAAAGACTAAATATATGGTTTACTATTATCTACATGTATGTAGGCGAACAAAATTTGCCATCCGGGGAATTTTGTTATTGTGCTCATGAATCAACTAGCAGATCCGTTGACGATGTGCACCAGCCTGGTGTATCAGCCACTGATGCTGATTATATCGTCTCTGCGAATTGGAAGCGGGGCAGCAAGAAGCTTGAGTCTCTGTAATTCAAGTTCAAGTGATCGCTGCTCGTGATCGTTGTTGCAATCAATGATGTGGCTCTCCAAGAGCGCCAAACGCTTGCCCAAGCTGGTTCTCCACTGTTGAAACTGTGAGTAGGACATGAACATCATCGGTCCCAGTTCATCCTCCATACTGTCTACATTGGGCTCGTAGAGACAAAACCACTCTCCGTTTCTGTCCCAGCGCTGGTGGCCATGAAAGTGCATACATGAGCTGCACTCAAGCGATGTGGGCATCTTGCTCGCTGTGAGCTTGCGCTGTGGACCAGCCGCCGTCTCTGTGTTCAGGTCCCACGGAAACAGTATCTTTTGAATCTGCAATGGGAGCCATCGTCCAAGGTAAAAGTAGTTGAGTGGTATTGTTTGGTTCTGGTGGTGGCCGCCATCAAAATCGGGCGACACTTTTGGATATGCCTGATAGAACGACTGCGGAGCTGAGGCAGCGGTCTTTGTGCTAGCATCGCATCCATGTAAGGTCGAGAACAAAGAACCCTCCTTTGCCATGCAGTCGTGAATCATTAGCTGCGCGTACTTGACAAATCCCATAGGTAGCCTTGGATGTTTCCTACCTCTCTCTTCTTCATCAATGGCTAAATCTTCGATCATTCTTATCTTATCTGTTGCGGGTCTACTTGGATACTTTTAGCTATCTATATCTCTTGAATGATATGCTAAATTGAAAAATATGCGTCTATCAACAGTTATTTTCTCTATTAAATATACGCTTCTTTATCAACAAATGTCCGTTACTCAATCCCCACTGCACTATATCTCAATTAGAATCAAAAAGTGAAAAGTTTATTAATATTGCAATATCTTTGTCTTGTACCTAGAAATTTAACGAATTTCAAGAGTATGGATCAAAAACTATTACCTGCAGTCTTGATTCTTTCTGGCTGAGGCTACCGTTGCTTTTTATAAGAAAGTCTGGTGCTGTTTGACCAAAGCTGACGAATTTGACTTAAATAAATCGGTTTCTGACACCACTTAACTGAAAATTTTAGCTTAAACAGATATAACTGACTCCACTTTATCTAGATCTACTCACAACTGTGCTGATCAACTAGACACCTCTAAAATGTGTCAAATTTCCTGACAGTAACGCCGGGTCATCTGGAGCCCACAATAAAATTTTTTGCTCTCTTAAGAATTGGGACATAGTCCTGCCAAATTGTATATATTCACAGCAGAAGCAAGCAACTTTTTCTTTGCTCTAAGCATAAGCAGCATTTACCGTGTATCCAGGTTTTCAAAACAGTATTGGTAGTGTTGTAGGCACATAGATTAATAATAGAAGGAACAATATAATGCTGAATGTATGTTGTATTTATTAAATATCCCATTTCAGTTCATTTCTAAAGTAAGCAAAAAGGTGGTGAAACATTGAGCACAGTTCTTAATGGCAGCCCATAGTTGAAGTGGTTGCAAAGTAGTGACTAATAATGGAAGTGAACTATATAACAACCTATACCCATTGCATATACTAACATCCTAATCATTCTAGAATATCCGTCATTTTATGAGACATGGTAGGACAGAGACTCCGGCTAACAGTAGCTCGTCGTTGGCGTCTCAAAGAATTCCTACCAGTGCGAACACTAACGTTAAGCAGCACGGGCACAAAAAAGCCAGTAATTTGCATCATGTGGAAGACTACAAGTCCATGGCCACAAAGTTTGTTAACGAAGAGCACCAAAATGAGGAAGTGAGGAAGCAACGTAGCAGAAAATCCATCGAAAGATACAAGATTGATGAGAAGATCGGTGAAGGTGCTTTCTCTATTGTTTACAAAGCATTTGATCGAATGAACAATAATGAACCAGTCGCCATCAAAGTAATTAAGAAATACCAGATGGACGAAAAGCAAATGAACAACGTTATCAAAGAAGTGAATATTATGAAGCAACTTAACCATCCAAATATTGTAAGATTAATCGATTTTATTGAAAACGAACAGTACTATTACATTGTACAGGAACTTGTTGCCGGTGGTGAGATCTTTAATCAAGTTGTCAACTTCACATACTTTTCAGAAGATCTCTCACGTCATATCATTATACAAATTGCCGAGGCTCTACTGTACATGCATGAACAAGCAGGAATTGTTCATAGAGATTTAAAGCCAGAAAACATCTTCTTCAAACAAATCAAATTCATACCAAATGAAAATGGTGCCATTTTACGTAAAAGTGACAATCCCTCCACAAAGAAAGACGAAGGTAAGTTTGTTATGAACTATGGTGGTGGTGGTATTGGTATCGTCAAGATTGGTGATTTTGGCCTTTCCAAGCAATTGCAATTTGAAGATGCGTCATTGAAAACTCCTTGTGGAACTGTTGGTTACACTGCTCCTGAAATCGTTAGAGACCAAAGATATTCAAAAGAAGTGGACGTTTGGGCTCTTGGCTGTGTTTTATACATTCTGTTATGTGGGTTCCCTCCTTTCTTCAACGATAACATTGATGAGTTAACTAAAGCAGTGGCCAAAGGTCAGTTTACCTTTTTGTCGCCTTGGTGGGACGAAATTACAGATGGAGCTAAACATTGTGTTTCCAAGTTATTGACTGTCAACCCAAAAGAAAGGTACACTATTAGAGATTTGCTGAATGACCCATGGATTTTGGAATTTTTACAAAGGTCCGACATCAAGGTAGAAACCCCATTAGATTCTTCTTACTCTGACTCAATTAACAACCCTATGGAAGTTGACTTTGGCGAAGAGTTGTCAAGAATCCAACAAAATAAAGAAATGTTCACTCCTGCTGTTATTGCAATGAAAGAAGCTATGGATATCACAACTGCAACATTACGTATGCAGGAGGAAAGAAAACCATTAGCAAATCCACAAGTTTGGAGACAACAACCAAAGGAGTTGAACTTGAACCTAAATGACTCCAGTATTTTGGCCAGAAGAAAGAAGATCAAGGCTTAAAACAAGATTAGAATAGATAATTCAACAAGAAAAAGTCCAATTTTAATTAACATATTGTTGATACTTTTAATAAATTTTCTTTAATATACATGTGATGTATGTTTATATCTTTTTTTTCGTTTATTCATTTAAGCCCGTTAATACAGTACCATTATCATAGCAATCGTAGTTGATTTGTAATCACTTTTTTTTTTGACTCATATCCACAATTATTAATAATAAGATTGTGTGACCCACAGTTTGTCGGCATTCACCAAATTCTTTAACTTTTGAGAAGTTTATCTTTTGTAAGACATCGCAGCATCGAAACGAATATGAGTATACCTACTATCAAGTTGGCTGACAACAAATCTGAAATTCCTGCCCTTGGATTTGGTTCAGGTACAAAATGGCAATGGAAAAAGAAAGAGGCAAATACTGCGATTGATAGAGATTTAGTTGATTCATTGAAATTAGCATTGAAGACAGGCTTCAGTCATTTGGACACTGCAGAGTTTTACACCACTAGAGAAGATGTCGGCGTAGCAATTTCTGAAGCACTTTCTGAGAGTATTATCACTTCAAGAAGCGATGTGTTCATTACTGATAAATACGCTGGTAAGTTATCATCTTTTACAAAGGAGGGCAAAGTTAGAGGTCCCTACGAAAGTGCAAAGGAATGTCTAAAGTTAATGAAAATCGATTACCTTGATATGTTTCTGTTTCATACACAAGCTGTGAATGAAGAATTGACCCTTGAAGCCGAATGGAAGGAAATGGTACAGCTCAAGAATGAAGGGCTTGTAAAGATTATTGGTGTCTCCAATTATGATGTTGCTGGTTTGAAGAAAATAAAGTCTTTTGGGTTAGAGATGCCACAGGTTTTGCAAATTGAATTTCATCCCTACTTGCAGTCTCAATCTCCACAAATTAAAGAATTTGCACACAAGGAAGGTATTCAGCTTGAAGCTTATGGGCCTTTGGTCCCATTAACCAAAGCCAGAAAAGCCTGGAGCCAAAACTTCGATGGTGAACCACCATTAGACCCTCTTTTAAGAGAGCTTCAAGAGAAGTACAATGCATCAGAGACTCAAATTTTACTAAACTATTCATTGCAAAACGATTATCTCCCGATCACAACTTCTTCAAAGGTTGACAGGATGAAGGACATTTTAGGCATGTTTACTTGGGAATTGGATGGTGATGATGTACAAAGAATTAACGATGCTGGTAATTCATGGTTCTTTAGAGCATTTGCAATCCCACCATTACCTGAGTACGACGAAACTCTAAAAAAAGAGAGAGGTCTTAATTAGAGACGAGTACGAGTACGCAAATCATCTTTTTTGTATATTCTGTAAAAGTTATTTGTTTATCATGAGCCGTGCTTGGCTTTCTGTATCTATTCCAAATTTTTCCTTTTCTTCACATGTAAACATATAGATGAACATTATCAAACAATGAGTGAACGTATTTGGATTGACGGGTGCTTTGATTTTGCACATCACGGACATGCAGGTGCAATGCGTCAAGCAAGAGAACTTGGCAGTGCGTTAATCGTGGGTGTTCACTCGGATGAAGAGATCTTGATTAACAAAGGACCTAGTGTTATGAAGCTAAAAGAGAGGATGGAAGCTGTTGAAGGTTGTAGATGGTGTACCAAAGCAGTAAGTGATGCACCTTATGTTACAGATCCAAAGGTGATGGATGAATGGGATTGTAAATACGTTGTTCATGGCGATGATATCACCACAGATAAGGACGGCAACGATTGCTATCAACTTGTTAAGGATATGGGTAGATTTTTAGTTGTTAAGAGAACAGCTAATATTTCAACTACCGATTTAGTTGGTAGGATGTTGTTATTTACAAAGGCCCACCATCTACCCTCTATCAAGAATGGACTGAAAGATCCCTTTTTCAGTAACGAAGTTGTTCAAAAATACAAAAAATATGCAACAGGACCAGATGCCAAGGCTCCTGGAGCCAATGTATGGGTTTGGAGTTCAAATGCCCTACAACATCTAGTAAAAGGTGAAGAAGAAAATTTAAAGAATATCCATTACATTGATGGTGGATTTGATTTGTTCAACCCAGGACATATTATCGCACTAAAGGAGCTTAAAAGAAAAGCAAGTTTACAAAATGGTAGAGTTGTTGTTGGTGTTACTGATGATCACGAAGTAAACTTTGTGAAAGGTAAAAACTATCCTATTATGAATTTATTTGAAAGATCGCTTTGTGTCTTACAAAGCAAATATATTGACGGTATTGTTTTAGGTGCTCCACATACACCTAACATGGGCTTCATAACACAGTTAGGAGACGTAGTTGGTGTCTACCATGGCCAGACACCAGTCGATCGTGGTGTTTACAGCGACGTTGAATCTGCCGGCCTTTTTAAAGAACTTCCACAACACGAATGGCAAGATATGGATGTGGAATCCATTGTTGAAAGGGTTCTTTTGAATAGAGAAAAGTATGAAGAGAGACAAAGACGCAAAGGCTGGGTCCCTTCATAAGCATCTCAAGACTGAAATTTTCATCACTAGAGATCTGAAAAAAATTCTATAAAATTATTATATAACTAGTGTATTAATTACAATAATTAGAGAAACCAAAAACATGAAACGTAATGGAGGGCAAAGTAAAGGTGGATCTGCAAAGAGACAGAGGCAGACAGACATGCTACAGCCGGGCGAGTACGGTATCTATGCTACATGCCCTAGAAGAAAGGAACCTCAAGCAGGTAAGGAAATGAAACTCATATTGGGTGATGCGATTGCAAAGTATTATCCGTCTGAAGAGAATGACAAAGAAGAAGACATACCCAACAAAGCAGAGCCGCAGGACATTGAAGATGAAATTGCTAAGGAGGTTGCAGAGATGAAGGCCAGCACTACATCCAAATCAAAGAGCTTTAGACAAATCCAGTTGAATGCAGAATCACTTCTATTTTTCAAGCTCAAGGCACCAGTGGTTCCTTCCAAGCTTGTGGAGCACATATGTGAGGAGTTGCTTGAGTCAGGTGAAAAGAAGGGCAGATTTGTTCAGAGGTTAGTCGGTGTTGACATTTCTTGTTCACCAGTCGAAGAGCAATGGCTTGAAGTGTTAAAAACAAAGATAGGGCAATATCTTGGTGACAGGAGAGATGGTACATACCTAGTGAACCTTACACGTCGTCATTTTGAGACCTACGACAGAGATGCAATTGACGCACATGTTGCCAAGGTAATGGAAGAGTATGGCTATAAGCAAAGATACAAGGATGTTGACGTTGTCGTGAACATATATTGCTTCAAAAACAACATGGGTCTCTCTCTTTGTGAGTACTCTTCGTTCCAGCACCTGGCCAAATATAACCTGCAAATGGTGTACGACAAAGCCACTGGCCAGTGTACAGCACTAGGCAGAGAGAAACCCTGAGCGGTTTTGAAAAGTATAAAAAGGCGCAATGCTCCCTTGAAATTTTTTAATGTTTAATATGAACTTTTTTCTCTTAGGGGCATTGATTAACACACTAACCAACCAATTGTTCCGACTGAAGCTCAAGGGCGATGTCGACGACTGTGTTTTCGTTAAGTTTCAGCCTTGTATGAGCCCCTCATTAAAGGTTAAAAATTCACGTAGTTTATCGCCATGATGGCAATGAATACATGAATTACTCTATTCTTGATGATGATTTTCTTCGACAGGCGGACTGAAAAAGTACAGCAGTGTCATTAAGCTCTCCACGTGTACAAATCGGAGGGTGGCATTGTTGGAAGTGCGGATATGTCGCAGATAGCTGAATCAACTTAAGTCACTGAAAAAACAGATATACGAACAGCAGTTTGTTGTTGATTTTTTCTCTATCTTAATGTTGTTTTTTTAAACGTAAATACATAAAAAATGCCAGCCAATTTAAGTTGTGTCCACTATTATGATGATTTTTACATTCACACTGTACGAGGTTACAACCTGTGATTTGACAAAATAAAAAAACTGATTTAATGAATCTGAAGTGGATTCAAGCGACCTATAATTGCACGCTGCTCAACCCCACTGTTTTCAGCGTGGACTATTGATACCACTATGTGGCTAGTGTAGATAAACATAAAGTCAAGTGTAATGTAGAACAAAGACAACCAATCATGGTAGCCTGATATGTAAGTCAATAGTAGTATGTTAACTACAAATCCACCAAGCAAACAAAGGAAGCACACAGTGATAATAGTAAAGTTAGACATCAAGAACGGTCTGAGTCTTGCATTCCACTTGATAATTTTTGGCTTGCCAACAAAAATCACATAGGTGAACATAAGGATACCAACTCCCATATAAAGGCATACCGTAGTTGCGAAGCTGACCTTTTGGGCCCATTCATGATAATGCAACGAAGTTAAATGGATGTCCACTTTATAGGAAAACTGCAAATACCCATTCAACGATATGTCAAGAACCACGAGCGAAAAGATTAGTATATTAACTGATGTCAAAAGGAACGAAGCCCATGACCAAGTTTGCGACTCATGCGAAATGGGAATAGCATGCTTGTCATTGAACACATTGTAGTCATAATCTGAGCCTAGCTGGTATCGCGTTGGTATCTCAAGATCAGATTCTTCATTGTTGTTATCGGAGTCACCATCTTGGTCGACCTGCTGTAGTAAATTATGCATCAAACCACCCATAGTGCCCATAATTGGCCGCCCAATCATCTCTGAGTCTAACTCATCGGCAGGTGCTGGGGTTTCACTCGACTTCATGTGTCCTTCAAAACCAAGCTTCCACTGTCCAAGTACCCGTCGCACAAGAAAGAACATATTAAGCCAGAAAAGTATCCTTCCTGCAAATGAAAGTCTTTTGAAAGACTCTGTGTTCAATACATTGAATTTAAGTATCCACGGGGTATCGCTATCGTTCCAGTGTTGGCCCATAGTCGATAACAACGTCGTTTGAAAGATGGCCCAAAAAGCCGTGCTTCCTAATAATGCCCCCCATATCAACAAATGAACCCCCCAGCATTCCACAAACATCAAAAGAACCTGTGTATAACTGAGAACACAGCTCATTGTGCTTAAACTGACCATAGTACCCACATTTTGACTCTGCTCTAACATATCAATGATAATAAAATAGAGATGCCTCTTCTAAATATTTTTTTCCTAATTTTATTTTTTGTTTCCTCTGGTATTCATGTTACCTTTAAATTTACTACGTCTTGCAAATTTGCTTGTCTTGACTGTACCGGAGTTGGAGTTCGTCTGGGAACTTCCATTTATTCCGTTTATGCTAGCGTCTTTTGGTCCCAATTTGCCATCCAGTTCTCGTAAATCAATATTAACCGACATGGTTTCCTTTTGTAAGGGTGAACTCAATTTGATTTCGCAAATATCATGCAGCGCAGACCCTCTTCGCTGCCGTATAATGTTCAGTTTTGAAGGCAACTCTCTTACATACATAAATAGATCATCACCTCGATTATGAAGGGTGGAAGAGTAACCTTCGGGGTACCAGCAAACTTCGAGTTTACTAGACCCTGTAAAACCCTTGAAGTGCTGCTTGTGGACATCTAAAATGTTACCAATGGGTTGACTAGCTATAAATGGGTCTATTTTGAATGGTTCGTTTGGTTTCTTTTCCAGTGTTGATTCATAGAAAATCAACATTTTAACGTCCTTATTATTTAGGTTGAACTTTATTGATTTCCAAGGACCTGAATTATTAGAATGATGTGTGCTCAATAAGTTGGAAGCATACACCCATGTTAAAACTCTATATTTGATGAAATGATCCTCAAAAGGTAGCTCTGTAATACTTTCAATCTCTCCAATTGCAACAAATACCTTTTTGATTAATCTATGTGTCAATTCCAATGGCGTATCACTTGGAACAGATACCAGGTATTCCCTCAGTTCTAAATCGTGCCGCGTGATTATTCCATGAATGTAATGCAATAGCCTTGTAGATGGTTCATTTTCAAATTCCTCTTCGTTTTCCTCTTCCTCCAAGTGTTCCATATACGGTATTTTTGGAGAAGGGAAATTTGAACTCGATGGAGAAATGCACTCATCCAAATCTAGTCTCAAACGTGGTATTTCTTTGCTCTTTGGTGAGCTATTGATCATCTGAGCTAGTGGTGAGCTTCCCGGTGAAGGAGAGGGGGAATCCATGTTAAGATCTTTAAAACTTAACTTTTCAAGATCCAGATCTAACCAATCTGGAGCAGTCAATGGCGGTAATGGAACCCTAGCATTTAACTTTTTCGGTGGAGTACATATTGATATCATCGACTGGCTCCTACCTGGGCTTCTTAATGGCGATGGAAAAAACCTGGATCCATTAGGATAATTGGGAGATTCAGAATGCTGTGCATGAGGCGACGGTAAAAGCTTGAAAGGAGATGTGATAGGTGCTACCCAATCATTTGGTGTCCCTTGTAATAGCTCATAGAACTTTGATGTATCAAATGTATCGTCAGCCATTGCTTTAAAATGGTTATAATAGTCTTTTAGCCTTTAGTTAAAAGGGTGGATGCTTTTTTTTCCACAAATTTTGTGACATGAAACTTATCTTAAAACAAATGATAATATAAAATTGGTGGGTTAAAGTGTTATGGAAGAGGTTTTAGAGCTTAGTGATCAAGCAAGTTGTTTGCTAACCCAGATTCTACAAGAGTTGAAAACAAATGAAACCAATTGGAAAGCAGTGTTGAACACTATTCAACGGTTTATTTTTGAACCGACATTATTGGATTCTAAGCTAAAAGAAATCATATGTATCTTAGAAATTAAATTATGCACTTCTGATCGCTTTAGGGCTGAACTATCAGAAGTATTTTACAATTTATGTAAAATTAGAGGCTACAAAGCTATTTTGAAATACTGCACCCCAAAAGTTGATAATTTGGTAATTTTGTCAGAAGCTAAATTAGATAAAAACTGGAAAGTCAGTTTCACTTTACTCATGCTTTTGTCTGTCCAGATATTAATACCATTCCCATTAAACACCATCTTTTGCCACTTAAAAGAAAATGTTTACAAACTTGCTCATGAGGCTCTGAAAGCCAATGGAAAGGAAAAGGAAGCGGGAGCAGTTTTAATGTCAAGGTTACTAAGCAGAAGTGATATGGATGAACTATTGAAAAGCTTCATAGATTCTTGTGGCAGTCGCTTAAATGATAGTTCATTAATCGTTCTCAATGAATTATTGCGATCAAAAAAGATTAATATAGAGCCCACGTTGTTGCACTATGAGCCAACTACAACTATCGAGTATAGATATTGGTACAAGTGTCTTGGAAAACTCAGTGTGTTATCCAAATCTCACAATTGTGTGACAGAAATCACCAAGCTATTAATTTACAATGCCAAGTCTAGAGAACCACAATTGCGCTCCACTATTGCCAAACAATTGAGTAAGATTATCAAACAGCTGGAAAGTGACTCACGCTTGTTTTTAATAGGACTGCTGTTAGATGATTTTGAAGACGAACTCACACCATGGGAGTTTATTCATACTGCATTGCTAACATTTGGATACTTAGCGCTTGATATGGCACTAGACTCATTTATAATAAAGCGGTTGGTTCAAGTTTTACCGGAGACATTGTTTTTTGAAAAGAAATTGCTAAACAGGACGTTTGGTTCAGACATCAGGGATGCATCGTGTTTCGTGGCATGGGCCGTTTCTAGAAAACATGCAAACGATCCTTTGTGGGGTGAAATGTACCAACCGCTAGTACTTGTTGCACTTCTGGACGGGAATCTCAGTGTTCAAAAAGCTGCGTCCGCTGCTTTACAGGAGGCCATCGGACGGCATCCGCAGTGGACTTCAGAATATAAAATCCAGCTTTTGGAGACCATAGAACAGGGATTTGAGTCTGTGTTAAATTTCGACCATTCTTTGATACTGGCTGCCACCGCGTGGTGCTGGCGCAACCTAGACAGGTGCCAAGACCTTTTGCGAGTAATCTATAAAATAGATGAAGGCGATATTTCAGCCAAGGTGGAAAGTTTGAAAGGATACCACAGGACGTACTTGTTAGGGCATTTGCTTGATTTGAGGAGGAAGCCGCTGCCGGACGTCGAGCTTACGTGGACCACTTTTCGGGAGGCAGAGGCAGTTTTGCATTACCTGACTGGCTTGGCTAAGATAGGGGCCCATCTGGATGCCAGTATAGCTTTTGCAATAGTTTCAGAGTACAGACTCCAGTCGGAGTTTGAGCACTTTATGGCGCATGCAATGCCCAGCGACCAGCTCAAAGAGCTCTGTCTAAACAATTTGGACAACCTTGTTGTGTGTGCGTGTGTAGGCGCCAATGAAATGATAATTGACCTGCAGCCCGACATACATGCGTTTGCGACCGGCTTGGATCCCAGCACGCGTTCCAGTGAGCTCAAGCGAGCCCTCTTGTACAGTGTGGGCCCCCGCTGGAGAATTTACATAGACACCATCTACCACTGTCTGGATGACTACTCCAAGAGCGAGCAGGGCGATGTTGGCAGCTGGGTGCGGTTTGCTGCTGTAGACGTGCTCAAAGACGATGTGGAGTTTGATGAGGCCATTCTGCAAAGATTGTTGAAACTGAGTGGTGAGCCTAACGTTAAAGTACGGATGGCAAGCTTAGGAATTTTAAAGAAAGTAAACAAGAACATCCCATTGCTGGAGGTTGTGTCTAAGTCGTCTACAGTCACGCTGACGGCGCCAGCTGCTGGCGCCGTCAGCGTGGCCACCAACCACAATCACCAGTGGCTTGACACGAACAATGCGCTGAGCTACTTCCAGCTCATCTGCCTCTATCTCCAGGTGTACTACAAAAACGATCGAATGGGCAGAGCGGTGTGGGAGGGCCTTGACAAGAGCTTGCGAACCAAGGCCACGCGGGAGCCGGTGATGTGTGCCTTGATTGAAGCATTTGGCGACCACCTCAACCACGCTGCTCTAACACACGTTCATTCACACTCGTCTTCGTTTGCCAAACGGCTCATGGACCAGGCGGGCTTACTGCTTTAGGAAACTGGTCTTACGTAAGTGGCTTATGTCATCACGTAGTTTGCGCTGCTCTCAGAAAAGGCTCGCACAAAAATTTTTCCCACTATGCTGGTGCCATGGTTCATTACCTAAGCAATTACCTAAGCAGAAGATAAAGTGAGCGTAATGTCAGAAGAATACACAGAGGAGATCCAGCAGGCGCAGAGCGCCGTTGAGCAGGCAGGCAAGAGAGCAGCGCAGAACCGGGCCGCACAGAGAGCGTTCCGTGCGAGAAGAAAGACAAGAGTGCAGGATCTCGAGGCCATTGAGGTGGCCCACCAAACGTGCGAGGCAGAGAAGGACCAGCTAAGGGCAGAGATCGCGCAGCTGAAAGCGCAGATAGCTGAAATGAAGGTCAAGAAGAAGTGAGAACAGAGGTGTGTGTGTTGTTTTGTACTGTTATTCGACTTATTTACTATGTTTTTGTTTAATTTTTTAAAATGTTTGTGTATGCTTGCAAATGGAAGCACTTCTGGTATGGCCCGCTGAAAAACTCAACGGAAGCCAAGGCGAAGATGCTTGAAAGGGGGCGACAGGCAGCAAACCAGGACAGCGTGCACGCTGCCCCGGTCCCCAGACTTAGCCATAAAGGGAAAAACTGCTATTCACAGTCAAAGACATTGAGTCGATGGGACAGCAAAAGCGGGCTACCCGTCTCATACGTATACACAGTTCGTTCAAAACACAGAGACACATTCCACCACCGTGGAGCAGATGCGGTGGCGGAACTTAAAGTTGTGCTTGTCAGAAACAGAAAGAAATAAGTGGTGCTCAGCGGTTAAGAATTGGGCTTTCTTCATACTGCGCACAGTAGCTAGCCTCCCTAAAATTTCACGATCAGATGCTAAAAGTTCATTTGAGAACTGAGAGGCGTCTCAGACCAGCATGGAGCACATATCGGTAGACGATGACACCGATAACGAGGTTGTAAACAATCTCTCACGGTTCAATGCCACGAGGTTGGCGGAAACTGTGTTCAATTTTCCGTTGGAGTTATCAGGTGCATTGAGAATACCACTACGAACAGAACGAGATCTGTCACCGATCGGACGGATCACCAACGTGCTGAAGAGGATCACACTGAACTCTAAGGACGTCGGTCAGCAAACGGCTGGCTATTTCAACGATTTGGCCAATTGGGAGCTGAAAGAGAAGGAGATGGAAGATGAAAACGAATTAAACATGGCGCTCAATACGAAGTTGAGTACGTGTGTGCCACTCACCACAGCGGAAGCTGCATACTTTTACAAGGACATTAGCAAATTGGAGGACGGGAAATTGAAGGCGTTGAGAAACTCATTGCTAGTTCCTCCGCCTCTGCTCAAGATATCCAATAGTGGCACCTCTGCCAATGAAGATGTTTATGATCGAATGTCTGGTGACATTATAGTGATGGGTGGCTATAGGGGCTCTGTGCTAAGAGACTCCAACACCAAACGGCGTGCTTGGATCCCCCTATTGAAAGCGGGTCTCAATATCAAAAAGATCAATTTGCTTCTTGATCCGGACGAGGATGCACAATTAAACGCCAGAGACAAATTCTATCCGGATGGCATGTTGTCCCATGTCGGCCCTGTTGATGTATCCAAAAAGCTGATGAAACGTTTAGCAGCGAATCCTAATGTTTCCGTCCATAACTGGGGGTATGATTGGAGATTATCTCTGGATATCACAAGTGATGAGTTACACCAATTCATTAGATCGTTGTATGAAAAGAACGGCAGTAAGAAAATAACGATTATTGCACACTCTATGGGTGGGATAGTGGCACATGGTGCGATGGTTAAGTGTCCGGAGATGATTAGAGGTATTGTTTACGCTGGAACTCCTCTTCCATGTGGTAATATTTTGGGACCTCTGAGATTTAATGATCCAGTTCTTTTTGCTAAAGATATACTTTCATGTGAAGTGAATTTTATGATGAGATCCAGTTTTATTTTCATACCAAGGAAAGAAATTGGCTTTTTTAGAGATGCCCAAACTGGAGAGTTCATTTGTGATGAAGAGGGTGAGCTTTTAGACTACTGGAAACCACAAACATGGGTGAAATGGAATGCAAATCCTCTTGTGGCCGGTACTAGATGGAGAATGGATCATCACTATGAGCTATCCACTATAATAGGATATTTAACAGATGTTTCCAATGACGACGACAATATATTTGGTGGAATTTCAAACTACAAAGGCTCTAATGAGCATGCTCAGCACTTGATAACTGGTTTGAAGGCTAGATTACCAAAGGGATTGAAGCTAAGTGACGTTTTACCTCCTAATGGTGTCAATATTGAAACTGAAAGGATAGTAAGAAACCAAATTCAAACTCAAGCCAAACTAAAAATCACATTTAATAATGCATACAACTATCTAGCAGCGACACTAGAACGAACAGAGAAGTATATCGATACTTTAAAATATGACCCCAAAGTAGAATACCCTTCCATGGTACAGTTGTTTTCAAACTCAGTTCCAAGTGTCAAATTTTGTATTGTTGACGGTGCCGAGGCTATTAAAAGAGGAGACTACTATAACTTTTTTTATGCTGAAGGAGATGCTGTTGGCTACCATGGTTGGTTATTCCCTCGTATCAGAAACCAAACTGAGAGAAAGACTGGGTCTATGAACCTCAAAACGATACCTAACGAATATGCGCCTGAAGAGTTACAAGGATATGGGTACGACGAGCAGTGGGCATTTAATATTGAGAAGCGAGTCAAATGCGAAGGCAGTCATACTGCTCTGTTAACTGACATTGATTCTATGGCAGAAGCACTAGAAGCCTTTTTTTGAAACTCTAGAAATCTGAAATTTGTGTTTTGATAACATGAAAAATTGCCTGTATATATACAATTAATTAAATTAATGCGCTTTGAATCCTACTGATACCCATAAACTGCAGTTGTCGCACTGCACTGCAACTTCTCCCATGCCATCGATGATGTGTACCTGTTCTAACTGTGACTCTGTGATCACGTGATGGCCCATTTCGCATCTAATACACTTGTTCACCCATATGTACTCTCCGTTTTCGAACTGTTCTTCAAACGTACTGAGGTCTATGTGATCCAATCCTGAGCTGTCTGCTAACCCAGAAATTATTGAATGCTCTGCTAAAAGTCTATCATAATTTTTCCTATCATTGTTCAGCACTTTATATGCTTCTTTATATATTGACAAATCCACTTGCTTGTCGGACTTGGTTTTATCGGGATGTAAACTCAGAAGTATACGGTGATATGATTGTTTGATTTCACTTTCGCTACAACTATGAGATACCTGTAATATATCGTAATAGCTGACATGATTAGAAGGTAGTGAATCCATTATTTCTATTACTTTGAATTCTTTAAAAATTCTTTTTCAGCAAATCAAATAAATATATGTAGAAAACACAATAGTTTTATCACTAACCTTGGTAGCAACTGGTGAATGCTGATTTATTAGCCACTAAATGCACAAAGTTCAAAAAGACGAAAATTTTTGAAGTCTTGGACTTAAAACACGCGCCACGTAGTGGCTGGTGAGATCTGAAATATTTTTCATCTTCTAATGAAAAAATTTTTTTTATATCTGTAAGCTTGATACTGTATATACTTAATCAAGAAAAATCAAGTTCATATAAGGAGAAATGGTGAAGCTTCATTTGAACAAAGTAGAAAAGCAGGATATTGTTGTCTCATCATTTTCCAACACATCAAAAATTTCCAAAGAGGTTTCCTTCTCTACTTACACCAGCAAAAAGAAGTCACATCCTACTCTTTTTCAAGGAGAAACAGACTCTTTGATTTACCAGGGTGAAGAGGTAGAAGACAATTGTGACTATTATATTGGTATATTACCAAAGGATGGTAATGAAACAGATGAACAAATGGAAGTTTTACCAGTGACGTTTATTGAAGGTAAAGCTAAAGTTAAGAGAATGATTGAGCACGATGTAGCATTAATACAGAGCGCAAAGCGTGCAAGGCTAGATAGTGCATTAGATTACCAAAGTAAGAGGAACGAGTTGGGTGGATTATTTGGTACTAAGAAAGCCAAGAAAGCTATCATGGACGCTACCAAGAACAAGGTTGATGCGGAACTAGTTAACGAGGACGAAAAGAATCAAATTATTCAAAACATTAGTAAGTCTACATCATTGATGCCAAGCAAAATCGAAATGCAAGATGAGGCAGACAGAGAGGCCAGAATTTTGCCTTTGGCTCACGAAGATGCCACCCATGTGGAAGACATTTACCCACTTTACGACTTGGTCTACCAAGAACAACTAGAATCATTCAGAGTTGATTCGTTAATTGGTGCTTCAAATGAAGCCATCCTCAAACTTTTACCATACAAGCATGAAGAAACTACATTTATCAAGAGATTATTGAATTACACAAAAACCAAAGAACAATATCAGCTGCTTTGTTATCTTTCAACGTTGTTGGGATTTTATAACAATAGAAGGGTTAAAAAATTGGATGATTTACAACTTAAATATCAAGTTCAACCTTCTCCATCAACATTGAAGGCAATCGTGCAACAATTTGCTATCAAATTTGGAGTTAATGGTAACAGATTTATCACAATTGACGCCAAAGCTGAAGACAAGTTGTTGGCACATATACTTGTCATTCTTTTGCACTTATGCCAATATCAGTTAGAACTAGTTCCTTTGGCTGCTGAATTAACCTTGAAACCAATCAAGCTATTAGCTCTTGTTAGATCAATTGGTTGTAACGTTAGACCAATTAACGTTTCTGAAGCAAAGGAATTGGGTATTTCTAAAAATAAGGCAGTGTCATATAAGATTGCAGAATTGAAAGCTCCATTCAAGATGCCACAAGCTACTAGACAAAGAGCAGGTGGTAATGGTAACAGAAGATAGACATAAATTTAATGATATTTCAGTTTTGAACCTATTTGCGCACTTTACTTGTTCGTAAGCCTAATAACATGTATACAATTTGTAGAACTTAACAATAAATTAAAAACAAACAGATTTAATGTCACTAAGTTCTAAAACTAAAGAGAAAATTAATACATTAATACTTACAAAAAACATAAGTAGCAAAAAAAAGAAACATAGTAGAAATGTTTCGTCAGATAATTAAAAAAACGGTGGGAGTTAGAATAAAAATTGGACATTAGAATAGGCAAATTGGTATAATAGTTGATTATCATGCACTATTGATGTTATAGACAGCAATTGACATTGAACTAGCAATAAAATTCAGAGTTTTTCTCTTTTGTAGATTTATTTATAGCAAGAAAGATAATGATTAAGCATTGACGGCAAAGTAAAATGAATTATTATGATAGTCTATTTTGTTGCCAATAACATTATGACATTAATTCATTGGTGTCTTTGCTAATTCAAGCTAACTTGCCTTTTAGGTAATCTTTGAATGATATAACAAGCATTATCCACGCCATTAGTAAGCTGATAACACCAACAGAAACATTAATTGTGAACATAGGAGTAAAACCTCTATAAGCAAGCGCATTTATAGATTGATCGGTACTTTCCATAAAGACTAATCCACCGCACAACAAACAGAATGAAGTGACTAATTCGGTGAAGGGCTTACCTGGCAGCAATGAGCTTGAGTTCTTAGATGGTGCAAAGGTCATCCAAATAAAAGTGAAAACTCTAAAGAAAGAACCGTACGTCAAAAGAGATCCCCATTGAACGTGCACATCAGTAGAAAGGGCAGAAGATTGTGCATGTTTGGACATCAACAAACCGGTCCAGAAAATAGTGAAAACAGGAAATGGGTTTGGTGAAAACCCTGGAGTACAGGAGAGAGTTTGCAGGTTTATTCCTTCATCTAATTCATCTTTCATTGTTTTGAAGAAAAGGCTTTTACGCCAACTGGCTAGTTTCAATTCTGCAATGACACCACAAAGTCCTGTACCAAGGTACATGAAGGCGATGGAAACATGTTGCAAATCCTTAGCTGTCCAGGTGCCGTCTTCACTGGCCAAGTGTTCTAAAAATACGTTAGTGCAACCATAAAATAAGATCAAGCAGGATTCTAGCATTTCGAAAGAGGTGATTAGTTGACCAGGCTTATGCAATCTTAAAAATATGCCCATCTTGCCGTACTTGCGTTCTCTATCACCAATGAAGGCATAGTTCCAAGCGCCACCCATTTGGCTGTAGCAACCGCAGTAACGAGCCAAAGAGAGAAGACCAAGAGCCATAAATACACCACCCTTTATGAAATGAGCTAGTAAATTGAATACATGGCTCCCTTGACCTAACAGATTGAGGCAAGCGACACCAGTTGGGAGTAGAATCATAAAATAAATAAAAAGCCCCCATGTAGCACAGTTGTGCAAGATGGTAAAGAGGGTGCTAAAAGTGAAGGACAGCTTTGACAAGACAGGGTTTTCTGCGATTTTTGCCATGATGGAGTCTCTTTTGTCCAGTAATGGAGTCTTCTTGGTACCGAGTCTCTCAGAGTCAGAGTCCACATCGTAGAGCGTTGCCGCTGGTGAGTGCATCTCCTCCAAAGCGAATCCGTCTTCGTCTTCGCTAGGCAAAGAATTGAAGAACTTAGACGAATGGTGGGTTTTGGACCATTTGGAAATGGTGTTGAAAAGGGCAAACGTAAACTGTAAGATGGTGAAAACAAACAAGCCTGTGACCATCTTCCTGTATGCCATGTTTGGGTAGAGATCTGGGACATTATTAATGAAAAAGGAAAACGAGATGCATGAGACGATAGTGGTAGCTGCCTGCACTGCGAGACAAGGCAGGAACCAGCTAGACTCCAAGTTGTTCAAGATCATCACCACAGGATAAAACACAAACGCTGACAACAACGCCAGCGAGACGTGCCACGACAAGTAGCCCTGGTACGGAGTATCCATGGTGAAGTAGGTGGTGGTGTTGTACTCATTCCAAAACTTCTGCTGTGCGGGCGTGAGCTTCATGTCAAGGATTGGCATGCCGTGGTGCGCCTCTGGCCACGGTGCTGCTTCTATAGTGTCCCAGTCCACTTGCTGGGACTCGTTGACATCCATCTCTTGTGTCATTTGTGCATCCGTCATACCCATGTGGTCGTCGGAGAGGGCGGTTTTGGTCAAGGCCAGGCATCCTAGCGCGTATACTAAGTAGTTCTGCTTCATTGGCTCTTCGTCTGCTTAGCTGAAAAAACGAGTGCTGGTCGCAAGGTTTAAATACTACTGCTACATCAAGCATTTAATGCAAATTTGGGCTTTCAAATGCCGCGGTCAAATGTTAACACCGACCACAATAGCTTACAAATCACCAAACGGGCCCTGTGCTGCTGGCAGTGGCGGTCTGGGATTCGGCGTACGTAGCAACTCCTGCTAGTCATTGCTGTGCTATGATCTCCGAGTCTCTTCTGGCTCTATAAAGCTGTATCCGAGACCCAATTTCCTACTCCGACCCTGCTAAAACCGGGCGTAATGTCACTTTGCAGTGTCTCAGAAAAATAGACGAACACTAGACGACAGGATGCGTGGGATCTAAAGAACTCGTGGTTGGGTGGTGTGCACCCATTTAAACGCATCTACACACTCTGCCAAGTGCATTGCACTCTGCAGTTTCGGTTCCGGAGCACCCACACGTCAAATTCGTCTACCAGTTGTGTCAAATAAATTTTCTCAGCTTCCGCCATAAATCGCTTACTCAAAAGAGTAAGTGAGAACTCAATGCCAATCAGAGGACGACAAAAGACCATTGGTAAGGCGCTGGCAGGGTCTGCGTTGGGCCTGGTACTTGCATACTTGTGGATGAGAGCCAGGAAACCGGAGGCCAGGGATAAGGGAAAGAGAAAGTACGGTACCGTGGCCGTGGTAGTTACAGCGGAGGTTGTGGCAAACGAGACTATGATGCGTTGCATCAAGGACGCAAGAGACAGGGACGTGGTACTGGTCGTGCACCCTGAAGTAGGCTCCCTGGGCCTGGAGGAAAACCATAGAGTGCTCAGGGTGTCGCAGGAAGGTTCCATATGCCACATTCTCAAGCAAATCGGGCCACACGTAACGCTGGTGCCGGCACGGTTGTATGAATGTGCCGTCGAGGAGCACCGGCTCAACAGGTTCCTGCCAAATGTACTGGTGCTAAAGGCTGGAATGCTAGAGGAGTATGTGGCGCATGCGAGCCATTGCACACGTAGCACCATCGCCATCTGAGTTGTTGACCAAAAATGAAGCTACTTGGAAGCTACAACTACGACATCACACACGCTTGCTGGCACCATTTGCCTGAGCTACACCACTGTTACTCTATACACTAATCTCTGCACATTCTACGCTAACTCCTATCAAACTTCTTGTATCCCCCAAAAACAATACCCTCTGTGGCCTGATTGGCCCCATTCATGTATCCATACTCCATGGCACTCCATGGGACCCCACCTTGCCCAAGTGTGTACTTCTGAGGCTTGTGCGGCACTGGGGGACGCTTCTTTGCAACACTAGGCCCGATAAGCGGAATTCTCGGAAACTCGGTGTGTGCTAGTCTGGACAAGGACTGCAAACTCATCAAAATCTGGTACGGGTCCTTTTCCTCGTACAAATCAATGGTCTGAAACAACTCGTCTTGTGGAAGGCCCCTGGATTTGCAAAAAGTCAAAAACTTATCAATGTTTTCCATTTGCACAAACGCCAGTTGGCTCTTCTTGTACTTGATGGAGCCCTCGCCCCAGATGGCATTCACAATCTCACATAGCTTAGTCCCGTCTTTGAGAAACACAAGCAAATCTTCGTACTGGACACTCGATGCCCCCAAAACTGCAATCAGCCATTGTCTTATATCGCCCTGGAGCTGTGGGTTTTTGTATTTGGAATCTCTAAGTGCAAGCAAGTCTTGATCGAGATTGGTAGGCGCCTCCATGTTCTTGAAGTCTGCCATATCTCTTTTGGAATTGTTTCAATAAAGAAGCTAAGCAGCGCATGGCGAGTTGTTTCTTCTTCAACTTTTTATCAGCCTTTCTTTTAGGTCACATTGTTTTAATAAACAATCCTGAATAAACCCTGAAATGAGTGTCGAACAAGAAATCAACCAATTGATCCAACAAGCGTCGCAAAACAGAGATCTCTCTGCAGCAAACAGGGCCATACAGTTGTGCCAACAAGAAAGAGTCGATCCAAACTTGTTTTGCAAGGCACGTATTGCTCTAGGTGACATCCTTTTGGCTAACGGCGATGCTCAAGCAGCTGTTCAAGAATACCACAAGGCGGCTGAGTTAGATGAAAGAGACGGTAAAGTCGACTCACCAGAGTTACAACAAAAGTTGAATTCTTTGGTTTCACAAGTTTCCAACCAGATGACTAGAGATGTTGCCAACAACACATCAGATGCCAACGAGAGAGGTCTATCGGACTTACTTATGAGTCAAATAGGCGGTGCCTCTGGTTCCAATTCATCCAAATTGGGGCTTTTGTCAATGCTTATGTCTTCTAACGGTGGTTCTAAACAGTCGTCGTCTAGTGGTTTGGGTTCCTTGGTGTCTATGCTTTCCAGCAGCGGTGTTAATGCCAACCAACAGCAAAGTTCAGGTGGATTCGACATTAGCAACTTAATGGGTATGGCCTCAAAGTATTCCAGTGGTAGCGGTAACCAAAGCAGTGGTCCTGGGTTAGGCGCCATTGCTTCAATGTTGTCTGGTGGTTCAAGCCAATCGTACAACCAAGGCCACAACCAAAGTAACAACAACCAGGGATACAGCAACCAAAATCAAGGTAACCAAAATTACTACAACAACCAAGGAAATCAAGGTTACAACCAAAACAATCAAGGTTACAATCAAGGTCATCAAGGTGATCAAGGTGGTTTTAATAACGGTAGCCAAAGCTACTACAACCAAGGCAACCAAGGCAACTACAACCAGGGTAACCAAGGCAACTACAACCAGGTTAACCAAGGTAGCTATAATCAAGGTAACCAAAGTAACTATAATCAAGGTAACCAAAGCAACTATAATCAAGGTCACCAAAGCAACCAAGGCTCTGGCGCTCTGGGAAATATCATGAGTATGGCTGAAAATTACATGCAACAAGGTAACAACAACCAAGGTAATAACCACGGAAACCAAAGCGGCAATGGTGCTGCTAATTTGATGAATCTTGCCTCAAAGTTTTTTTAATGATTTACTGAAGTTTTTATACTTGATCAAATACTATATTTTTCACCATATAAAATAATTAGTAAATTAAGTAAAGCCAATAACGTTCAAGAAGTAGAGATAAAAGGAATCAAGCAATAGTGCAAAATGGAACAGATTCTCTACCAGAAGTGTAGGCATAAAACCAGTTGTTAGCTGCTGAACTGGAAACATTCCAGTTGTCGGTGTTGTCTTGAGAAGCAGCGGTAGTAGTGGCGTTGGAAACAGTCTTAGCGTTCATTGTATTGTTGTTTGGTAGGATGATGACAAAATCTTATGCTTTTTACATTATTTGAAAGACATTTATGTCGTTTATATATGGATTTGAGCTATCATAATACTCATATTACCCTCAGCCTTTAGCATCAATATCTTATTCATTTATCCCAAATAGGCAATTTACAGAGATCAGAATCTTCGTTATGTTAGCTAATAGTTGAGATAGTTATTTTTCACATTTTTCGATTAATCATTGATCTGGCTAAATTAGGAAATGAAATTTTTATAGAGTAGACGGCACATTTTCTATTGTGCTGTTTTTAGTTTACATTAAAGTAAGGAAACGTTGCATCAGAATAAACACTAACTGTAATTTGAAAACTTGTAACAAATTTTCTGTCAGTAAATGGTTGAGATAAAAAAAAAGAAATGGATGTGAATTAACACAACCGCACAATACTAAAAACAATGTAAATGAAGTGTGTCCATCTAAGCTCAATGTACTCTAAAGATGGTTGAGTTTCTTTGTGAAAATGAAGTTAATTGAAAGCCAGAAATTAGTATTACTATTGTTCAAATATAACGAACGATTAAACAGTTGGTAGTTAAGCTTACAAAAAGTTACACAAAATTCAAACATATAAAGAAAGAAGTAGTTTTTTCAAGAAATAATGCAAAACGGTACAGATTCTCTGCCCGAAGTGTAAGCATAAAACCAATTGCTAGCAGTGGCATTAGAAACGTTCCAGTTATCAGTATTATCTTGAGAGTCGGCAGCAGTGTTGTGGGAAATGGCTTTTGCATTCATTATGTTTTCAAAATTACTTTATACGTATTCTTGTAGTCTACAATTTGGCTTAGTTAGAGAAATTTCATGTTCTCTTATAGTAAAACAAAACATCAACACTTCTAACTGAACTTCCCATTAATTAGATTAAATAAGGTAATTCTTGACTATAAAACATACATAGTATAATGCCACAAAATGATCTGTAAAACGATACCCTAGGTTTTAATGCAACAAAATTTGATTACCATTTGAAACAAATTGAATTGCTGTTGCTCCGTCCCTGATATGGAGGTAATTATATCCCGATTTGGAACTCTCAATAGACCTCGAGCTAGCAAATAAGACCTGTACCCTTTGTTACAATATTTAATAATTTTATTTATGCAATCTCTTGTTAGGTAGTTTGTCTAGTGGAAGACCAAATGATCTCTTCAATACAACAGGTGTTATTAAATCTTGATTCTCTTTCTCGTTGGTATTTGGTTTCAGTTGAGTGCGTTTAACTGGTAATGACTTTGAATGATTGATAAAAGAAGACTTGGATATCCCCCTCGATTGAGCACATGCATCGTACTTTAGTGATCCTTGGAGCGATGGATCATCAATGATTTTATCTGCGCTAATAGCAGAAACAAAAGTGACTTCTTCCGGAACGTTATCTGGAACACTGATGGAATGGTCCAAGCCAGTTGCAGCGTTAACCAACTGCTTTGTTGTATCTGGTTGCTCATTACTATTTGATTGCTCATTCTCTTTGCCATCTTCTAACTGCTGTTGATCTTGCTGCTGCTGTTGCTGTTGTTGCTGCTGTTGTTGTTGTTGTTGTTGTGTACTCATAACTGCAGTTGCAGCAATCAATTTATTCATCTCAGCAGGAGTAAGATCGTCATCGAACTCTGGGTCGGAATCTGGTAAATCCTCGGGTCTCATTGTAGGGTTATTAGTGTTGTCTACTTCATCCAAGACCATATCATCACTGAACACAAAAGAATCATCGTCATTACTATCTCTCCTTCTGCTTATTCTTGGCCTTTGAGCTATTCTTTGGTCACTCGACATTGATTTTGACCCTGCTGATGTAGATTTCCGCTTTTCGTACACATTTGAGACTGGAATATGCGATTCGTTCGTTGCCGTTGTTCTTCTGAACAATCTTGTTTCATCTAGTGCATTTGGTTCACTTTTTATATTTTGAATCTGTTTTAAAAACTCTTTATCGTAAAGACAGTTGCCAAGCGCATTACCAAATTGTCTTAAAGCTCTTTTCAACCCATCGGTCATCGCTTCCTTCTTGCATTTATCGAAAGCCATTGCCTTGCTCCTGCAGTTCTCAATTGATCCGTAACCAATGTCCTCGTGATACGTGCCGTCCTTGAGAACAACACGGACATTGCAACTCAACCCCATGGAAGTAGCGCCATGTTTCTCTTCAATATAGTCCACCTGAAATCCTCGAAGCTCTGAACACCACCCCATAGGCCCAAATATGTCGTTGGCTAAATTTATTGCCTTCCATCCCTCTAAATACTGAATACTGTTGTATCCAGGACCTTTTCTCTTAGAAATGAATTCTGGTCCAAGCTGGCGTGAAAGGGCCTCCTTTATTTTCTCTCTTTCTTCAACACTATAACCCTGTACTGGTATTCCCGCCGGAGTCTTTAGCTCTTGTCTAGAGTCGTCTTTTGAACGGTACATAGCTGATAAATAGCTAAATGAAGGAATAACAAGATCAGATTTACGCGTCACAGTATAGTTTTTAGGCTTGATATATATTTTGCTCTAAGGCGAAGAAAAAATTACTTCAGCTTCTTACTTTTCTATTGAAGTTCAGATTGAAAGTTGTGCAATGACTGTTGTCAAAAAGGAACAGGTCATCAAACAGTACTCAGCAATCTTTGATCGTGTACATAACCAGAGGCTAAAGTTTTACGGTAGATTGACCGCTCTTCTTGCAGGAGTTATTTCGTGCCTATTGACTATTTCATACAATTCTCAATGGGTTTTTCTTCCCTTGAAAGGACTTATCTTGTGGGGAGGATTTCTTTTGTTTAGATACACAAAGGACCAAGTCTTAGAAGTGCAATCGTCTAGAGCTGGTAATCAGCTAGAAAGAGTGATCCTCAATCTTTACTCATGGAAGTTTGTCAAATTATTTACAACAGTTGCATTCAATAATTTCATCATTTGGTTCCTTGTCTACTTACAGTCTGGAAAACATCTTCAGTACTATATTGAGACTCCTACAAAGACGATAAAGCCATTTTTGAACACCAATTTTTCATTTTTTTGGTTCTTTATGATAGTCGCATCTTTCTCTTACACTGCATGTTATGTTATTCACGAGCGCTATAAGCTTTCTTATACAAAACTATCGTACAGGCAAAATCCTGTTGAGTACCTGAAATCATTGGTCGTGGCCCCTACTCTTTTAAAGCCTTTGATCTTTTCACTTTTGACTTCCCTTGCAATCCCTATTTTATTTTATGTTTGTCATGAAGCATTCTTTTACACTTTCATGTACCCAGTGATCCTAGTATGTGGCCTCAACAACCAGCGTTCACGTGAGTCCTACTCGATCAGTCTTCTAATGGTTCTAACTTTGTTGAGCTGCTTAACTTTCATTACATTTGATTTCCTGTCTTATCTTTACAATGCATACGCAACTGTTGGTTGTCTTGTTGTTGACAAGCCTATTTCCTCATACTCAGAGACTCCATTCCCTACATTGGTATCTGGATTAAAAGATCTGAAACACCCCTTAGTAAGAATAACCGCATTTCAAGAAATATTGTATATGGCCACATCACCAAACATCAAAGCACGTGAGGTTTTATATCGTGCTGATAACTGGAACGTTATTCTTGATCAATTGGGTTTCGTTTTAAGCAATTCTGCGAGATCTTCTAGATCTGACTTACCTAAACATCAAAAAGCTTCCCATGAAGAAATCAAAAAACAAATAGCTGATGAAGTGTCCATTTTTGGTAATTTGAGAACATACAAAAACACTTTTGACCAAGAAAAATTAGGCAAGAAATCTAAATTCAATGAAGCAGGTGACATTACAATAGTAAAAGATACTGATCCAAGTGAACTATTTAAGACAAAAACAATTGAACAGGTCATTAACAGTAAAAAGCAAACAGAAGTAAGAAGATATGTTGCTCAAGCCTTTCAATCAGTTGAGAAACTTTTGAATAAGTTGGTTAATAATGTACAATTTAAAATAAAAAAGGTTATTGATGATGAATCAACATCTAAACAGTTCAAAAAGATATATTTCTCACTTGTTGACACTCTTAACATTTTATTTTATGGAAATGTCCAATTTCAAGCAAGCAAACGTCTTCCTAATAAATTTTTAGTTGAACTCAGCATAGAATCACTTGCAGAAATCATGATTCATTCAAAGGGGGAAGAGCGCAATAACGTTTTATTCGACACGCTAACGGAATCACTCATTTTGATAGCAAAAGTTTACAAGGGCACCTCTCAATTTATGAGCAACTTTACCAATGGGAAGAGTGAGGTTACTTCGATAAGTGAAGTCAATCAGTTAGCCATGAAAAATTTTTATAAATTGGTTGTTTTCTATAACTCGGTACTCAATGATTTAATATTGCCTCCTGAGGTTTTCAAACTAGCCAAGTGGTGTACCGATCTAGCTGTTGAAATGGAAAAAGAAGAGCTTGAATGGAACTGAGTATGCAGCTTCACGTTAATGGTATTTTTGAGGTGTTTATGAATGTATAAAAATACAATAGAGTTTCAATGTTATTCAACTGAGAAAAGTGACAATATGAAGATGTTAAGAGTTTTGTGTAATATAAATAACTATAGTAAATAAATTTTATCAGTATTGATCATAAAAGCTCGACAGTGTGCTTTGGACTTTATGTTTACCAAATCCCCTATTTATTTATCTGTTGACTTGACTTGTTATCTGGTGATGGTGGCTGCAAATTATCCAATAATACAGGTTTTAAAACCAGCTCGTCAATTTTTGAGAACCCGCCATTAAGAATATTTGTCAATAAACTTGTTTCATCATCTTTGCCATTCTTTGTGGTTTGATCAAGGTTTGACTGGTTGAAAGGATTTTCAGTGTTTAAAGGTAATGAGTTGGCAGACTTGTTGAGGACTTGTGGTAAATCAACGTCAATTAAAGAATCCGGTCCTGAACTACCATCATTGCTTGGAGCCCTTGATCTTGTGATTGAAGATCCAGGACCTTGGCTATCAACATAAGGTTGAGTTGACGATGATTTTGTCACTCTTGTTATCTCAATGTCGAATTCATCATCACTATCGTCAGAATCAATACATCCAGTTTTAATATGAAGCATTTCTAGCATACCTGAAGTTGTACCACCAAATAAAATGACCGTTAAAACAACAACAATCAAAACAGTTGCCAATAACGAAAATTTAGCTTCACCTTGTAAACCCATAGCAAGAGCAACACCAACAGCACCTCTTAAACCCGCCCAGAACTGCATCATTTGATAATTATATGGAATCTCATCTTGCATTGCACTATTTGGGGCAGAACCTCTTGCCAATCTTCTTGATCTAGAGAACCAATTTATAAACCTGGATAACGGAAAAACAGCAGCCCATCTAGCAATACAAATACAGACAAATGTGACAATGATAAGCAACGGTTTGAACACAAGCTCGACTTCAGTGAATAAAGACAAACCAAGGTAAATGAAAATGAAATTCTCCGATAATTGTGCAAGTAGCTGGAAGATATATTTGGTTGCTATTTGGGTACGACGTGACATATTGAAATAAGCATAATGTTTAATTGTAATACCACAAAATAGAAGTGAGACAATACCAGACATATGACAACCATTGGAAAAGAAGTAGGATTCATAAGCTAGTAACAAGACCAAACAAGTTTCAATTTGTGGGTACCTTCTTATGTGAGAATGTTTCAATATCAAAGCTATTATTATACCGATAACGAGGCCAATGAAAGTGGAGACTGTGAAAGTGACCAAAAATAACGAAATACCTTCGAAAAATGATGAAAATTTTGCGTGTTTTCCATGAAATTGCTGACATGTTTCAAACATGACAATACAGATGGCATCGTTCAATAATGATTCACCAAAAATAATAGTATACAACTTGGGATCCACCTTGTAAGAATTGAAAATAGACAAAATCGTGACTGGATCTGTCGCTGAAAGAGTGGCACCCACTGCAAGGGCATCGACAAATGATATATTGATACTTTCAAATCCTAATTTTGTGTATACAAACAAAATGATACCAACTACCATTGCGGAGATAAAAGTTCCTGGAATAGCAAAGATCAAAATGGACCCTATGTTCCTGAAAAAATTTGCTTGATGTAGCTCGTATCCTGAGTTCAAAATAATTGGCGGTAGAAGGATGTTGAAGAAGTAGCTTGAATTAAATTTCACTGCATCTTGGATGTAATGACCAGGTGAAACTCTGATTATTAGGCCGATAACCATACCGTAAAAAATAGATAACACCGTTTCATGGATCGCTTTGATTCTCTTTTGCTGGAGGTAGTAGGAAGACCACAAGGCAGCACAAAGTAGTATCAGAACAATAAAGAGCGCCCACGACGAGAATATTTCGTCTGCAATGGGATTTGCATCCTCAAGACCTCCGTCATCTGGTATATTGATATCCGGGGAGTCATCAAGTGGATCATCAATGTCCGAAATGGCTCTTAGCACCAGATTTACAAGAGACATTCGATATTTCAACTGTTATTAATAAGTTTGCAAGAGAAGATATACAAAATTTAACAACGCGCCTTGAAGAGGTTGCCATTCTCCTACATTAATCACAAGAGGAAGACACAGTAGCTGAATTACGCGGTGTATCACTGCAAATAACTTAGTTAATGCCAGAGATCGTATGAAATGAACTCTACAAAACAACATCCAGGCTTTTTGTTTCCATCCGAATAATGACATTTTCAGTTTATTTGATTCACAAATGTGCTTTCAAAGATTGTTGGCATTGCTAACGCCTTCTCTTTTAAAAAATCAAAGAAAACAAGATTAGTGCATTAGAGTTTACCAAGACAATATAAAAGCTTTACTTATTGTGATTTTTGGTGAACTATTTTTGATTTTGGCACGATCTGTTGATATTTTTGATTTTTTTCAAATTTTCCAACTTGTTATTAAGTCTGTTTAACAGGTTGAAGAGTAATAAAAAAATAGAAATGGTTGGCCGTCCTATCGTCATTTCAGGTCCTTCTGGTACTGGTAAGTCTACTTTGCTTAAGAGACTCATGGCAGAATACCCAGACAAGTTTGGCTTTTCAGTTTCCTCTACTACCCGTGGTCCAAGACCAGGTGAAAAAGACGGTGTTGACTACAACTTTCTCACCGTCGACGGTTTCAAGGGCTTGATTGAACAAAAGGCTTTTATCGAGTGGGCTCAGTTTTCAGGCAACTACTATGGTACCACAGTTGCAGGTGTCAAACACGTTTCAGACGTTTTGAAGAGAACCTGTATCTTGGACATTGACATGCAAGGTGTTAAGTCTGTCAAGAACACCGACTTGAACGCACGTTACTTGTTCTTGTCCCCACCATCTATCGAAGCTCTTCGTGCTAGATTGCAAGGTAGAGGTACAGAGACACCAGAATCATTCGAAAAGAGAATTGCTGCAGCTGCTGCAGAAATGGAATACTCAAAGGAAACCGGTTCCTATGATAAGATTCTCGTCAACGACGACTTGGAAAAGGCTTACACTGAATTCAAAGAATTCATTTTCTCTGAAGATGTTTAAACTTGGTTGAATTTCTTAGACAATAATCAGTATATGTATCTATACTCATAATATTTATATCTTAAAAGAAAGAAAAAAAGTACACTAAATCTTATGGTGCAACGTGACTGATAATTTATCCAAGATATTCATGTTAGTTGCAACTTCCACGCTGCTCACATGTTAAGGATAAAAACTTCATTTGCTTTGTTTATCATTTACGTTAACATTAGCATGATGTACATATGAACTCTATTGCACTACTTGTCTAACTCTTGTCATTACGTCTCTCCAAAGTCTTTCCTACATATTATGTATATCTAGACCTCTCATCTTCTCGAGAATATCATCTAACCTGTCGTCCAATTTTTCACTGAGATAGTCCTCTTGTGACAAGGCATCCACCTTTTCTGTCAACTCAAGATCACCAAACAGCTTCACCTGTAATTTGACAAAGCTTTCAAACGATGGATCTAGAAGCGAAAATCTCAATGCAATGTACTGATCCATCTCTGCTTTCAGTCTCGAATTAATATCCTTGTAAATAGTTTCCACCATGTGCAACTCCTGCTGCAGCTTGTTAATTCTTTCTTTGGCCTTCTGCACTTGTGAAATAGAGGTTTCGTTGGAATTTTCTTGATAGTTAAGCTCGAGTCTGTCGCATTCTATTTGTGCCTTGTCAACTTTACCTTTCACAACTTCATAGTCAAACTTCTTCCTCCCTCGTTTCTTGATCAACTTGTGCACCTCCTCGTTATATTCACTCAGTTCTTCAATGGGCCGAAGAACGGTCTTCTCTAGCGGTAAGGACAACTCTGGAACCACATCTTGTTGAAAATGCAATAATTGGTTCGAATAGTTTTGAGAAATGCCGTCGTGATCACCTTCCCCATAATAAGAGTCCAATGTCCTCATTATCTCGACCTGCGTATCCGTGATTGAGCTAAATCCGTCCCTAAATCTATGTAAGTCTCTAGATAGTTCATTTATTAGTGCCTCAAACCGCTCAAATTGGCCCTCCTTGTAGTCAAAATCAGGATCTTCAACTGTTTCTGTTCTTTTGCTAAACACCTGCTGTCCAGCACGGTTAACTGCCTTTTTAAAGCCTGCCCAAGACATGATTGTTGCTTCAACTTCTATATAAAAGAATATGTTGGAGACTCCAAACGCTTACGTAAATAGAAATTTCAAAGCATATATACCACTCCTTGTAGCTTTAAACAGATGTGAAACAAATGTCGAGCAAAGAATAGTGCTCGTTATGAATTGCCCATGTACTGCATTTAACTTAAATCAGCATCTAACGTACATTAGGGATCTGGTCTCACATCTGTCCGCCGTCTGTTTTGGTTTGCTCATGATTGCTTTTCAAACCCAAGCAAGAGCCAACTATCATCAGTGATTCTTATTTTGCTTTTCATTGTAGAACGTATCAGACAATATGTGTTGAGCTGGTGGGGACAATGTCGTGGAATGTTGGAAACTTTGAACATTCCACCCTCTACTAAATTTGCACCCTTTTGTCTAAACAGTTGGGGAAATATCAACTCCACCGCACATGGATTGCAAACACGCCAATCACTTTCTTTTTATTAATGAAGGCGCCAGCAGATTACAAGGGCCAGCTTTTACTGGATGATGGGCGGCGACCTACAGTGAAGCTGAACCATGAACAGCGTAGTATTTTGAAGCAACTGGTGACTATTTTGACGCCAATTATAGGCAAAACTGCAGCTAAATCAGTGACCACTACAAAGCTGATAACAACACTGATTTTGCTTTTGGAGATTGAGGAGTCTAGTCCACAGAACATTCATATATTGTTCAACCATGTCCGCTTCTTTCAGCTGGCTCTGACGGGGAAACTGGTGTCTTCCACAGGCACTTTCAAGCACAGTCATAAGGAGATTCCTTTAATTGGAATGGACAATTATCTGAAAACTACATGTTATCTTAACTCGCTAATCTTTGCCATGTTTGCTACTACTTCTATCTACGATTTTCTTTTAGACCCTTTCAAGGACCCCAATTTAAGTGATCTGCTACAGAATGATGTTGAAGAACTCAAGGTCGTATTGAGATTCATTGTTAACTTGTTACGTGCCGGCCACCATATCCATGTTAACATAATTTACCAGTTGCTCTTGGTTCTAAACTCCTTGGGTTGTGACATTGCGCTAAGCGAGACCCAACAAGACTCCTTGCAAATGCTTATATTCCTTGTCGAGTGTCTTTCCTTGCCATTACTTACGTTTAAATTGGCCATTATTCATGAGGGTAAACTAAACGTAGCAGATGACCTCAAACTAATTGAGGAAAGAGCTTTGTTACTGTCAGTGCCTTCTAATAGTACTCCAGGTGAACCTGCTATTGATTTACAAGAGTGTCTAGACAAGTATTTCAATAATTCAATAACGGTCAGAAGACACATGGATCGAAGAAATACCAGTATTAACAACGCTATTCGAGATCCTGACGAATCTGAGGAAGTCATTTTGCCATCAGAATCAAATTCCAATACTGATGACTCCGAAATGGATGAATATAAAAAAAAGGGTATTTTACAATCAGTTGGTTTCAACGTCCAAGCTAATGGTGAAGTAAGTGGTAATTCAACACCGGTACCACTGTCAAAACTCGAGGGCCCTGAAGAAGAAGTGCATTCTTTCCGTTCTCTAGAAACAAATGTATCACCTGTTTCAACTATCAGCGTCACCCGAGACTCTGCTGGTTCCCTAATAAAAACTCCACCACTGGACACGATTTTGAATTTCCATTCATACCCGGTCGAACCTTCAGTATCCACTTCCTTTAAAAACGTTTCCGAAAAGCTGGATCATCAAAGAGTAAGGTCATCTACAGTAGTTTCAATGTTGAACAATGTTTCGATTCCAAATTCTTCAAGAATAACAAGAAGAGCTTCATCAATATCAAACCAAGAAGTTTCTTTACCTGCCTGGATGTATATGCAGGTATTACCTTACTATGCAGACCCGAATGTTAAACTTACAGTAGAAAATCATGAGGATTATTTTCGGACACGGGATCTGAGATCTAAAACTATTGATTCTTCACAATATAACACAGCAAACATTTCTACGCCCAACAAAGAGCTTTCTATTTTTGAACAACGCTTTGGATCACATAGACCCGTGATTCCAATTTGTTTGAAAAGATATACTTGGAATGAAAAGGGACAGTCAATTAAAATAAAAAGAACAGTCAATATACCTGAAATTATAATGTATCCCTTTTTTATAGCAGAGGATAGAACTAAATTTGGATTTGTTGACTTCAAAAGAAATTCCGATTTTAAAGCACCATGTGGATCTTTTATGCTAGTTCTGCAGGGTTGTGTTTGTCATAGAGGTGCTAATGTAAATTCAGGACATTACATTTCGATAACTAGGAAAAGAAGGTACAACCCAAATGGAGTCAATAAAGATGAATGGATTTTGTTTAATGATATGGAAAACGCCAACGAAAAGGTTAAGGCATATAGTTTTGAAGAGGTGATGAAAAAGGAAGAGCCGTATATTTTATTTTATGAAATTGTTGCATTGAACAATATGGATGCTTTTGTTTTAACACCCCAATCCTTCAATGAAGATGTGTGGAAACGAAAACCGAGCATTGTCAGTGATATTTCCGAGGGTACTATTGTTGATTATAGTTCCCAAAATTCACATGTTGATGATTCGAGAGCCAGTTCTTTAATGCATTTGAATCTTGGAGGTTTAACAAAGTCCAAATCAAAAAATAATGAATTTGAAGATGTATTAGAAGAGTATTTTTGGGATAATGAGGAGCTCAAGGGAGCACATAGTGTACGAACAGTTATTCAAGAAAACTCAAGTAAAGAATTTGAAACTCAATGCTCTCAGAAAGAGCCTTCAATTGGAGACTATGATTTAAATGGTCCCAGAATAATGGTGACTGAAGTTACAGACAGCTCGCTTTCAACAAGCACTGATGGAACGAGTGGTGGTCTTTTGGAATACGAAGTTGATCCTTTTACCAGACCAGAAAATATTGGCTCTCTGGCAAAAGAGGATGAAATTACGAATACAAAGAGCCGTGCTAGTTATCAAAGCAAAGTGAGCACTCATACTAAAAAAAATCCTCGCAAAGATGAATGTCAAAAAAAGAAGAAAAGTACCATTGGTAAACTATTTAAGAAAGTTTTTAACTAGTTTTATATTAGAATGCATAACTATTTATTTAAATTTTTAGAATTAAAAAAAAAGGGTGTCAACTAGCTAAATTGTTTTTTTGAAAATAAATCTTTTTCAATTTCCTTTGTAAATTGATCAACGAAATCTAAACCTGGATTATTGTCATTTGTGGAAAACCAATTGAACAACGTCTCGCTAGGATTTTCTTTAAATAAATCATCAAATAATTCTTGGTTTGCATTATTAAGATCAAAATTCTCTGGCAAAGAGTTTGTTTCATTGCCAGTACCTGTGCCAACTGCTCCATTATTTTCTGCGTTCAACATATTCCCATTTTCCATGTTACCCATATTTACACTCATAAATTCTACATTTTCAACTGATCTATTGCCATTTACGCTTTCTTCATTAGCACGATGACCAGATTCATTTTCTTGCATATCCTTTTCGTACTCCCTCACGTTACTTCTTTTGTGTTCTTTCATTTGTGTTTTGAACTGCGAGCAGAGATACATCAAGATGGTGGAATATCTTGTGCAAAGATGTAGCTCATCAGGAGCTGAATCTCTTAAACAGATGGCTGTCTTTTGCAAAAGAATTATGATTTCTTCAACGGGTATAACAGACAATTTTAAAATTTCATCGTTAGTATTATTAGACCTATTAACATTACCCTGGAAATCTGTTGTTAATGTTAAATAACATTTAACAATGAAAGAAACAGATTTGATTACCCTTGTAACCCATCTGACAGGCATGTAAATCAACAATCTCAACTTTTTGACTCTGAAAATTACATTCAAGACTTCTTTTGCGGCCTTATAAGCTAACTCAACATATCGTGAATACCTAGCTAATTCGTCTAACCTCAAATTTCTTCCCTTTTTAGAGTTCTTCAAATTTGAAGTGACTGATGTGTCTCCACTCAAAGCAAGAGAATATAAATATAGTTTAGTGTAATAGTAGTCTAAAATCAAAGACTCTCGCTCTAAAGAAGAGTTTAGATCTTTGCTTAGCTTTGGGTATTTATTCAATAGTTCAATCCAATGGGGAACATTGATATTTTTATTGTTGGGGGATTCAGATGGGCTATCTAATGACGATTTCGAAGACGATGTTAAACCAACATAATGTAAACTGGATGGTTTCAACAACTTATAATATTTTCGATACCAGTTTTCTAAGACAGGAGATAAGATATCTAAAATCGATAACGTCTGATACTTATCCAAGGAAATAAACTTGGGTTTGGTGCCATACAACGTTTCATAGGACAAAGATAAAAATTGTAGTAGCTCCAGAGTTGCTCTTTCATGTTGCGAGAAGTTGAATCGATTGTCATTAACATCAACTTCGCTAAGGGTTTGTTGAAGCATAGATTTCTTATGCAAATTAATAGCTGCATGTGTTTCACTGACATGAGTGGCAATAAAAATCAGGGGGTGATCATCTAGTAAAAATGAAAGTCTTGTGGCAGTACCAATAAGCATAAAGGACATGATTTCACTCCTTTTTAAAGCGCTTATTCCAGCATACTCAGCTTCTGATGCTCCATCACCACCAGTTATACCAATATCAGGTTGCTGCCCAAGACCTTTGGTATTAGGTTCGGGTGGCTTGTTGTTGCGCTTAAGGGAAGCTAGAGAGTCATCGTCAGCGTCATTTGCATAGTCGGACCATCTAAAATGAATTGCCCGAGGATTCCATTCAGTGAATAGTAAAAAAGACAATAATGTTCCAATGGATCTAGAAGATGACTCACCCCAAACAGTCATCGACATTAACCGTTGACAATAAATCCATAATTGTTCATGAATAGCGATATGACGATCTCCGTGAGAATATTGGGGCACAAATTTATCTTCGTTAAACTCTGGCGTGTTTCTGTTAGAGTATTTATCATTATCGTTCCGGAAGGTCATTGGATCGGTACCCAAATTATCATCGATAAAATCCCATTCACCTATTTTGTCTGGCAATGAGTGATACCTGGCAGAAATAGCAAGCAAAGTACATAGGAGCATAGGATACCCCGGTAAAACATCGGGCTCATGTAACTCTTTTGGAATAAATGGATAAAATGGATGCATTGTTAAGAAGAAAAGCTTAATCAATCTTTTAGCTTCAATTTCGGTTAAAAGAAAGTTGGTTTGACACTTCAGAGGTTGGTATGGATTGACAGAGGTATTCTGTTGTTTGATACTTGGGCCTATGTATTCAATATCAGTCAATTTGGTTCCAGGTAAAGGTCGTATCAGGAGTGTTGATTTTGGTGGTGGAATGGTGTATCTTCCATTTGTGTCTCTACCTGGAGGGAAAATAGAGCTGTCATGTCCAAAAGAATCAATAATAGGCTCTATGTCATTATCTGAAGGTCTTTTCGATAGTGAAGATGGCTCATTTAATGTTGGAGAATGGGTTCTGCTTGGTAGAGAGTTTTCCAAATGAGCAATCCTTTGTTTAGCATCAATTCGATCTCTATCATCTGGCTCCGCTATTTTGCCAGCAATGTGAGCAAGGTAAATCATTGTAGAGTTGTTATTGGGGAGGGATCTGGAATTGGAAGCTATGGAACTTGAATCGTTCGGAGGCGGAGAGGGCGTCAAGTTCATGTCTATGTTGTTCTTGGTGATAGTTGAATTGTTAGTATGGATTGATTTATTGCTACCAAAAGGAACGCCATAGCGAGCTGCTGATTCATTTGAGGAGCTAGGTGATTGCGATGCAAAAGACTTATTTGATAAGTTTTCATTAGGAATGGCATTCAAAAGCGAGAAAGTTGATTGCATAGAGGGAAGGCCAGGTTGGTTTTGGCTAATTTCAGCCTCCTGTAGTAACGACTGCTGTCTTTTCCGAGCAGAGTGTTTTTGGGTTGGCACATCAACGGAGTTTCTCTTTTGCTTACCTCTTTTTGATTCGACAAAAACGCACTCCTTTCGTTCCCTTTTGCATCTCACACACGGAGGTTCGTTTGGAGAATCGACATCACCTAGATCACAGCGTACTTTTCGTGTCCTGCAATTAAGGCAAGCACTATAGTTACGTTTAAAGCGCTTCCTGTCCATCGACTATAAGAGTTTGTGGCTATTATCGGCCAGTTGAGAAAAATATTTTCTAAGATAATCGATTAATCGATTGAAACAAAGGTTTGCAATAGACGATTTTGGATACTAATAAAATCGAAGTGCTACATATAAATGAGAATATCAAAAAACCTACAAGGAGTAAACATAATCTGTCAAATTGCCGTTTGTATTAATTATTTATTCAAAGATAAAAAAAAAAAAAATAAATCATTTGATTCAATAGCATAGGTAAATGAAAGACATTCTATAAGAAGGTAAATATAAAAAAAGATTGGTTTCTTATCTCTTTATAAATTTTCAATTACGGTTTCATGTGATTAGGGACAGTGGTTTGGACTTATTCTTTCTCTTCTAATGCAAATTAAATTGAATCAAATGGCAAATTTCTTAGTCCACTCTTTAGCAGTTGCCTCGTATTTTGAACGGTCTGTTTTGTAAAGGTGTGCGATTTCAGGAACAAGTGGGTCATCTGGGTTCGCATCTGTTAGAAGAGAGCAAATCGAGAGCAACACTTTAGAAATTGTTAGCGCTGGTGACCACTGGTCTTTTAGGATGTCTAAACATATGTTACCAGATGAGTTGATATTTGGGTGGTAAATCTTGGTTTCAAATTGAATCTTAGGTGGTTTGAATGGGTAGTCTGTTGGGAAGTGGATTGAGAGGAAAAAGACGCCTCCTGCGTACGGTGAGTCGGATGGACCAATGATGGAGGCCTGCCAGTGGAAGAGGTCGTCTCCAACTGGACCAGCTGAGCATTGTGTTGGTGGATCTCTGCCAATGTCTTGGAGTTCCTTGTTGATTCTTTTTAATGACATTTTATTCTATTCCTTATTTTTCTCACAAGAGAATAATGTTGCCACCTTAGTGGAGGATTCATCAATTTTTAGAAATTTCTAGTGAGCGAAATGGAAAGTGAGAAATTTCAAGATAATTAAGATAAATTAAAAAAATTAAAAAACAATTGGCGAAAAACTTTTCGCGCGTGTGGCGCGTGATTTTAACTTTTGATCACCTGCGCCACATGTTGTAAATTAAAATTGCTTTCATACGCCACATATTTTTTTCCTTTTTTTCGCGGTATGACGCCCTTTACACCATGTGATTTACAATAGGCTAGAAACTGGACCTAGAATGAAACAATGTCAGCTGGAACAAAGTGAAGGTATCGAAGCAGTGCAGTTTTTCTTCATAGCTTAAAGCAGGAGCTTTGGTAGAATACAGACGTAATGGAAAGCTGGATATCATCTAATTTAGATTTACCGTCGCACGATGAAGGGCACGCAACTACTATCTCATCACCATCGAGCTCACCTACATACGAGAATGCAGCAGGGGCCAAAATCAACGCAAAGAAAGCAACTAGTCTAGTGAACAAGAGAAACAAAAACCATCATAACAAGGTTGAGCAAAAGTACAGGGCCAACCTCATAGAGAAGTTTGTGGATCTAAGGAATGCGGTGCCAACTCTAAGAGCTGCTTCGCCGAATTCCAACGTTTCTGCAACAGAGCTAGAAGGTCTCTTGCCTGCTGCAAAGGTCAACAAGTCAACTATCCTGGCCAAGGCCATCGAGTACATCAAGTACTTGGAGTCTAAAAATGCAATTCTCATGAACACTGTGCAAAGCTTGAATCAGAACTGCAGCACGGCATTGGTGCGGGACCCCGTTTACCAACAGCAACAACAGCAACAACAGCAACAACAGCCATTTGCTGATACTGTGTTCCCGCCGGTACAGCCACAATATAGCGAAAAGTCTCAGAGGGCATATAGTGACATATCGGGCACACAGAGCTCGTACACTGGAACCTCGGATCAAGCACCATATTCAAACTCCTTTTCAACTGCAGATACTGTTGTTAAGGCCGCTCCGGTTGCGTACGGTTCTCTAGATTACAATGCTAATTATGCGCCGGCCCAGCAGGATCTCTTACCTGGTTACCAGGAAGTACAGGAAATGCATCAGCACCAGTACGTACAGCATCAGCATCAGCATCAGCACGATGATACCCACTTTGAGCCATACATACAAGAGCAGCTCAACCAACAACGCCACGCAACCCAGTTTGCTCATCCACAGACTGCCTCTGATGCTGGAGAAATATACTACTCAAATTCAAATTCAAATCAAAATCCTCCCCCAACTGTGTATGCTCAGGCATACCCAGATCGAAACAACTCAAACATTCCAACAAAGCTAATGGCTGGTACTTTGGCGTGCTTTGCAGGTGCAGAGTTCATAGATTCCCAGTACGACTACAATTACAAAGGCTATTCCGCTCTCCCAATAGACCCATCGTGTATTAGATGTGCACTTGGGTTTTTGAAATGGGTATCAATATTAATTTGTGGGTTTTCTATGCTTTACCCTTATTTACAATCAAAGAAGGGCACTGTGTCAGATACTGAAGCTAATTCTCTAACGACCACGCCCGCTTCCTTTATCATAAATTTAACGCTTGGTTCCTTAACCACAAAGGATCCGAGAGCGAAGGATATCACTAAATTTCCAACTAGTACTATTGGTCGCTTCATATATTACATCAAACTAAATAATGTGGCACAGGATAGTGAATATTTAGTGGAGGTAGAATACATCAAATTACTCATTTTAGGCCTCACTATCACAAAATTTCCTATGTTCTCTTATCTAACCAAATTAGGTATTAGAAAACATAGAATCAAAAATAAACTTCTCATGTTGACAAAAAACAAACATTCGAAGCTTGGTGATTATATCAAAACTTTCAATAGTAGGAAATCAACATATGCTGAGTTGGATGCAATATTATTATCACTAAGCCAGCATAAATCAAGCAAAGAAGTTATTGTTGACGTCTTTGGAAACAATCTCGGTTACAATTCAGTTGCTGAATATTTAGAAATGACCCCAATTAGATCCATCAATTTATTTGAGTTGTTCAGTTTAATTGGAGTTTTAGATGTTATTAAGTTGAACTTTGTTCAATACTTGAGTGACAGTTTTGTGAATAATTATAGTATTCCAGATGATAAATTAAGGAATTTATTAAGGGAGATTGATAATGCAGAAAACTACATTCCAACAACGTGTTTTAAATTGATCAAATGTTGCAATTTATTCAAATGTTTATTGGATCCAACAAATAAAGCCTATCTTGACGATGCGTTGAAGACAATTTTATCTTGTATTGAACAAAATATGGCTGATGATCATCATAAGGACATCAAAGATGAAGATATCAAACCTCAATTATTGCAGATTATTAGGAATCCAACTTTGAACATCGTTGAAAAAATTGTGTCTTTCCTACAAATTGCCAAAGCTTCTAACATCCCAAGTCAATATTTGTGTGATGATAATAGGTTATCATTAGTTTGTACACTTATATTACATTACTATTCAGTAGGTATGGTTGATAAAGTAACTGGATTGATTCAGTTTTTAAAAAGAGATAAGAGTAAGAAGTTTGCCAGTGATAACTCTGTTTCGTTGGTGTCTCTCATCGCCACATACAAAGCGTTGTTTGTTATTTTGAATAGGCAAAGTGAAAATTTTGCTGAAAATGTCACTCTGAATACTGAGTATGATTTTGATCTCGAGACTTGTTCTAAAGTAAGTTCGATTTCTGATATTTCTAATCTAGAAATAAGCTCTTCATCAAAAGCGCATTTGTCATTCAAGGATAAAGCTATTCTAGAAGATTTAATTTCCGGTATTAGATTATATCTTGGTCACAATGGAGATACAGAAGGTACAATCGACGGTGACATTTTGAATCTACACTATGGACTCAAAAGTGAATTGAGTCACAAACTTTTGCATCTCGCAAAAGATTTGGTTGGTTATAATTCTACTTAAATGAAAATCCAATGTAATTGCTATAAAATTTTTTTTCGTAATTTACATAGGCACTGTAAAAACCTATATCTTAGTTATTTTAAATAATATAAAGATAATTAAATAAAGAGGAAACAGTAGTTCCTTTTATAGTAAAATATTGATTATATAAATAAAGTGTAAATAAGGATTAGCTTGTATTCTATTGGAGGAATACCCATTAGTTATAATTATTCCAATAGACATGATAGCAACGGAACGGATTCAAGCATACTGTTGCTCAGAACTATTAATGCAGTATGCATGTATTGTATTAATACATTCAACCTTACATGTAACTCTTCATTGTCATGTACATTAACGTGTTATGAGTGTTACATGGTTAGCTTTGTATGTACTGCATATCTGTGATCATAAGTTAGCAATGTGTATGTTGTAGTTTATACTTCAACATTAAACATCTTAAATAATAACTGAGCAATACTTTATTATCACTTATTTTCACAGATTCAAGTGAGATCTTTGAAATCATTTATAGTTCGACAATATGAGAAATTATTGCTATTAGTGTAATTTTCATGCTATCCATGTAAGAAATGCACTTTGGTATTCAAACACTTTTTAGCCGGATGTGGTTAACTAGTTATTGACTCACCAACCTATTTGTTCACGCTCAGAAAGCTGATAACGTTTTTAATTTTTCATATCAATAAAAAATTTTACTTAAAGTAGCGGCAGTGAGTACTATTGATCTCAATTTTCTATAATAATTTAACAATTCCAAGGTATAAAACTAAACCGTTACTTTTAAAGTAAATATAAAATAAATATAAAGTCAAATATGACGACTATTTATATTGTTTTGGATCAAGGGATCTGTTTCTTGATTGATAAGACTAAGGTCACGAATGACTTCGGCAATTATTTACATCACCGACACACTATGGTTTATCTGTAAATGATGTTTGTATTTATGTCTTATGCTCATCATCAACAAATCTCTGTAATATTTTATTTTAGCTTATTAAAGCTTATTAAATAACAATGTAACTTAAATTATTTGTCAATGCTCATCATATACCTAATATAGTAATGTATAATTAGTTACCTTCGACATAATTCAACAGCAATCATTTTTTGTAGGAATTTGTGTATATCCTAAGCAGTAATGGAATTAGTATATAGTTGCTTATTATACGTAAACTGAACGTCTAAATTATAAAGTTAAATAAACGTCTTATTTATAGTGAAATAAAATATTTCTAGATTATTCTATTGTGTAAGCATTCATGAAATAGATTACCAATAATAGTAACTTTATTCACCTTTCATAGTATTTGGCAGGATTTTACTGTTTATTCACATCTATTATGTTCTAGAATGTTCTAATGTTTTTATGAATTTCACAATAGTCTTCACATTTTTCTTTAAGCAGATTTATATCATCAAGATTTTGAAAAAAGCTGGACCTTTATTATCATTTCTGAAATTCATAAATTCTAAAAAAAACAACAACCTAAAATTTGCTTTTTTGTTATTTCTGGCTTTTCATACAAAACACTACCAGTTTAATATCAATATAGACTTAGTGAAACAATTTTACTAGTTTTTTACAAGCAATATTAGTTTTTTTGTACCACAACACCAATGCTGTGATATAGGAAAAACCAAAAAAAAACTAATCACTTCAGCATGTATGAATAACACTAATTTATTTAATGTTGAAGTAGCACGCAACTATATGTTTGATATTTTTAGCAAAGACGGAACGTCTGTTCTTTTTAAGGCTTTATTTTCAGCTTCCGATTGTCCATTACCTAATATTGGCAATCGCATGAAAAAAGATATTCGTCAAAATCTTTTATCGCTGAGAAATTTTGCCCTCTTGTTGGTTTTGTTTTGTCTTTTATATTAGTCTTAAAAGCTAGTATTCGTACTCTTTATCCCCCAATTGTCATTTATAACCAAAAAAGCTGCTTTACACAGGTGAATAGATTACAGGTTTGTATTTGTGACATTATTTTTTGGTGATAAACTATATCTAAAGCAGGTTATTTTTTATCATTCACCAACTTCCTGTTGAGCCCACTATCACTATAAGTCCAATAAAGGAGCACTGACCCTTTCATTTTCTTTATCAAGCTAGCAAGAAATTGATTAATACCTTTATTCTGCCACTAAACTTTTGATTGTTTGTGTACAATTTAGTAAAGGTTCAATTAATCTGTCATTTTATTATCAACTTTCGTTTATTTGCAACATCAATTGACAAAAAGAGGGACTACTACATATTTGAGTTAATTTTGAAGATATAAATAGTACCATGGGATTGTGTTGTTCGTGTTTAAGCAGGTCCGAAGACGAAAACCTTTATCCTCAATTACTAGCAGATAATGAACGTGATGCCATTTCTGCACTTTTGGAATACTTGGAAAACCGTACTGGTGTTGATTTTTTTTCTGATGGTCCTCTAAAGGCATTATCAACCCTGGTATACTCTGACAATATCGATTTACAAAGAAGCGCTGCTCTTGCCTTTGCTGAAATCACAGAAAAGGACATTAGACCCGTTTCTAGGAACGTTTTGGAACCAATTCTCATTTTACTGCAAAGTTCAGATCAAGAAGTTCAAAGGGCCGCTTGTGCTGCTCTTGGAAACTTAGCCGTCAATGATGAAAATAAAGTTCTCATAGTCGAAATGGGTGGCTTAACTCCCCTAATTAGACAGATGATGTGCCCAAATATTGAAGTTCAGTGCAATGCTGTTGGTTGTATCACTAATCTTGCAACACAAGAAGAAAACAAAACAAAAATAGCTAAGTCTGGTGCACTTGTCCCACTAACAAAATTGGCTAACTCTTCTGACTTGAGAGTTCAAAGAAACGCTACTGGCGCCCTTTTAAATATGACACACTCATATGAAAACAGAAAGGAGTTAGTAGAAGCTGGTTCTGTTCCTGTTCTGGTTCATTTGTTATCAAGTGAAGACCCGGATATTCAGTACTACTGTACGACTGCTTTATCAAATATTGCTGTTGACGAAGAAAATCGGAAAGCTCTTTCAATGACCCAAAAAGAATTAGTCAATAAGTTGGTTTCACTTATGGATTCTGAATCTACTAGGGTTCAATGCCAAGCAACTTTGGCATTAAGAAACTTAGCATCTGATGCAACTTATCAACTTGAAATTGTTAGAGCTGGAGGTTTACCATTATTAGTCCAACTTTTACAATCTCATCATGAACCATTGGTTTTAGCTGCTGTTGCTTGTATTAGAAACATTTCCATTCATCCAATGAATGAAGCTCTAATCATTGAGGCTGGCTTTTTGAAGCCTCTAGTTGACTTAGTTGATTACCAAAATAACACTGAAATTCAATGCCACGCTGTTTCAAGTTTGAGAAATCTTGCTGCTAGTAGTGAGAGAAACAGAATGTCACTTGTTGATGCTGGTGCTGTGAAAAAGTTGAAAGATATGGCATTGAATGCGCAACAAAATGTTCAAAGTGAAATATCTGCGTGCTTTGCAATTTTGGCGCTTGCTGACGAATTAAAGGAAAAGTTGTTAGATATGGGTATCATTGAAGTTTTAATCCCATTAACTCAAAGTGACAACCCTGAAGTGAGTGGTAATTCTGCTGCTGCATTAGCCAATTTATGCTCAAGAATAAAAGACTACAAAGTTATTTTGGACAACTATCAAGGAATTAGTAGTTTTATCACGAATTTCCTCAAAAGTGGCAATCCGACTTTCGAGCACATAGCTCTTTGGACCGTTATGCAACTTTTAGAATCCGATGACGAAAAGATCAAGGGATTAATTAAAAAGGACATCAACAACAACAGTATCGACCTAACTAACCTTACTGGGGAGAACAATGAAAACCAAGAAATAATCAGTTTAACTCAACAAATATTGGATTTAATCAAGTGAAGGTGAATGCAAAGCGAATACCTTTCAAAAATAAAAGCAACATTAGATAAAACATTAGATTTATCTTAATTCATTATTAAACTACTTTACCCACTTTTTCTTTCTATCTTTCTCTACTTGTTTAAATCCATTTGATTTTCTATATCGCGTAATGGTTGCTTTAGATGGTTATCTGATTCCTTTTTCTTTCTAATCTTTTTATTTCTATTTCTATTATTTTTATATGTTATCATTTTTGTAATCCTATAGGATGATATAATTGTTTCATATAGGCTCACCTGGCTGAGACGGTCCGTTTGGCGTCTTCAATAGATTTAAAGGCTGAGCGTCTAGTCGCTGTGCAATTCTTCTGCGAAGTGGTGAGCCAAGAAGAAAAAAATCTTTTGACTAAGGTACTGTATGGTTTGTTTTCTAAAAGGTCAGATCTTCCAATTGCCATGCCTGCTCACTCTCAAGATCCACTAGAGGTGACACCGAACCAAGAACCTGCAGAAGAGATTGCTGCGCCAGCGGCTGTGGAGACTACGGCAAGCGACGAAGCAGCAAAGGTCCTATCAATTCCTGAAGACAATGCCGGCGAAGAGCCAGACAACGAAAAGCCAGAGGGGGAGACAAACAGAAGGCTTTCAATGTCTTCATTGTCACATGGGAATAATACAGCGAATATAGCGATTTTGAAATCGTCTTTTGAAAAGTTACTTCAGTTGAAGGATATACTGAAAAAACACCAGGATATTGTGGTAAAAGCCACAACGGCCGTTGAGTTGTTGAAGAGGAACGAGATGCCCTCAGAAGTGATCATTTTTGAGCCATTGAGGATGGTATGTGAGTTGAAAACCTCAACACAGGCAAAAATCTTAGCTTTAGACTGTCTCAGTAAAATATTCACATTCAACATCTTCAACGAGCCAACCTACATTGAATATAAAAGAACGGCGCCAAAAATCAATTTAGAAGCTAACGAAGAGAATGAAGACACAGAAAGTGAACCAAACAAGGTGCTACTGATTGAAGCAGCTATTTTGGCTGTAAATTCTACTTTCGAAGGAGAAGGTACGGATCCTCAGTTGGAACTACAAATTATCAAAGTTTTAACAGGTGCCATAATCAATGAATCAATGCCTGTTCATGGTAAAATATTGATGCCCGCCATCAGGCAAATCTATAGCATTTTTTTGATGTCATTATCACCAAGCAACCAAGCTGTTGCCCAAGCCACGTTAATTCAAGTTGTGGGGAGCATTTACGAAAAAGTTAATAAATTGAAAGAATCAAAGATTTTGGCATCAACAGATTTAAGTGGAGACGCAACACTGAATAGCAACACTGAAGTAAATTCGAATGGTACTCAAAATGCCTTAACCTTGGCTCAAATCGAAGATTCAGTCCAAGATAAGGTCCAGTTGACAAGCGAAGAAATATTTGGCGACGAAGACAAACTTTATGTGAAGGATGCTGTTTTGGTGATAAGAACGATGAATAAGTTAGCTATCAAACCTATCGATGTAGACAATGTCGATATGAGGTCTCAGGATATGAGATCTAAGTTGTTAGCCCTTCATATTATTCATTGGATATTACTTAATTTTAGTCATTTATTTGTCAATAGATTGGACTTGGTATTCAATTTAACTAGCCAAGAAGAAACATCTTTAATTGACGGTGTCAAAAAAGGACTATGTCTAACCTTATCAAGAAATGCTGCATCACAGAATCCTTCTATCTATGAGGTTACTTTGGAAATATATTATCTAATGATTTTCAAACTTAGAACTGAATTTAAGTATGAAATTCCTGTTTTCCTAAAGGAAATTTATTTTCCAATTAGCGAAATGAAAACCTCAACAGCTTTTCAAAAGCGATACCTTTTGGATATCATTCGAAGACTATCTCAAGATTCAAATCTATTGATTGAGTTATATCTAAATTATGATTGCGATGCTTTGTTAACCAACTTCTGTGAAGATATTGTTAACTATTTGACCAATTATTCGTTATCAAGGGCAGAAGCAACATCGACGCAAGAAATGAATTATAAACATTTTTCCAAATTACCATTATCTATTTTTGATATGACCAATATACCAGAGCTTAACGTATCAAAACTCCCAAGTCAGCCATCAAATCCCGATTTACAAATCAATTTTCCTATCGAGTATGGACTAAAAATGATGTCAATAGAATCAATCGTTGCTTTTTTGAAGTCCTTAGATATTTCTACGGGAACTCCCATGATTATGAACAATCAGTCAAAAACAGAATCCTTAGAAGGTCTAAAAAGCGTTTCGCTAAGGGCTAGAGGATCTGCACTTTCAATGAATGCTAACTCTGATGTTGCAAGCTCTAACGTTTCTGCCGAGCAGTCTAATGAAGATGAATTAACATCAGCAATTACTAAAATTGAGAACTCAAAGCAAAAGAAAACTGCTCTGCTTGAAGGAGTTAAACTTTTTAACTTTTCATCAAAAAAAGGATTGTTAGTACTAGAAAAAGGTGGTTTTCTAGTTAGAAACGACCCTGAGTCAGTGGCCAAATTTCTATTGGAAAATGATAATCTTGATAAGAAGCAAATTGGTGAATACCTTGGTGGTGGAAAAGAAGAGAATATTGCAGTAATGCATGCATTTGTTGACTTGATGAATTTCCACGATATGAATTTACTTACAGCATTGAGAGCTTTCTTACAGCATTTCAGATTACCAGGAGAATCACAGGTTATTGATCGTTACATGCTTAAATTTGCAGAAAAGTACTTGAATGACAATCCAAATACGTTCGAAGAGGCTGACACTGCCTACGTGTTATCATATTCGATTATTATGTTGAATACAGACCAGCACTCAGAACAAGTTAAAAAAAGAATGACATTTGACGAATTCGTTAGAAATAATAGAGCCATTGATAATGGTAAAGACGTCGATATTAAATTACTAGAGTACATATTCAATGATATTCGTGAAAATGAAATTGTCTTAAAAGATGAACAAGATGCTGCATTGATTTCAAGCGAAGTCAATGGTCCAATTATCAATATCTTTGGAGTGAAGAATGCCAACAAGGAAGCATACACCAAAGTATCACAAGCTTTGAGTAGTAAAACTGAACAAACCTTTTCTTCATTGCAACAACCATCAAAAAGTGCAACCTTTCATACTTCAATTGATGTGTCAACTACTGTTGAGTTGGTGAAATCTATGTTTGATACATTGTGGATGTCTTTGTTGGCAGGTTTAACTCCACCTTTTAAGGACTACGATGATGAATTTGTCGCATCTCTTTTGTTGGAAGGTATTCTTGTTTCAATTCATATTTCCTCGTTATATGATCTTGATTTTGCAAGGACTTCATTTGTCAGAGCATTGGTTCAATTTTGTAATATTGATAACCCAGAGGGTATGAGGTCAAAAAACATTCTTGCAATTAGCGCTTTATTAGATGTTGCAACTTATAACAATGATCATATGAAATCTTCCTGGAAAGATATTTTTGTTGTTATTTCACAAATTGAAAGACTTAAATTATTAGCAAAAGGTGTTGATTCCAACTCAGTTCCAGATTTAATGAATGCCAGATTTAAAAAGTCAGTTGAGGTTTCCAGGGCGAGTGAAACTACAGCCTGGGGATTTTTCAATCAAAAGAAGCCAACAGCATCTGAACAAGCTTTTCAACATTACAAGAATCAAAAGTTACCATCTCAAATGGTAGTTCAGATCAACTCCACTGATTTAGATGTTAAAATTGATAAAGTGTTTTCTAAGTCTTCCGAAATTCAAGGTGATGGAATTATTGATTTTGTGAATGGGTTGGTTGAAGTATCTCAAGACGAAATCAATTCCTCGATCGGATCAAATGAACCAAGAATGTTTTCTTTGCAGAAATTAGTAGATGTTTGTTATTATAATATGGGCAGAATTAGAGTCCAATGGTCTGGATTGTGGAATATTTTGAATGAAGAATTTAACAAATTTGGATGTTCTAAAAATCAAAAAGTTGCTATTTTTGCCCTAGATTCATTGAGACAATTGGCAGAAAGATTCTTCAATATTGAAGAGTTGGCTCATTTCAAATTTCAAAGGGAATTTTTGAAACCATTTGATTATTCAATGCAAAATAATAATGATTTGGAGGTCAAGGAAATGATTTTGAACTGTGTGCAATATTTAATCATCAAAAAAGAGAAGCAAATTAAGTCGGGTTGGTCAACTTTACTTGAGATCCTGGCCAGTGTTGGAAAGAATACGACCTCAGAAAATTTTGTGCTAGAAGGCTTCAAACTTGTTGAAAAGATTATAGACGACAAGATGGAGAGTATCATTAACGAGGATGCTATTGAGTCATTAGTGTTATGTCTCAGTGATTTTGCAATGAACGAAAAGTTTCAAAAAATAAATTTGAGAGCATTGAATACAATTAATAAGCTAGTTGACAAAGTTGGTAACAGTGTTGATAATGAAGATGGATCCTTAATTAAGATGTGGTTACCATTATTGAAGTGTTATGATGCGGTGATTGAAAATGCCACTGATTTAGAAGTTAGATCACAAGCATTGAATAATTTGTTTGATGCCCTTGCCGAACACGGAGGAAACTTCGATACTGAATTTTGGCAAATCGTTGCGGAACAGCTATTGTTTCCAATATTTGAAAAGCTTGAAAATAGTACTGAAGGAGAAGAGTATTGGGTTTGGTTGTCAACAACACTTCTTCAAGCTTTGAAGAAAATGATTATGCTGTTTACCAATTTCTTTGATGATTTGAAGAGCCAATTAGATGGATATCTGAACTTGCTAATGGTGTGCACGTTGCACACAAAGGATCCCATTTCACAGAGCGGTTTGTTATCAGTGAAGGAGTTCTTATTACACAATGTTTCCAAGTTTGAGCCTGAACACTGGGACAAGATTGAAAACATGTTTGATGCATTGTTCAAACGCTCAGCTCCAGCAGAGTTGTTTGATGTGAAATTACTTGAGCAAGCTGAGAAGTTGCGTGGCATAAGACACACTTCTTCATATGTCGACGGGAACGAGGATGAGGACAACGAAATCGATGAAGAGCAATCAAGTTTTGTGCCAAGCAACCTAGCGTCCGTCATCGTCAACAAATGTCGCCACCAGTACTATGTGATCGAGCTTGTGTATGATCTCTTTGAAAGCTCTGAGTTTTATTTTGCCATCCCTGTCAAAAACATTTTGCAAATAGCCAGCACTGTCAACGAGAGCTACCTCTTTGCAAAGAAATTCAACGAGAACTCTAAGCTTCGTATGAGAGTGTGGAATGCCGGTCTTGTTGAGAACCTTCCGAACTTGCGTAAGCAGGAAACTCAAGCGGTTCTGCTTTACGTCAAAATCTTGTTCAACTTGTACTGTGACGGCGACAAGGTGGACGAAGAGCAGCGTTCAGAAATTGCTAACACAACTATGGACCTCATTGCCAACATTTTTGGCGAAATCAACACACTCACTGAAAACGAGGACGTCAGAAGAGGATGGTTACCAGTTTTTGGTCAACTGTTGCAGGTTATGACTCTCTTCAAAGACAATGATTTTGCCTTAGCTTGTCCTCGTGTTTATGATGCTGTGGTATCCCTTTTGCTTTTTACACTGACTGGTGACGTCCGTCAAGCTGTTATCAACTTCTTTGAAAGGGTAGGATCCGCTTACGTCAGCAAAGAACACGTGACTGGGACCACCCCTAACACCGCAGCTTGAATGTCTTCCCAGTGCTGAGACCCACCGCGCAATGGAGCGTCGAAATTCTTCACAACGTCCATTAAGCATTGTAGCAGGAAAAAAGGCAGTGAGGAACCAAGAAGATGTCATTCAACAACAAGGTATGTATAGAGTAAGATGTGTAAGGTACACAGAGTGACTGTGAACTGTTTAACGAATTTAAAAGAAATAGAAGTCTACGTAAGTGTCATTTGCACCTAGCAATAAGTTGTGTCAAACGGGAAGTAAAAGAGATGAAAAATTGGTATTACAGTGTTAACAAAGGGAAAATAGATGATGAATTGGGGGTGATGGTAACTCAGAAAGAATTGTTTATCGGGAAGCACAGGAATTTCACGCATAAAGATTGCATTTGGTACTTGCCATTTTTAAAGTAGTATCAAACCCACCAAAAAGCTTTCCTGCTGGTTCAAAGGCGGACAAATGAGAGACTTGTTTTAAATTTAGTAAATTGCACACCATTTCTATTTAATAGACTCATACTAACACAACCGTTTATTAGAACCTATTCGCATTATTGGGTAACGACGTTACTGAAGAAGAACCATTTGTTGCACCAAGAGAAATTGTTGCACCACAAAAGTCCCACAAGAAGGACGGTGTGCCACCAAAGGCTAACGAAGCTAAGTCCAAGGGTGGTAAGCCAAGAGCCACAGGTAACGAAGCTGGTGCCAAGTACCAAAACAAGAACAAGGACCAGTCTGCTCCAAACTCTACTCAAAGAAAATCTGGTAAGGACAAGAAGTTCGACAGACACTCCAGAACTGGTAGAGTTGACACTGCTAAGGCTGCTCACCAAAGATTAGGTGACGAAGCAGAATCCCAATTGGAAGGTGAAGTTGACGCTGCTGAAGAAGCTGCTGAAGAAGCTGCTGAAGAAGACGCTGAACCAAAGGTTCAATTGACTTCCGCTGCTGACTACTTCAAGGAACTTGCTGCCAAGAAGGCCGTCAAGGAAACAGTTGAAGTTGAAATCAACCCAGAAGATTTGATCAAGAAGGAAGTCGAAGTTCTTTTCGAAGGTACCGCCGCTTCCAAGAAGAACAAGGCTCCAAAGGCCAAGAAGGAAAAGAAGTACCTTGACCTTGACTTCACCTTTGATGCTCCTGCTACTGAACAAAGAGCTCAAAGAGACTACAAGCCAAGAAACGGTAAGAAGCCTTTCTCAGGTAAGAAGCCTGCCGCTAAGCAATCTGCTGCTAAGCCAGCTTCCAAGTTGACTGAAAAGAACTTCCCATCCTTGAACTAAGTTTACAGCCTCCTTTATACTTTTATATGATGCGTCTTTGTACATCCTGTGATTGAAACGTACTCTTTGATTTCATTAACGTCTTCTTTCCAAAGCCCACGCGTTGCGAGTGTTTTGGAATTTTTCATTTTTCAGAGGCAGACATATGGACCTCTGCTGGCTTCCTTTTGGAAACACAAAGACACCACGCTGAGTCAAAGCCCATTGCCATTGCCAATTAAACAATTGGGAACGTATCAATCTATGTCACAAGATCTAAACGAAATCCAGGATGCCATTCCGGCTGTGAAAGTGGAATCTGCACATGTCATTATGAAATCTCCCTCTCCATCATCTACGGAGTTGCCACACACTCTAAATGTTTTGTCGGTCAAGTCTGAAAGCCCAGAACTTTTAGATAGACCTCGGGTAGTACCTTACTCGTTGGACAATTCCTCTCTGTCTTCCATAGGTGGGTTTAAACCAAACTTGGCTTCAAAGTCAACAAAATCTACCAAGAAGGTTAGAAGAAAGTCACTTCTTTCTGAAGATAAGGTGTTAATATCAACATCATCTCCTGAGGGGATTGCTGCTGCTAATGAAATAACTCCTAATAGAATTGCCAAGATCCTTTTGAAAGAAGGTCCTTTACCAATCAGGCACTTAACAGCTCATTTAGTCACCCAGGTTCCTCCCTTTGGCAACTTGTCCCTCTCAAAGCAAAGACGATTGATCATGTCTTCACTAGGAAGTGGTGACATTGAGACTAGTGCCGTTTTTGAAAAGATCGGATGGGGTCAATGGGAGGCCAAAAAGGTTTCAATGGACGTTGTTACCAATCGAATCGAAAAGGGAGAAATTGAAACTGCTGAAAACGATCTTTCACCAACCTCTTCACAACACTCCTTGAGTGACTCGAGAACTTTTCGAAAGAGAACTTCTGTTCCCGGGTCAAACTTGAGAAGAGAATCTATCACAAATACACAAAACGAACACAATATAAAATTACCAGTATCGCCTTCTCTGCTGCCAATTCAACACCTCAGAAACTCAATAGACGGTTATGACGCACTGGATGAAGCTATTGAATCATCATCATCATTTGAGGATGACGATGATATCGATAGTGCCATTGATTTGCGTCATCATCGAAACGAACACGCAGATGCAGATGATTTGGGTTACACTTTTAACAAATCTTCACCACCATTGATCGGAGCTGATGCAATTTATGGAGGACGCAACCTTCATCCTAGATCGTCATCAACTTCTTTGACTAAACCAGCTAATTTGCGATCTGGTTCTGTCGTGTCATCAAGACGTCCATCGTTTGTTGCTGGTATTTCAAAGCAAACTTTACGTAAACCACGTTCTTCTTTTACTCAACACACCATCGAAGCAGCACTAGACGATACTTCAATGGAAAGACGCGAGCCTAGAGTGTCTTTTTCAAACACATCTGCCAAGCAGTCGTTTTTGCGCACAAAACAATTGATTGACAATGAACATGCAATTGATGATGAATATACGGATGAAGAAGACTGGGAAGCCATTGGTGCTAACACACTAAGAAAATCAAGACAGCCAAGTTTATTATCACCACCAACACCTGTTTTTGATGGAACTGGTCCCGCTCCTGGTCCAAATGCTCGGAAAGCTGACGAAGAGATTGCAGCCATCGCGTTAATGGATATGAAGAACTAAACTTTTGAAAGTTTATTCAATAAGCGTTACTTTTTACAGAAGATTAGTGCTTGTTGATATCAATACTTTTTGATATTGATGATATCCAAAATCTTCTATGCTCACGAATATTCGAAATGTATTCATCAATTTATGTCTTTTTTCCTTCCATATATTGAATCCTTTTTTTTTGCTTCGATACAATGACATTAATAACTGGTTTGTTTTTGACTCATTTATTCCATGTTTTCACATTTTCTACCCTCTGTTTTTGTCTCTATTATCATTTCAGACTTAAAATTTTAGTTTCTTTTATTTGAAAGATACATAATAAAACTTCCTTTACACTGTTCATTTACTAAGTATAAATGCTATATTTTTACTCTCATTCTTTTTTCTTTATGTTTATACCTACACACCTTTTAGATGTAAAGTTTCTGTATATTTGTTTGCCTATTCGCTTCTTTTGTCGTTAATACATTTACTGTCCTTTGCCATTGTGTTTGAGCTCTGATCGACTATTTTTGTTGAAAAAAAACGAATTAGTTATTATTTAATAGAAAAAATTATTATATATAAAAATAATATAGTTAAAGTAAATCAATTTGTCAAAAAAATTAGAATTCAGAGATGGCAACAGCAATAGATTGGATTTCATCATGAGAAATGGAAACCTTAACGTTCTTAACACCATTCTTAGAAGCGGCGGTCTTGGCAACACCAGATAATTGAACAGTTGGAGCACCCTTAGCATCTCTGACAATTTCAATATCCTTCAATGAAGCACCAGCGCCCTTAGATTCAACTTCCAATGACTTGAAGACAGCCTCTTTTGCGGACCAGGTACCTGCATATGATGCTCTAGGGTTTGGTGCAGCAGTGCAGTACTTGATCTCAGACTCAGTGAAATTCTTTTCAATGAAAGTGTCATTTTCAATGTTAATTTCAGAAATCATTTCAACATCAACACCAACACCCTTTGAACCAACTTGCGCAACGGTTAGCTCGGTTAATGCCTTAGCAGTTGCAGCTGCAGCGCTGGAGACAAATTTACCATTTCTTTGTAATTCATTATCTGTGAAAATGAACTTATCTTCCTTGTTTTTTTCAACTCTAGCTAATGGATCCAAGTAAACTTGTTGTTCTTGGTCATCAGTGTATGGTGCCTTATCCTTAGCAACAAACATAGTGTTGTTAATCATGGCATTGTGCATGTAAGCGTAAGATTTCTTGTGTCTTGCTTCAACCTTTGTCTTGTAAGCTTCGTATTCATCTCTGGACAAAGAAGCGTACAAGTAATCAGAATTGACAACAATAGCTTGACCACCCTTTTGACCAAAACCAAATGACGTAATAGAAACAGCCTTAATACCATCAGTTTGAATGGTTCTGGATGGGAATAAAACATATTTGAAATCTTCCAAAATCTTATCAACATTATCAGCATTTCTGTTACCTGGAACCAAACCAGAATTTAAGATTTGAATGGCACCATTTAACATCCAAGCACCAGCAGCACCCTTTGGATGACCAGTTAAGTACTTTTGGAATACACCAAAGACAGGGTTACCTTCAGCCCTACCCAAATGCTTCATCATCTTGTCAATAGTTGCAGACTCATTCTTATCGTTAGCCTTAGTAGAAGTACCGTGGAAAGAGCAAACGCCCAAGTCATCAATGGTTAAGTTATAAGTTGCTAAAGCACCTCTCAATGGGGCAATTCTTGGATCATTCTTCCAGAATTCGTTACCGAATTGTCTTTGAGCATCCTTAACTTGCTTAGTAGCTTCTCTTTCAATTTCTTCAGTTCTCTCGTTTAGGAAAACGTTCTTGTCAAACGAAGCATCAGTAGAAGCATGAGATTCTGCTTCTTCTCTGATGTAGTCTAATTCACCTTCAACCCATTGTTTAACTTGTTCAATTCTCAATTTCAATTGTCTTGATCTGTACTTAATATCCAATTTAGCAGAAGAGAATTTAATGTCACCTTGGTATTCTCTTGCAGTGGTCAAGATACCCTTACCTGGAGCTGGGACAGATCTACCAATCTTATCAGTAGCAGTAGAGGTCATAGCAACAATTGCATAAATTGGAACACCCATCTTCAAAGCCAATGAAGCAGTCATCAACACTTCAATACCTGAACCTTGAGCTTCCATGAAACCATTTCTTGAAGTAGTAGCTGGTCTGGACATTTCAGATGGAGTTCTACCATGTGCAAATTCATCAATGGAGTTGGATGTAGCATTCATGTTAGCGAATTCATAGGAACCTTCTTCTTGGAAGTCATCGTAACCACCAACTAAAACAATCTTAGCTTTACCAGATAAGATAGTCTCCACACCAACATCAACAGATTCTAAAGCAGTAGCACAAGCACCAACAGGGGTCTTGATTGGACCAGATGAAGAAAGCAACAACATATTCACCCAAGCAGACATGGTGTTAATAAAAGATTCTTGCAAGATATCATTTTGAACAGGTTGATCTCTAAATCTGTCCTTGAACATGCCTTTCAAAGCGGTTACACCACCCATACCAGAACCAGAACAATTACCAACTTCAGAAACATGGACATACTTGTAGAATTCATATGGATCGGTTACACCAGCAGATAACAATGCTTCAACAGTGGCAACTAAAACGTACAAAGTAATTGGATCAACTTGATCGATAACATCATCAGCAATACCGTAAGTCTTGGCGTTCCAACCAGTTGGGATTTGACCAGCAACTAATCTGTCAAATCTCAAAGCCTTTGGAACATACAATTGAGCACCCTTTAAGATCTTGACACTATATTCTTCCCCAGACTCATCTGGGAAAACTTCAACCTTATCATCATGTTGCAGCTTGTATTGCATTGCTGTTGGCTTATCAGTGACAAAAGGTTCCAAATCATGCTGAATGACAACTTCTTGAATTAATTGCTTCTTGTTTGGATCGTAACCATGGAATAATTCCGGTTCAACCAATCTGATACCGGTATGAGCCAAAATTTCTTCTTCATACTTCTTCTTAACATCCTTATCATCCACTGGGGCATTTGTCTTAGAATCAACCCAACCAGTATATTGCTTACCCTTAATATTACCATTGAAGTATTTGATGAAACCCATAATCCACGCCATTTCAATACAACCTTCTAATGAGAATTCACCGTAAGCTTCCATCTCCCATCTGGTTCTAGCATTACCCCAAGGACCAACTTCTGCAAAACCAGTAACAACAATAACTCTGTCCAAATCTAACATACCTTCTAATTCAGGAGACTTAGACTTGATAGCATCATAGGAGTTTAATTCTGGGAAATCAAATTTCATGTTCGCCTTTGGATGAATTTCAGCCTTGTTGTAAGGAGCATCAGCTTGTTCACCAAGAACAACCTTATGTTCAATACCATTTTCGATGGAAACAGCTCTTCTAACTTCAGATGTGTTGTTAATTTCAGCTCTTAAGTTAGCGGTGTATTCTCTCAAATTTTCAAGGAATTGGAAACCACCATTCAAATCAGCCATGACAGGACCATCTTCGCACATTCTAACAACTTCAGGGGTCATCAAACCAAGTAAGTTAAATGCCATTTCAGTTTGAGAGAAGGTTCTAACACCGAGTTTTTCAATTCCTTCGGCAACCATATTGTTACCAGACATCAAACCAGTACCTCTGGTCCAACCAATAACTGCACCACAAATATTCAAGTAAGTGGACCAAGATTCAGAATACCATCTTTGGAATAGGGTTTCCAAAGCCAACTTGGATTCAGAGTATAAACCATCTGAACCAAAAGTACCATGATTTGGAGATAATGGTAGAACAACTTGAGCCGGTCTTGTTTGAATGTTTCTGGCTCTCTTGTTTTGGGACACTTCACCTAACAATCTCAATAAATTAGTTAACATAATTCTGTGTGCTAATTCAGATTTAGAATCAATACCATCCATTTCAATACCCATTTCTGGAATGGCAGCAAATGGAATAATGTAATCCAAATCCCAGTCAAGACCACCCTTCTTAACATCATCGTAAATGAAGCTAACCAGCGCCTTCACATCTTGTTTAGAACCTTGATTAAATGGAACGACAATCAAAGTAGAACCTGAAGCACCATGTCTGGAGTATAAAGCTTGATAATATTCAGTAACCTTTTTTGAGAATCTTGAGGTGGTCACAATAACTTTAGCACCACCGGACAAAAGACCCTTCAATACTTCAGCACCAATTGAACCAGCACCAGCACCGGTAACTAAAGCATGTTTGCCCTTGTATGAGACACCATTGACAGCACCCTTTTGTAAGCCATCAAGGAATTGGGAAGATCTTTGTTTATCATAAACCCATCCACCTAACTTAGTCTTCTTCTTGATATGCAAGAATGGAATGGTTTGAGGTGGAACCAGTGTAGAAACTGGCTTTGAAATTTCAGAGTATTCCTTCAAAGAAGCTATTTCATCAGTTTCACTTGTTGGCTCAGGGGATGCAGTTTCTAAAACCGCACTGGTGGACTTGGAAACTTCAATTTCAGTGTTCTTGTCAACAAATTCAATTAATTGCTTGTACAATTCTTCAATCTTCAATTGGTTATTGGCAGAAGCTTGCTTAGACAAAGCTTTGTAAACGTTAGCTAAATCTTCTTGAATAGTAGGTTCAGCTTCCTTGGTGAGTTCACCACCTTGAGACATTTCTAGGACATATTCTTCAAACTTTCTACAAGCATCTCTTGGAACTTCTTCATAAACAACATTACCCTTAGAGTCAACAGTGGTTTTTGGTGCAGTTGGGTAAGAAACGTCCTTGTAAACTGGATCCTTGCTCAAAACTTCAATACAGTTATCAATTAATTGTTGACCTAATCTCTTGGCTAATTCATAGGTTTCACCCTTTTCAGTTGGAGTGTGATCAATATGATATTGCATGAATTTGATCAAAGTAGGATTAGCTCTGTTCATAATTTGAATACATTGAGTAACAGTTTCTCTGTCAACAGAATCCAACTTACCGAAGATAATATCGTAGTACATGGAAACTGCATCTTGTCTAGCCCAGTTCCAGTAAGAATCATAAGTTCTAGCCTTCAAAGGAGAAAAGACTGGTTTAATACCATTCGCATAGAATTCACCGTGTTCTTCGGCCCATAAATCTAATTCAGCTTGCAAAACAGAGGAAGCTTCCTTTTCCTTGATTAAAGCCTTATCACCCTTAGTCAAATCTAATTTCAAATATCTTGCTAAGGTTTCTAATTGTTGACGAGCTAAAGCTCTGGATTCCTTAGTGACTTCTTCCAAGGCAGCGGAATCAATAACAGCACCACCAGCACCACCAGCGCTACCACCAGCAGCAGCACCAGAACTCAAAGATAAGCCTTCCTTGGCTGCGTATTTTTGAGTAATAGTATCGAAAAAGGCCTTAGCATCACCTTCAGCACCCAATCTTTGAGCAGGTTCGTTAGTCAGAGCGGTCAACAAAACAGCATCTTGTCTACCAGATTGTAAACCCCATCTTGATTGTAAATACTTTCTAGCAGAACCGACAGAAAATCCACCAGGCATTTTAGAAGACATCAATCTAGCAATTAAAGAAGAGGTTTGCTTACCAAGAGCGCCGTTGAAAGTGTCTTGAAATTGATCAGCCAATTCTTGCAATGGTGTATCTTCAGGCTTTTCTGGTGTGTTACCAAATTCCTTACCCAAATCACCCAAGATTTCGTTTTGAACGGTAGACTTACCACCAACCAAATCCTTGATAGCTTTAGACATTGGAATTTCTTCTAAGGATTTCTTCAATTTATGTGCAACCAAGGTGTGAAGAACTAACGAAGCCTTTACAGGTTCATCGGCAACATCAGCAACAGGGCCGGCAGCAGCAGCAGCAGCAGCAGGTGCAGCAGCAACAGGAGCTGGAGTTGGGGCAGCAGCAGCAGCAGCTGGAGTTTCAACAGCTGGGGCAGCAGCTTCTGGTTCTTCCAAGTCAGCAGGATCTGGGGTGTAGTAGATTTCCTTTTGATCCTTGGAGTAACACAAAACTTGTCTTTGCAAAGACAAAGAAGCATCATAGGATTCGTATTTGGCCTTGATGGTTCTGGTGGCCATACCAGCTAAAGTTGGAGAAGGACCGATTTCTACAACTCTTTCAGTGTTGTAGTCCTTTAAGAACACGTCTTGTGTTTCAATCCTGCAATATTCATGTTAGTATTTTATCAATGGTGCTTCAAAGAGTTCATAAACATCAACTACTTAGCGTTGAGCTATATGCTGGTGTCAAGTAAGCTCATTTTTTTTCAAAAAGACGTACCATCTAACTGGAGAAGCAAATTGATAAGCAAGAAGTTCTGTGAGAAGAACGTGAGACAATTCTTGTTGCACTTCAGGTCTCATGGTGACTAGTGAATGCGTTTGTGAATTAGAAAGAAAAGAGAAACATTCAAGAAAGGGCAATTTGTTGATTTTAGTAGGAAAAAAAATTGACTGCGCTCAGCGATTCTTTGTTGGGAACCTAAAATGTTGGGGGATGAAGAAGCTCATCAGAATAGTTTGCAGCTCATCCACCAAAAAAACATGCAAGTCTCAATGTAGCAACATTGAAGCAGTACCACTATTGTTCATAATATTATTAGATGTAACTTTTGTGATTCTATGCTTTTTTTGTATTTGTTTCCAGTTTCCTTTTTTGGTAAAAAGCTCAGCATGTGACAAGTGGGCTTAGATTACGTAAGCGTGGGCTTGAAAATTTACACTCTCCACGCTGCTCAGCAGCTTCAACAAGTAGTTAGTTCCGTTGGGCGTTGGGTGATAAGAAACAATAGTATTATGAGTTGCAACTGATTTAAAGAGAAGCTTTCCAAGATATGAATGGAAGGTTTTTGAGATACTGGTCGTTTAGGATTACGTTTTGAAAAAAGTCGTAAGTAATGATATTGATAAAATGGGCTCGCACCATGTTGTGTCTGTCCCGCCCCGATATTAAATCGTAGAAGCTTGTATAAATAATAAGCAGTGAACCACACTCCCTGCACATTCACTTATATTTACTAACAATAATAAAAAACATGGGTATTCCAAAGCTATCAGCAGGCTCCGACTTGCCACCACTCACACAGCAGGTGTCTGCCACCACCTCTCACCAGACAGTGACAGATCCCAACGACATTTTAAATTTCCGATTACCGGACCCATCAGCGGTTTTAAACGACAGGTTTAACAAGTACAGTAGGTCATTGAAGACGTTTGAGGCCTATGCAGAGGGTTACAGAGTCATCGCACAGTACAACATCAAGCAATTCGAGAAAATGAACACGGACTTGGTTGGGGGCATCCCTAACTTTGAGACCATTAATGATGATGATAATGCAGTTTCAGGATCCCAATTGAACCCGGAAGCAACTAACATAGATGGTGGACATTCACTGAATTTGTTTTTCAGTCAAATGCGTAAGAACATGGGTGTCTCATACTCGGCAGCAGTGGAACTGGAAAACAAGATCAATTCAACTGTCTTGCCATTGTTGAAGACAGCCCTGGAAGAAATCGACAAGAGACGCAAGGAAACAGCGAATGCTACCGCAGTTTCCAACAAAGATTACGCCAAGACCATCAAAAACACCGAGGAAGGAAGTAATGCACTCAATTCCTCAATCAATAGCGTCAAGGTGAAGGGCAAAGTTGACTACAAACATGATCCATTCATTGTGAAGAGAACACTTCTCAAAAGGGTTGCTATCCAAGTGCGTGCATCCAATGATCGTGTTGACTTGCTAGAAGGCATTGAAAAGAGCGCATGCAACTTAGAAGAGTACGTCGTTTCTGTTATGAAAAAAGCATTCAATGAATTGACTTCCATTTTAACCAATTACTACGGTACCGGTATCAACGTTGTCAGAGAATTGAGTGTTGATCTTGATCATGTAGACTCGCAGACTTCCTGGGCTGCATTCACTCAAAAGAATTCTAGGAACCTCATCGGCGCTCCGATCGATGCTGACAGTGCCTCCCTCAATAAGGACCTTGCCGACATGAGCTTGAATGCACTTGCTTCTAATGGTAATCCTTTGAAGAGAGATTTCGACAAGGTCATTTTCAACAACCAAAATGATCCATTGACCCACCCTGTTCTAGAAGGTATCCTCCTATTGAAGGAAGGACTTGTGATGAAGGAATACAATGCTACTTACGTTGTAATCACTCCTGCAGGTTATCTATATGGGTTCCCATCCAAGACCGTTGATTCTACCGATCCTAATATTGTCATTTACTTACCTGATAGTGATGTCAGAGATGAAAGTAAAACTGGTAAGTTTATTTTCAAGCTAAAGGGTAAAGATCATAGCAACATGATCCTGAGAACCAGTAAATCGTTCAGATTCAAGGCCAGCTCTCATGATGACTTTATCACCTGGTTAAACGTGTTGGCTAAGTACACAGGTGTGTCTGCTGGTGGATTGTCTTCTACATCTGATGTTGAATGATTCATTGGTTTCTGATGAGTTTTGATAACTTAATTTTTGATTTAGTAATCGTTCATGCCATAATCATCTCTTTTTTATTCTCTATTGTTCTTTTTATGTACTTTTTGTTTAATGAACGATACACACAACATAGCAAAACAAAGTATATTAAATTGTACATATAAAACAAATAACAATCGTAAAGAAAGGAAGAGAGGTACAAGGTTGTTAAAAATAACCGGGGAAGTCAAAATAAAATAGGCTGGTAATCTTTTAATGTCTTGAACCGACAACACCACCAACAACACCACCAACAATGGCACAAATTAAAATGACAACAACCCAAAATAGGATCCATCTCCATTTCCTACCCTTTTTAGCGTGGTCCCTAGCTTTGATGACGTTGGCATCAGCTCTTTCTAATTTATCTTCAGCTTTGGCAACATTGACGTTGATGTTGTCAAGCACCTCGTCTTGTTCAAACACAAAACCTTGCAAGTCGTTTAATAGTTGGTTCAATTCCGCTGTTTGTTGTAAAGTACGAAGCATTTCTTGATGTCTTGCCTTAACTTCGTCTAAAACTCCCAAGGCTTCACCTTTACGGTTCTGCATGGCAATAGCTTCGTCGAATACCTGCTCATCGCCGACCTGGTTGACAAAATCCACGGCTTCGTCGTAGTTGGCTTCAGGGTTGACAATTTGGTATTGTTCAACGGCCTTATTCAAGTTGGATTGGTTGTAGGCGTTATCGACTTCCATGAATTTCCTGATGGATGATTGGAATTGTGATCTAATGTTGATCGCCTGGTTCTGCTTATCCTTGTCACCATCGCAACTGTGGAAGAGCTGTTCCAGCTTTGGCTTGATATCATCGTTTTGCGTAGCTCTCAAGTTCGTTGTGGTGTTTGAAATTTGCGACTTGACGTTTTCAAGTTCTTCAACACCAACGGCATTCAACGCAGAGAGTTGAAGCTGCTGTAAGTGGCTGATCAGTCCGTTGTAGTCTGCAAGGTCTTGCTTGAGACCCTGCAATTGTGAAAAGAAGTCACTAGTGTTAGGTGCTGACCCTGACCCGTACGGGTTCTCGGCTGCATACGAATTCGAGTTGTTCATACTTGTAATATACACTCACAACACCTGTGTAGACTTGTTCTGACAGAAAGCTTAGTATATCCTCTAAACGATGTTGGCTTAGAGTGGGAAAAGGAAAATTTAGCCAAGGTCTCCATAAACAACAGAAACTTCCGGATTAGGAAGGCGAGCACCGTTGCCAGACACTTCATGAGCATCATCAGCACCTGGCCACTATATACGATAGTGGAGAGTGTAAAAGAGAGCTAACGCAAGGGTTGCACTCCATGAAGTTGGTAAACTCTGAAGAAACTTTTTGTTTCAAGTCTTTACTGATTTCGTATAGCCTGTTCACTCTTGATAGTACCATCAGCTCATAAAATTTTTCACACTCTATATAATCGTCTCTTGTAATCAGAGCAAAGAGCAAAAGGTGGTTTATAAAGCAAAGATGCCTGAAAAGAGAAGCGAGGCAGCATCTGGTGGAACCAGAAAGAAGATATCCATCAAGCAGACTCCGGAAGAGGAAGCGTACGCCAAAAACTACTTCCAAAGCCATGTTTTTGAACCATCGTTCAAATCAAATCTTACACAATCGATCAAGGACTCCCAACCATACAGATGGGGGACGATCAAAAACTTGATTGACGACGAGCTACTTAGAAACGTGAGAAGGGAAATCATGTCCGAGATCGAGTTCACCAAAAAGGAAACCGATATCTACAAGGTGTTTCAAAGCGGTGATTTGGCTAACTTATCTGCCATGCCGGAGGACTTACTGAAGAGACTTCCATCTATCTACAAACTGAGATCCGCCATTTACTCAAAGACCTTCAGAGACTTTATCTCAGAGGTCACCGGATCTGGTAAGCTTTCGGGTGTCAAAACCGATCTCTCTCTCCAGCTGTACACAAAGACATGCCACTTGCTAACACACGACGACGTCATTGGATCACGTCGTGTCTCCTTCATTCTATACATGCCAGATCCTGACACGCCTTGGAAGCCACACTACGGCGGTGGATTGCAGTTACTAGACTCTATTGTCGAGAACGTCCCGCAATCAGATATCCATAGCACATTGACTCCCCAGTTCAATCAAATCGCCTTTTTCACCGTTCAACCAGGTAAGTCTTTCCATGCGGTGGAGGAAGTCAAAGTAGATAAGCAAAGGCTGTCGCTGCAAGGGTGGTTCCACATTCCTCAACCTGGTGAACAGGATTTCATCCCTGGTGAACAGGAAGCAACAGAGGCAAAATCTACGCTTCATCAATTAGAGTCAAAGGAGTTGAGAGAATATGATTTTCCAAAATTTGAATTGAGAGCAATCACTTCTAACGAGCAAGTAGCATCGTCAAGCTTGGACTTTAGTGATCTCGATAGAGAATATTTGTCAAAGTTTATGAATCCATCACTTTTGACTAAAGACTCCATTAGCAGATTGAAAAATATATTTGACGATGAATCTGTGGTTGATATCTTATCGTTTTTGAACAGCGACTATGAAGCTTTGTTGAAAAAAGAAATGAAATATTTGGAGCTTAACGAATATCCACCAATGCCACAAAAGCAAAACGAAGTTGAATATCCATGGAAGCTTGCTATTCCAGCGCACAAACACAGATATCTTTATGTTGATGGTGTTGAGCCACAGAATATCACTAACGAGCGCACAATCAAGAACATTAATCAAACAAAAGGCGAAGAAGGACCTAATTTCACAATGCTTGCCAAGCTGTTGCGTTCGCAAGAGAAAGAAATTCCAGCAAAGGCTTTGGAGCTCAATGAGCATGCTGTCACTATCAATGAAGTGTCCGCAAAATTATGTGATTTAGCTGCGATGTTCCGTTCCATCGCATTTAAAAAATGGTTATTCCAAATCACAAATCTTGGCTTGATCAGAGACCAAATATTAGTCAGAAGATTCAGACCTGGTCATGATTTCACACTTGCTACTAAGAATAAAGAGGAGGAAAGCGATTTACAAGACGAATCCATCTTGGAAGGTATTTTGGAAGCCACTTTGAATTTAACACCAACACAAGGGTGGGAAAACGGTGACCATGGTGGTTACGAGCTTTGTTTGATTGACGATGAAGCAAGTGAAGAAGAAGACCGCAAAAAGAGCAAGACTGGTGCTCTCAACGAAGACGAAGCAGCGATTTACAAAACCGCTGACACTGACTCTGTTGTTTATGAAGGCCAAACTTGCTGGAACAAATTCAACATCATGTTTAGAGACCCTAGCGTCATGAAGTTCGTTAAATATGTCAGTTGTGAAGCACCTGGTTCACGTTTTGACGTTGTTTGTTCATGGAAGTCACGTGACTTGACCCAAACAGAGATTTGTATAGAATAAAAAAAGGTCTTTATCGAAAGGCCGAAAAATTTTATAGAAAAATTCAACATTGCTAAGTGGCAACCAATATCTTATTTTACAATAAAAACGAAAAGCATTATCGAAGAAACAGTGATGGCGATTTCATTTCAACAGCAAGTTACTTTTGACCATAAAACTGCTTCAGCTGGTGCCAAACGAAGTATAAAAAGGAAAATTAATCATGAAGATCCTTTCAGTCCTTCATCACTAATTGTGAATTCTTTTAATAATAACCGCAACAGAATTGTCAAGGCGGCACCAGTAAAGAACAACAAGAGAACACGGCGTACACTTGACTTACAGGGTACTAAATTGCCTATCAACAGAATTATAGAGACATTAGAAAAGTCACAACTTCAAAATCTTATCATGGAGTTAGTCAAGGAACACCCAAAAATAGCGAATACAGTCATTTTGAAGTCACCTAATATTACACCAGATGAAGCAGTTAATCTGTTGAAAACAAAACTTAATGAAAAAATATTGGGCAACCTCCCTTACAAGATGGATACTTGCTCGGATTATTCATTCTTAAGGGTAAAACCATTCATTGATGACTTTTTTCAGTTATTATCAGACTACACACTAAACTACTTACCGCCAGTGGAAAACGATTATTTGGTTTCGTTAACATTTCTCAAAAAATTCCTGGTTGAAGTTTTACCAAGAATACCTAACTTCAACGCAGTCGAATACAAATACTTTTACAATTTGACGGTTGAGAAATTCAATCACATTTTGGAAAATAACATCATGCATTTTATCAGTGAAAAAAAACAGAACATTTTATTAATCATAAATGAAAATTGGATTGAGGAATTCAAACAGGTTAATGACTTGAATAATAACTTATTTTCAAATATTTTGCAGCTTTTAGAGACTGAAGTCACCAATTATTATAACAATGGTACTGTCATTTTAACTGAAGAAGATACTCCCAACAATAAATTACAAGGTTTGGATAACCTGTTGAACTTTGCATCCCAAAACAATCCACTAGCAGGTACAGCTTTAGGTAATGTTTATGATCTCTAAAAATGCGTTTGGTTGCATATATTTATAATGTATATAGCATATTAGAAGTGAATAGAAATTTTAACGTGGTTTTTAATTATTTGTATTGAGTAAAAACGTTATAAGAGGATTGAACTATATATTTACATGTAATGGTGTAATTTTTTACTAATTTGAAAGGTAACGAAAGAAAATCTTAAATTACAATGCAACACCTAATTCTTTTAACTCATCAATGGATGCCTCTTTTAAATACTTTCTAATAAGATTCTTTTTGATATTCTTCTTGGTTTCTTCAGTGACACCAACCTTTTCGCAAACCAGCTTATAGGTGGAACCTGATTCATTTTCAATGATTGACTGCAAGGTGTTTGAAAGATGTAACTCAGTTGACAATTCATTAATTTTGTTTGAAAGATGGGTTATGCTTGAGGTAAACAATTCCTTGTTTTCGTCAGGTGTATTGGTCCATGAAGTGATCCCGTATTTGGCCTTTAGTGAATTTATGGTTTTTGTGTCCTCTCCAGTTAGTTCCCTCTTGAATTGCAGTTCGCTAATTTTTGAAAGGTCTTTATACAGTGACTCTTTGGCGTTGGCATCAACAATGTCTCTCCTGGAAAGAAATTCTTGAGTTTTAATGTTTTCTTCATTTGAAACCTGACTCTTGGCCTCTTTTTGGTAAGTTGCGAATTGCTGACCTTGGTTCTTTTTAATCTCAGCAACGGAAAAAAACTTCCTTGAGCTTAATGGTCTAGTAGCCTCGATTCTGACCAAATCACCCTCTCTGCAAATGTTTGCTTCATCATGAACTAAATAATCTTTTTTCACTTTGAATTCCTTTTGCACCTTATTATCGAATTTTTTGTGAAAAACTCTTACTTTGATAGTTTTGTTCATCTTTCCCTGAGATATAACTTGACCAAGAAAATTTTGTCTAGCCATGACGATTGCGTTAAGTCCTTCTATTCAGAAGTAACTAATAATTCCCTTTGTGAAAAATATTCATTTCTCTTTTTTCTGAGTATATCAAAAAAATTTGGACGACGAGTTCGTCGATCGACGTTTAGCATGAACAGTAAACTTTTAAATGCTCTTTAACGATATATAATTAAAAGATACAAATGGACAAAAAGATGTCAGAAGGAATGTTGTGAAATGAATGCTAAGCTGCCATATCTTTTGAAGAAAATTATAAAAAAACAGCCTATTTATAATAGCTTTTCGATAGTCTCAAATTCATATCTTCTCAAATTATCAATGGGCTTTTCGTCTGTCCATTGTTTGATAATGTCATAGTTCGTTTCTCTTAAAAACTTTAAGTGTTCTTTTATGAATGACCCGCATACCAAACTACTATCTTTGTCTTTCAGAAACTGAATATTTAGTTCACTAACGCAAATGTATTTGTTGACTTGATTCCAAAGGAATAACTCTAAATCAAAATTGAATCTTGGCCAGTCACCACCAAGATTTCTTATATGCTTTGATTTGTCTTCGTTGAAACTTGCACCAATTTTCAATAAATCAAAAGGATCTAATTTTGTTTCGTGAACGTGATAAAACATTGGTCTAGAATTTTTGATTTGGAAATTATCAGAAACATATTTGGTGTAGTCATAATCGAAAACATTTTGGGCAATATCAGACCTGACCTTGGCTTGCACTTCTTTCAATACTTTATAGTCTTGAACTGGATCGTACTGAATAATGGAAGTATCACAAAGACCTCCGATTTCCTCTTTAATAAAACCGTATGCTCTATCAGGCTTTTTGTATAACTGATAATATTTCAAATCATAAAAGTGTGCAGCAGCAACGAAGGTCTCCTTATCACCTTCACCTGCTCCACCTTGTGAAAGTAAAGGATAATACCCAAATTGACCATCATAATTGTAATACAAGGCCAATAGGAGAGTCTTGAAATGAATTCTTTTGTTAATGATCATTTCACCAGATTCAGTGGTCCAGTCAGATAATGTTCCTGCTCTGTCATGAAAGGGAACCCATGTATATAGATAATCGCTATCTTTGTCTTCTCGAGGGTCTTTGTAGTTTGAACCTGGAGTCCAAAAATCGTTCAAGTGACGAGCTCTCTTACCAATTTTTTTCTCTTGGATTTGGTAAAACACTGGGGATGTTGTTCTTCTCCAGTAATCTGGCCATGTAATCATGTTATAATCTTTGTATAACTTGGAATCAAAAAGTCGGTCTGGGTTGATCACTGGATAAGTGTCTGAGTCTAGCAAAAAGGCATTTTCGAAAGAAGAAGCTAATATAGCGAAGGCTTTATATTGATAACCGGTCAATTGGAATGAGTCCAGCTTTTCACCAAAGACTTTGTGCAATTGAACACAACGCGCATTGTAATGGGGGTCCTTTAGCAATGTTTCACAAAAGTACGGATCATAATCTTGTGGTGTTGGCAGAATCACTTCCACCGGCAAAATGGATCCTAAATGTCTCAAAACTTCGATGACCAACAGTGCAAACCATGTATACTTGCCACCACCCACAATAACATAACCGTTCTCCTGATAAAACTTTGGAACGTAATTTGGTAGATTGTCAGTGATAATCTTATGCTTGGCTTTGACATCTGCTACAAACTCGTCTGGGAAATCGAAAAATTCCCAACAATGCTTCTCTGAAAGCAATTGTTCATCCTCTGAAAATAACAACACATTATCAATGACGGTCTTCCCTTTTTTCATTTTCTTTCTTCTTTCCAACGGATGCGATAGGCCATTCGCCTCAATTAGCTCCAAGATCTGACCTATAAACTCCTGAGATCTAGGGTCACCGTTCAAAAACTGTTCAGATGTTACGGATCCCAAGCCAGAGGGTATCTTAATTGAGAAATCTCTTTTCGGATCTGCAGGCAGCGGGTTTCCAGTCACTTTACTGATATACTCTTCATCCTGTGGGGCTTCGTGCGCCATCCATTGCGAGTCCTTCAATGCTACAGGATCCGCTTGTAAGATTGGGTCTGACTTCAACGAATTCACAAAGTGGTTTGGGACATATTGATTCATTTGCTCTTGGAAATCTTTAGTGGTCTGCCTAATAGATTCTGAGTTCCTAGCCAAAAGCCCCCAAGTTGTAAACACTATGAAGGCTCCAATGAGTCCTCTAAAGACTGTACGTTTCAGCTTCAAACTGACCATTACAATGTCAACCAGTACAAAAGAAAGAAAAAACGTTGATTCTTCTCCCTTTAATTGACCTAAGCATGCCTCTCTCAAAATTTTTTTTCATTTGCTTTGTATTTTGTGTGCCTCCTTTTTGTTCCAGACTGCTACGATCCGAGACATAATTCTCCTGAATTAGCGCCGATTGTATTATTGCTGCCAAGTGAAAACTTTGGTGTTATGTAGTATTGAAGGTGCAGAATGATCATTTTTTCTGTTGTGCATGGCTCCTCTGTGTGTATAATATTGGATGGCCTCCCATACACTTTCTTCATTACCTTTCTCAATTTCTTTTCTTGAATAGACTACTATTTTCATTCTCACAGCACGTTTGTCATGAGCATCTCGCCGCTTGCTAATTCCATTTCGGCTTGTTGTGATTTGCTTTGTGCGTCCACATTCTTCAGCTCGGGAATAAATTTTCATGTATATCTAAAAGCGAAGTCGTTTGAGTTATTAATAACACACACAGCGTTTCATAATGTCACTGTTACTGGCCGCAACGCCTCTTCTTTTTTTGGGTGTAATTAGAAATTACTGTTTATACAAGACCTACATTGCTATTGTATTCTGTTTTTAGATTCTCATCAACCCCATTTTCACTAATGTTGCAAGTTTTGGATCTGCTTCCTCGGCAAAGCGAGTGGTGCGTTCAATCATTTGCTGTGTTTTGTTTTCATCGCCAAGGGCTTTCATCTTACGGATCGCCGCCAACCCAGCAACCCACTTGTTGTTGAAGGCCTCCCACATCCACTCGCCAAACACAAAGTTCGTATCTGCACCGGCCTCCCTACCTGCTTTAAGTTCACTGTTGACCCACTCTAGCTCCTTGTAATTCTGGTCGATGAAAATTGACCCACAACCTTGAATGCCCAAAACATCGGTACCATCAACCTCTGAGTTCGCCAATATCGCATCACGCCATTTCCCTTCTTCTCTTTTGTCCTTCTTGGATCTCTTGATAGGACCGCTCATACTCTTAGTAAGAGACTTGCCTTCTTTGGTGCTAGCAGTGTAGCCAAGTCTAACTAATGAAAGTTGAATAGTTTCAACATCTTCTGCTGATCCGTAAAGCTGTAAAAAAGAAACAATGTCCATCAAACCTGCATATGCTCTGCCCATAAGACTTTGTTTCATTAACCCATCACCCCAAGAAATCATCTCCATGTAAGATCTCACCGTACCCTTTCTAAAGGCATAATGATGGAAATCAAATTGGTCTTCTTGATATTCTCTGAAAATTTGCACGAGGGAAATGTATCTTTGAATACAAAGTGAAATCAAAACACCAACTTTACTTAACTTGAGGCTATGGTGTTCAGATGGTTTCAAGTGAAATGGATCAATATCACCATTATCGTTAACTGATTTTACAACTTCATTTTCATCAGTTTGCTCTTTGTATTTCTTGAACTCAGATTTAAACAATCTGTTTAAAGAATCTGCCAGCTCGCTCACAAACCATACAGATTGCATAACATGTAAATCTCTAATCCCGGTTTGTGCCTCATCATTCTTTGTGAAAATTGAAATTGTGTCAATGGCTTCTTCAATAAGGTTTGCACGTAGATAGTATTTCGTACATCTTGAGTTCACGAATCTATCTTGTAAATCCAGTTCTCTGGCAGCGTTCATTTCAATTGCTGCATCCACAAGTTTTCCTTGCTTCTTCAAAATACGTGCTTTGTACATAAGAATTTCAATCAACGTTGGGGTGATAGCAATGGCTTCGTTAATCTTAGCCATTGCCTTTTCAAGTTCCCTTGTCTGATAATAATGTTGGGCAAGGAAGTATTTGATCCATGTTAAAGTTAGTGGATTGGAGCCTTCTTGCTTTTCATCAATCTTAAATTGATTTTCTGTCTCTAATTCTAAAACAACCGATTCTACAACTTTTCTAATAGAATGAACTTTGTAAAGTGGTTTCAAAGAAGAGAAAACGGATGGAACACCTCTGTTTAGTTTACCTCTCAAATAATCATTCATGCAAAGCACAAACTGATCGTTTTGTGGATTCAAAAATGTCAATGGTAAAAACTTTGGAATATCACTTTTTGGATAAAAGACAGAAAGTTTCTTACACACAACCAGCTTAGATGTTGTATCAGTTTCGATATTTAAGGCCTTGAATAACTGATAATAGTATTTAATGTTGTCGGGATTAATTTTAATCAATCTTCTGATATCTTTTTGGGCCTGCTGCAAACTATCCTTGGAATTGATTTTGAATAACAACTCAATTCTGAGTTCAAGCATTCCTAAAGTATCTAGGCATCTGAACGCTTCGGTACTGGCCAATAGTTCGTTAACATATTTTAATGCAGCATCAGAGTCGTATTTGGCAATTAGCAAACCCTTGTAAATAGCTAATTCAGAATGTTCATATTTATCATCATTGACTAACTTGTCTTTAATTATTTGCTCAATTTGATCACAAATTCTAACAGCTGCTTTTGGGTCTCCAATTAAATCGTAGGCTACCGCTGTAGATGAGTAGTTGGCACGGAAACCTGGAGCACTTTGCAAATACTGAAATCTTGTTTTAGCCAAATTGGTGTACATTCTAAGTTGACTCATGCAAGAAGAAAGATCTCTCAAAATACCAGAATTCCCATTTCCGTTAGCGATAGCTTGAGCATAGCAGCTAGCTGCTTTTTCATAGTTCTTGATATGTCTGTAATATAATGCACAAATATGACCCGTCGTTGGATCCATGGAACCATACTTTTGCGCTTTTGAAACCAATTCTTCACATAATGCAACTGTTTCAGGAGTTGATGGACAGTAGTTGGCATAATTAGGCTTGACCAGGTCACCTTGCTGCTGAACCTCATCATCTGATGGTGGCGCACTTCTGTAACGTGGCTCACTGTTCGCTGAAACTAGTGCTTTTAATGCGTACGCAGCTGCATTGGTTGGTTCTCTTTTAAGAAGCTTGTCCAACAAAGAGAGCGACTTTTTATAATTCTTGGATTCATATTCTCCGAGAGCAAGACGAAAGGTTTGATCCATTGTTGCCATTTGGGAGTAATACACAGTTTTTCACTGTCACTTTCTCAGGCGATTACTGAAGTGGAAAGAAAATTCGATGCCATTTTTTCGACCTCTAGTTCGCAATGCTCATCAGATCTAAAAGCTACCATACAAATTATATTATAAATTCAAACAACAATAATGACACATATATAAATAAACAATCAGCCAAAAATTCAAATGACAATACTAGCTTTGCCAGAAATTATTCCAGGAGCTAAGTTGGTGAAAGCAGTGTCTCTGCCTCCAAACATAATCAACTCCTCTAGTGTTGACACCTTAGCATAACTTTCACCATCAACGGTAACGGTATCTTCAAAGTCTGACCAATGGCATTCAAACTCAACACCAAGTTCCTCAATCCTAGAGAGGTCAGAGTCATAAGTGAAAGGTAGCCATTCTAATTTCAATGTGAAAATATTGTATTCATCTTGCCTGACATCATGGACTTCAATACCAGAACTTGACCAGCTGAGTTTATGAACCTTCAATTCATCTATACCTGACATCAGTTTGTAAGACCAATTACCATCCCCATCCCTGTGGACACCGGTTGGAATGTCTTCAATTTGTTTAGTGTTATTTAGCTCTTTCTGCCAGTTATCACCCTTATATATTGTAACTGCTTTGACAGGTCTAGGAACATTGGGATCCCATGAGTTGAAGGATAGATAGCATTGTCTTGCGTGCTTGACTTTTAGTTGAATAAGCGCTTCAAATGGAGAATATCTATCGTTGGTAGAGAAATCAATATCTTTGTCGTTAGTGTTCTGAAGAATTTCAACATTCATATATTTGTTAAAAGAATTATCTTCCTTTGTTCCAGATAAAAGCCATGGTCTTTCACCATCAAAATAACACATTTCCATATCAATGTTGTTCTTCCTTTCACAGTTTAGAATTTGACTAGAGTCCAGTCCCTTTCCTAACTGATTTTCAAGCCATGGGGTTTCTAACAAAACTTGTTCTACAAAAGGGTATCTTCCCCAAACCCCAGCTCGTGAGGTGTTTGAATTAATGGAAAACTCTTCCACAAATCTCATTTTCAATGGATATTGTTCAGATGCAAATGGTCTATTCCCTATACCATCTAAATTTGAGGTTTTAACATTAGAAAAAGGTGTGTTGACAATAGTGGAAACTTTCATCCATAGTAAAGGAATTTCCAATGCCCATATTATTGTTAAAAAAGCCAAAAAAATACTGATGAACAACGTAGCACGAAGCTTGTCTGCCCAAATCCAACAAGTGGCACCAATGATTCCTCCAAACGTTGCACACAAATTCCAAACATAGGAATCAAACACAGATGATTCTTGAACAGTTTCATGAACTGCCAAGCCAATCAATGTACCTTCCCTTAAAATTATATATAATGGAATTGGCACCAATAAAAGAAACTGGAACGGCCATTCATATTGAGGAGATTTCAAAGCTTTGTCTTTTTCTGCCTTCAAAAAGTCTTCATATGTTGAATAGTCTATAACGACCTCTTGAGGCCCAGATGAAGTCTCTTCCCTGCCCACTAATAATGGAGAATTCTCACCATCAGACACTGTAAGATGGCTATCACCAACGTTTGAATGGTGAGTAGATGCAGCATCATGTCTAGATCCATTGTTAACATTGCTGCCATCTCCGTTAGTAGATCCATAGCTGTCATCAATAGTAGTAGATTCATTATCATTTGAATGAGGTATATGTTCGATTGTGATTTTACTCTTATCAAATTGACCAACTTTTCGAAAGTGAAGACCAATAATACCAATAACTAAACTTAATTCCGATAATACGTAAATCAACGGAGCGTAGAAACCAATGCATGAGATTGACTGTCCCCCAGCCACTGTTAAAGAATATGCGGCATAGATTGTTGCAACCCAAAGCAAAGAATTGGTTTCAACAATCAAGTGTAACTTCTGATCATGTACAGGCCTTATTGACGCAGCTGTTTTCATGACAATATAGCCAATAATAAAAGAAAGACACGCAAAGGCTATCACTAGGTAAAAAAATGACACCGAAACTAGAAGTGGGTTAGATTTGTGTAGTTTTGAAACAGTTATTCTCAAAATAATAGCAGTGGTGATAATTGTGAGTGGTAATCTAGTCCAACCACGCAAACCGACAAACCAAGACTTTTTATTTTTATTTATGTGTGACAAGAAAACCGCATTAATTATCGGAAATAACAAAACCAATAGTAAGTTGGCTTTGAAAACAACACCAGTCGAGATATTTAAGTAGTACTTACCTAAGATGTCAAAGAAAATACTCTGTTCTTGGTCTACTTCGTCGTCAGCTTTTTTAGAAAACGCAACAACTTCAACAATGTCAATAGTGTTTTTCAACATCATCCACAAAGAGCCCTTACTTGTCCAGGTAATGCCATCTCTTAGAGTGTGGTACCAGCTTCTTGGCTCAAAAAAGGCAATATCGATACCTCTTAATCCTTCTCTTTCGTAAACGTGGTAATCTGTCTGACTTCTGACCATGCCGTTTTTGAATCCTTGCATAAACGTGGATGAAGCAAGTGGGTACGTAACGTGATTGTACCAATCTAAGACATTCTTGTCGGTACCACGGAATAAGACCGGACGGGTCTTTTGACCGGAACCTGTGCCTTCTAAGTTTAAAAAGTAGCCAACCTCGTCAAACCACTTCGATTTGACAAAGGCTTCAGCACCTAGCAATCCAAATTCCTCATTGTTGTTGAAATTGAACACCAAAGTACGCTCGGGTTGTTTGCCTTGAGCAAGCAAATGGCTAATAGCACCAAGCATAGAGGCAATGCCAATGCCATCGTCAATTGTCCCGTAAGAGGTTGGAACGGAGTCGTAATGAGCTGAGACTAGGAGGCCGTCCAAAGATAAATCCTTGCCCTGAAGTCTGACAATGATATTGGAGGACTCGTAGTAGATAAGCCTGTTTGCGCTGTTTCCTGGGTCAAATACGTCGTGCTGATTGATAAAGATGGAGTGATTAGACTCGATATCAGTGAAAGTTTGAATCCAGGGAAGTACGGAAGATGCAGAGGCATTGGGGTGCACCATTTCGTTGATGGCGTCACAGAGATAGTGGTAGACACTATCATTGTTTGGAGACGAGAACGGATGTTTCGTGGACGACAATGCCTGTAAATGAGACCAACCTTTATCTAAGAGGGAATTTTTGGCCTGGGAGTCCTTGAAGGGTGCCAATGCAAGCTCAAATGGTACTAGCAAGACGACAAAAAACGTCACAAGAAGTGCCAGGGAAACGGTGGTGCGCCTGTAGCGAAAGACGCTGTTCAACATGTCAGCAGTAGTTGTCAACGGAGAAGATGCTGATATAAGGCTGTGCAGCCATTAAGAAGTTGTGTGTGTCTCGTTAAGTAAAATTTTCTCCCTCTCTTAGGTGTGCACGAAAAATCAGAGAAAGCAAGCTGTAAAAGAATGGCATTTCCTGAATTGAAGAACGACTTGCTACTGCGTGCCGCGAGGGGGGAGGACGTTGAGAGACCGCCATGTTGGATAATGCGTCAGGCAGGACGCTACCTTCCTCAATACCACGAAGTGAAAGGCAAACGTGACTTCTTCGAGACGTGCAGAGATGCTGAGATCGCAGCTGCCATCACAATACAGCCAGTGGACCACTTTGACGGCCTCATTGACGCTGCTATTATCTTCTCGGACATTCTTGTGATCCCGCAGGCCATGGGCATGGATGTGCAGATGGTCGACAAGGTGGGCCCTCGCTTTACAGATCCGCTCAGAGTGCCAGCGGATCTTGACAGGGTCAATTTTGACTGCGATGTAGCTAGCGAGCTTGACTGGGCCTTCAAGGCCATCACGCTCACCAGACACAAATTAAACGGCCGTGTGCCCTTGCTAGGCTTCTGTGGCGCGCCATGGACTCTAATGTGCTACATGATCGAGGGTGGCGGCACCAAGATCTTTAGGTTTGTGAAGGAGTGGATCTTTAGGTACCCTGAGGAGTCCCATCGTCTCTTGCAGGGCATCACCGAAGTCGCTATTGAGTTTTTGGCGCTCCAGGTCCAGGCTGGTGCCCAGATGCTACAAGTGTTCGAGTCGTGGGGTGGCGAGCTAGGCGCCTCTGACTTCGACAAGTTTTCCCTGCCTTACTTGGAGCAGATTGCCCAGCGCCTACCAAAGCGTCTGGCTGAGCTCGGTCTGGAGACCCTGCCTCTCACTGTGTTCGCTAAGGGGTCCTGGTACGCGCTGGACAAGTTGGCCAACATTGGCTACGATGTCGTGTCCCTCGACTGGCTCTGGGCCCCAGAAGAGGCCGTGGCCATCACCAAGGGCAAGGTGGCACTACAGGGGAACCTGGACCCGTGCGTGATGTACGGATCCAAAGAGACGATCACCGCAGAGGTGGAACGTATGATCAAGGCCTTTGGTGGGGGCAAGAAGAATTACATCGTAAACTTCGGACATGGAACGCACCCATTCATGGACCCTGCGCAAATCGAGTGGTTTCTCAAGGAATGCCACAGAGTAGGCGGGGCTACTTACTAGCTCTATCGCTAGAAGCGGCAGAGGGCTTAACCCTCGTACCACGTCAGTGGGGGGCTATGCTTGGTGGGCTTCTAGGCTCACATACTAGGAACGCCGAGAACAATAGTCTTTTTTTTCTAGAGTTCTACTTCGCCCCCATAATCTTCACTTGCTATAGAACATAGTTTGTTTACAAAGTTATAGACATTTGAGTTATCGGTTTACTGAATCATAAGTACTGTCACCTGCGCACTTCACGTTGGCATTTCTGTTTTATAGATCTTTTGTTCAATCGGTTTTTGTGTTATAGACATTCGTTTTCGGGTTTATCATTTTTGATATGAAGAAATCACACAGTATCAGTCGGTCTCGTAACCCATTTGAAAAGCAGCTGCCATTGAACTGGTTCACTGCGGCCAGCATCGAGTCTCTCTACGGTTCCCTCTTAAAGCCAGGCGTCGATGTGTCAAATCCGTCTCTCATCTCCTTCATTAAGGCTGAGGGATTGCCGGAACTTGTGTGCTGCTCGCAAGACGGCATTGCCAACTACATAGACCTCAAAATGAACCACATCAGCAGCTACTCCTACAGCAGGGAGCTCTCTGACTTTGTGCAGCAGCGTGGTATCAAAATCAAAAGACTCTGGATCATTGCAACGGACTGCTATTTCGATGCACTCATAGACAGCTTCAATTCGTTTGTTGCCTGCTGCCCAATCCAGAATATCTGCATTGACCTGACCTCCTGTGGTGTCACTGAAGACTACTGTGAAGCTGTCAACGCTGTACTCTACAAGGTCGACCGAGTTCTCGGTAGTTTTTACAACGACAACGCTGAGCATCTGGGGTATGAGCTTGATACCCACGTCTCCATTCAGCATCCTGAGTTCAAGTTGCCGACTGCTAATTCCAATGGTTCCGGTTTGAAACTCAAGGTTGTGGAGCCACAGTACGTTTCCTCCGATAACATAAACATGATGTCGCCTATGTCTGACGTTGGATCGCCTCTGCTGTCCAGATCCGTGTCTTACATAATCTCTGCAGACGACACGCTCCCGCCCCAAAGTGAGACTGACGACTCCTATGAGTCTTCTCTGCTGTCAAAGGACTCAGGCCAGCTACTGCCAACGCCATTGACTTCGCCAAGCATCCACATCAAACAAAATCCCTTTGATGCCAACCCAATACCTAATTTTTGGGAGTCCCTCACTGGCAATCCTCTCGAAAACTACATTGCACCTATTATCAAACTTGACACTATTCGACTCGAAACTATGTCCTCGCATTTGCTGACAACTATTCTCCTGCTAGAGAGAAGATGGCGAATAAAAAACGTTGAAATTGTGTCACAAAGCTCCTTTGAAGAACTGGAAGCTGCAATCCAGTCCAACGTTGATTTGATTACATCTTTAAAATCAAACATGTATTTACCTATCATTACAGTCAAATTCAAAGACAACAGACTATTCAATAACTCAATTTTCAACTTCTCGTCTAACAACTTTATCAAAAAAGTTGACCACATCCGTAATCTATACCCGCCATTGAATTTCTTTTGCGGCTTGGGGTTCGACGATTTCACATATCTTAACGTTCCAAATAAAGTTGAAGCAATTTTAAGTTTTATAAAACCGATTGATATCAAATTTATCAAACAGGATTCTAGGATCCCCATTGATAAAGAAAAGGACGATATACGAGAATGGAGAAAACTGATTGCATTATTTGAAAATTTGGAAGAAGTTATATATAAAGCCAATCTCAGTGAAACTGGTAGCATTTTATCAACTAGTTGGAGCAAACTAAACTGGTTTTGGAAATCCTATAATAAGTTGGAAAAAATGTCTTTTGACTTCACTTGCACCAAAAATCGTATGCTTAAAAATGATTCCCGCACCCAAATTATTGAGCTTCCATCTACTATCAAAATTTTAACACTTAACTTGGACTTGGCATTTACAGATCTCACAATCTTAGATTTGACTAGAATCATAAAAATGAAAAATTGCAATCTTTCTCATTTCACCATCAATTTCCTAAATCACAATACACAAAGTGATATCAATATAGTTATAGATGAACTTACTACAAGCGTTCCAGTATTGGAGCTTAACGCATGCCAAGATGGTGTTGGTTCTGAATTGAATGTTACATTTAAACCTTCTAGGCCCAATGCTTTTGTTAAAATTATTCTGAACAATTGTCATTTTTCTTAATTCATTTAAACTCCTATTGAATATCCGGTTTTCTATACATTTTTCTTCACTTTATATAGTTATGCAGTTCCTGTTTTCTTTATCGTTTGTTTAATACTTTTTTTTTCCAACATTGCATGAGCTTTTTGATCTGATCCAGTCAGAGGTCTCGCAAAAGACCGTCGCATCTCCTTATCATTGCCATAAGATGCAAATGGACTCTTTTTTCTTTACCTTTGCGAATCTCAATATATTGAAGGTGTAACTCATAGTGACTATTACCTCCCTATTTCATATGGCTTTTGTACCCATATAAAATGAAAAAATCATCAAGTGTTCCAGTAGGCTCACTGTCTCCCTCAGTGCCAGTTTCAAGTTCAATGCAATGTTCCAATTCGTTAGGGGATCAACATGCTGTTTACAGTTCCATGGTAAGCCTGGCGCCAAAGGGATTCATGTTCCAAAAGAGAGCTTGTGCGAGATGTCACAGGTTGAAAATGAAATGTGTTTTTGAGGACACTTTAGCGGAAGCATGTAAAAGATGCATGAAATCAGAGGTTGAATGCTCAATGACAGAGGACCATACGATAAAAAGACCAAACTCAAGGCCAAAAAAGAAAGTTAAAAAAATAGAGAATTTCAATAAATTGAAGAACTCATTGTCTTCTAGTTACAAATTGCTGGAATCAATCAAGAATGACGAGACTTTCAAAATGAATTCTAACTGTGCTGATTTAAATATAATTCAAAAACAAATAAATGGATTGCAAGCAAATCTTCAGGCATTGAGAGCAGCGTGTAAAATTGAATCAAATCAAGCATATACTGGCAATTCTATGAAAGACGGACCCGTGGAACATTTGGCATCCATTCCATCGATTTCGATTGAAAAAAATCTTGTAAAAGAGCTTATTCAAATGGGAATTTTGACTGTGGACAGTGCTAAAAAGAAATTATCAAGTTTTGTTCATGATTTTTATCCATGCTGGCCTTGTATTTCATTTCCATCTCATTACACTTTCGATTGGTTGATCGAGAACGAGCCACTGTTGCTGTTAAGTTGCATTACAGTAACCAGTTTGAACGAACCTAACCTTCATGATTTTTTACTCTTTTATGTGGAGCAATTCTTGGCCGTGAGGACGTCTGGCAGAAAAGAGATATCGATAACTTACATTCAGGTGTACTTAATTTTATCGCTATGGTGTGCCCCACCTAAAAGATGGGGTACTTACAAACATCAAATGGATTTAATGATGGCGCTGAATTTAACTTTATGTCTAGATTTAGGTAATGAGGTTCATATTGACACTACAAAGGCATTATTTGATGCATCAGTTGAAAGACAAATAATTCGAAATTTTATGTGTGTTTATATGTCTTGTGGGTCTTTGGGGCTATCTGTTCCAAGGTTTAAAGTTGTCAAATGGACGCCCACTCATGAAAAGTATTCACAAGTTTTACTGACTGGTGAAACAAATGCATCAGATAGATTTTTGTACTTTAGTTCAAAATTGATTGCACTCGGTGAAGACATCATTAATAATCTCTGTCCTAGCGGTGTCATATCTCCATTATGTGTCGAGAAAGAAGTTGACGCCTTGAAAGATAGTATGATCGCCTACGAAAGAAGAATGCAATTGTTGGCAATGGAATCTGGGTTGTTCAATCACTGCTCCGAAATTGGAAGTCTTTTATCAATCATTTACTATCAGCTTCTAATGACAATGTACGATTACGTTGTTTGTAATGAATTAACTAGGCAGCAACATGGGCTAAGTGAAACTTATTTACAAATTTTGAATAGGTTAATAAAGGCAAGTGAAAAAGTTATAGATTCTTTTGTTCAATTAAGCTCGCTTACGGATAAGTGCCCAACATTCTTCTACTATAGGCCGATGCATGCTCTTGTTTCATTGATTAGAGTTAGGTTACTAGTGAAAGCACAAAAACTTGATTTTGAAGTTGGTGTTGAAGCAGAATTCCTGAGAGTTTCGAATGCACTAGATTCGTTGACACTAACCTCAAATGTGGCTCTAAAAATGAAACCTATATTGACTAGAGTTCATTCCTGGATGACTGCTTCCAAATCCTTTAGCAAGAAAGGTGCAACAAATTCTATGGTAGATTTACTAAAAGAGTTAGGTAATGACAACAATTTGCCAAACAAAACTGACAATACAGCATTCATGAAACCAACTAGGGTAACAAAAGCTGCGAATGTGAATACGAATTCGCCTTCTAATTTTGTACCTTCGCCAATTGGTTATTCTGAGACAGATGTGATTGGGCCTATTGATGAATCATTATTCACCCCTCAACTTGATGACGAAAGTATACAAAACATCAATGGTCTTTTGAATAAAATGGAATTTGAGTTTATGGGTGTTTCAAACTTGAACGATTGGCCCATTTAAGGTTTTAAGTTGCTCCTTGTAGATACTTATACATAGTTATAGATAAACTAATTTTAAATTGAGTCGGTACTGCTGAGCGGTAAATTGCAAACGCGTTTGAAAAGATAGATCAACCAAATACACGTCTTCAGGAGACCAGAATGAAAGATAAACGCACGAAGGTGCTAGATGATTTTACCAGGCTTGATAAGGCGTTAGGGTTCAAGTTTTTGAGGAATTCTTCCAGTCCTACGTATTTCAACGAGATCAACAAAGAGTTAAGCCCACAGATCAAGGTCAAATCTCTTCTGTTAATAAAAAAGATATGGAGGGAAAGCTGGAACGTATGGCAGCTCAATGAAGACATTTTATTGGATGTTTGGTATTGTTCATCAACAGAAGGGCACTTTTGCAACAACGAAAGGCAATCTTTAAGGCTAAAAATGATGGAATCGCTTGAAAGACGACAATCAAAGCTCAAAAAAGTTCTTTACTCATACAGTGAGGATGACATTGAGGAGTTGATTAGAGCATCGATAAGTTCGTTTGATGCTGCTGAAGAATGGATGACAAAAGCTGGATTTTACATTACAAAAACAACAGATCAAAAACGAAAAAGTAGAGGTCTTTTATTACAAGGATCTCCAAACGTTCCCAGGACAAAGCCGCTAATGCATAGCAAAGTTGCGAAGCAATCAAGTAAGGGTGGGTCATTATTAGAAAGGATAAGGGCCAAAGAAAAGCTGCTAAAATCTCAATCTGCAGATAGACAAACAGAGAAGGACAGAAAAGAAGCGCAAAAGCTTTACGACCAGTTTGAAAAGATATACGCTATCCTTTATGAGCAGGCGCCCAAGTTCAGCGGCACTAGCAGCGGCATCACTGTCAACAAGTTGCAGGAGCTTGTGGAAGATTCTGTGACAAACAGCTTGGACACCACCAAAATATCGAAAGTGGTTCAACAGATGCAACAAAAGGTTTCTGGTATTTCTCTTGTTAAGGTGGGTGATATTGAGGTTGTTAAGATAGGAAAGCTCAACAGAGAGCACGACATTAACTTACTCAAATCTATTTGATGTGTTGTCTGCTGAGCGCTTTTGTGACGTTTTTTTTTTTTGAAAATTTTTCTTCTCGAAGCTTCGATGAGCGGGAATTGGAAATTGGAAAAGGAGGGTATTTCAGCGCTGAAAAAATTGATGGACACTAATGACCACTGATTTATTCTGGCTATTGCTATTAAACATCAAAAATGTTGGCTAACACTTCCAGAAACATCAAAAATGTATGTAAAGACAGATTATTAGATACCAAATGTGTAGTTTTTAGAATAAAAGAGTATTTTACTAACTTTTATATTGATTTAGGTTGCTTTCAGACAAGTTAGACAAAACTCTAACAAGGTCCAAGGTACTGTCATTGGTATCGATTTAGGTACCACTAATTCTGCCGTCGCCATCATGGAAGGTAAGACTCCTAAGATCATTGAAAACGCAGAAGGTCAAAGAACCACCCCATCCGTTGTTGCCATCACCAAGGAAGGCGAAAGATTGGTTGGTACCCCAGCCAAGAGACAAGCTGTTGTCAACCCAGAAAACACTCTTTTTGCAACCAAGAGATTGATTGGTAGAAGATTCGAAGACGCTGAAGTTCAAAGAGACATTAAGCAAGTTCCATACAAGATCGTCAAGCACTCCAACGGTGACGCTTGGGTTGAAGCTAGAGGCGAAAAGTACTCTCCAGCTCAAGTTGGTGGTTTTGTTTTGAACAAGATGAAGGAAACCGCTGAAGGTTACCTTGGTAAGAACGTCTCTTCCGCCGTTGTTACTGTCCCAGCTTACTTTAATGATGCCCAAAGACAAGCTACCAAGGATGCCGGTGCTATTGTTGGTTTGAACGTTGCCAGAGTTGTCAATGAACCAACTGCTGCTGCTTTGGCTTACGGTCTGGAAAAGGATGAATCCAAGGTTGTCGCTGTTTTCGATTTGGGTGGTGGTACCTTCGATATCTCCATTTTGGATATCGATAACGGTGTTTTTGAGGTCAAGTCTACTAACGGTGATACTCACTTGGGTGGTGAAGATTTTGATATCACCCTTGTCAGACATATTGTTGAAGAATTCAAGAAGGAATCTGGTATTAACTTAGATGGTGACAGAATGGCCATCCAAAGAATCAGAGAAGCTTCCGAAAAGGCCAAGATTGAATTGTCCTCTGCTCTGTCTACTGAAATTTCCTTGCCATTTATTACTGCTGATGCTTCCGGTCCAAAGCACATCAACTTGAAGATGACCAGAGCTCAATTAGAAAAGTTGGTTGAACCATTAATCAAGAAGACTTACGAACCATGTAAGAAGGCTTTGAAAGACGCTGGTCTGTCTACTTCTGAAATCTCAGAAGTTATCCTAGTCGGTGGTATGTCTAGAATGCCAAAGGTTATTGAAACCGTTAAGGAAATTTTCGGTAGAGAACCATCCAAGGCTGTCAACCCTGATGAAGCTGTCGCCATTGGTGCCGCTATTCAAGGTGCTGTCTTATCCGGTGAAGTTAAAGACGTTTTGTTATTAGATGTTACTCCATTATCCCTTGGTATTGAAACCCTTGGTGGTGTTTTCACTAGATTGATTCCAAGGAACACCACTATCCCAACTAAGAAGTCTCAAATTTTCTCCACTGCTGCTGATGGTCAAACTTCTGTTGAAATCAGAGTTTTCCAAGGTGAAAGAGAATTGGTTAGAGATAACAAGTTGATTGGTAACTTCACCTTAGCTGGTATTCCACCTGCTCCAAAGGGTGTTCCACAAATTGAAGTCACCTTCGACATTGATGCTGATGGTATTATCAACGTTTCGGCTAAGGACAAGGCTTCCAACAAGGACTCCTCCATTACTGTTGCCGGTTCCTCTGGTTTGACTGACTCTGAAATCGAAAAGATGGTCAACGATGCTGAAAAGTTCAAGGAACAAGATCAAGCTAGAAAGGAAGCTATTGAACAAACAAACAAGGCTGACCAATTATGTAATGATACCGAAAAGTCTCTTACTGAATTTGGTGACAAGTTAGACAAGGCAGATGCTGAAGAAGTCAAGAAGATGATCACCGAATTGAGAGAATTAGTTGTCAAGGTTAACGGCGGTGACAACGTTGAAGTTTCTGAAATTAAGGAAAAGTATGAAGCTTTGCAACAATCTTCTTTGAAGTTGTTCGAAAAGATGTACAAGAACCAAAACGCTAACGAATCTAAGGATGAATCCAAATAAATCTGAATAGATTGATTTAACTTGTTTATAGTTTTTATTATGACACTCTAAATTTTATTACGATGATATAGTTTATTATGTTAAGAAAGAGATATAAAAAATTAATCGAATATACATTAGTACCTTTTGTTATTTCCCTGATGTTTCGGCTAGCTTAACAACGGATAGTAGAGTCACGAAAAAGTTAGTTTGGATTCCTTTGCATGCATTAATCCATTTATTTTTCCTTTGCGTGTATTTGTTCAGTGTTAAAAAGATGAAACTCAAAGTTTAGTTATAGCAGAAACATTGTTACCTCTAATGAAAACCTCATTATAGGTTCTGACCTTATTTCCAAGTGTGATTTCATCTGCAGACTCCAACACAACGTTCATAAACCCGTCGATGGAGTTTAAAATACCTTCATAGACAAAGTCGTTATGGAGAGTAACTTTAACGCTTTTGTTAATGAGAGAAGAGAGAAAATCTGCTGTTGGGTTTGGCTTCTGTTCTTCTTGAGCTAATTTCTCACTAGGTTGCTTGGTCTCTTCCTTGGACATTCTCAATATGCTGTTATAAAGAAAAGGAAGCTTTAAGTGTACTTGAGATTAAGTTGAAATTTCGAAGTTTGTGTGTATAAGACGGAAATTTTTTCCCTGTTTAAGAAGTCCAGACTAAACTATAAAGAATACTTTGAGTGACAATCAATCATGCAACGTGTTGTAAGCAAAAGGCCGCCTTCTATGAAAGCTATTAGCCAACGGTTGAAGCAAGAACAAGATCTAAAGCAAAAGCGGAACAAATTGGCGATTTCCTCAATTAAAGACACCATTTCCTTACTATCACCAATGGGTGGTTCAAACGATGAGGAAGAATTTGATCTCACCGACTTTGATGTGAACCTGTACTATGCCAACCCAAAAGCATTTCAAAAATTGCCATTTTACAAAAGAAGTGTTGTTGAAGAAGATAATAAAGAAAGAATGAGAAAGAACTGGAGAACGTTGAGTAAGGATTCCAAGAGATTTTCTTTCTGGTGGGCCTATGGTGCACATGGCCCAAGAGCCGGGTTCCCAGAACATTATGACTGGTTCACTCCTTATGAACCAAAGACTAAAACCATAGAAAAGGAAGCTGTTGAAACAAAGAGTGTTGAAGAAGAAAAGACGGTCAAGCCAGATAATGATTTTGACAATCTCATCAATAGCATAACTACAGGATCTACGAGCGTGCAGCACGCTGCAAGAGCAGCGCTCCAATCGGAAGAATCTAATTTAAATGCATCACAGTTGAACACGCAATCACATGTTCCCTTAGATCTACCATTCAAGTATCCATCAATTTTGAACTCAGCACCATTTTCCTCTAAAATGGGAGCCAAAGCACATAAACTGGCTACCTTAGATCCAAGAAGTTTTGGGGTTAAAAGAATACAGCAGTACAGAGAGGATAGACGTATGAATCCAGTTGCCAAGATTGCTTTGGTTATTTGCATATTTTTAACAGTTCTATGTTTCAAGCAAGATAGAAGAGTTAACAATACAGGTATTGTTCCAGAATATCCATGGGTCATCGCTGAAAGGGAAGAAAATGAAAGACTACAGAGAATAAAGGAGGAAGAAGAACAAAAAGGACAGAAGGAAGAGACATTTAAAGTCGCAAAGAAGCCTTCTAAAAAATGGTATTATTTATGGTTAAGATAGATTCTGTATAATACTTTGTGTGTGTAACTCAATAATCTTGTACATATTGTAATGATGGATATATTGGTCTGTCTTCTGTCAACGGAGATCTGATGGTCGGTTACCTTGTTATTTGTAGTGTTTCTTCATTTGGGTCGCTGTTTCTATTCTTAAGGTTTCTTGATATTATACATTATGTCTTTGGCTACCTGATATAAACAACACCATTTGTTTAGACTGTCGTCCAAGGCGAATAGTTAGTAACACCAAAATTAAATTACTGAGCTATTTCGGTGTTGTGCTAACTTTTGGGTTTGATCGGACTTCCTGAGTTATTTCATAAAGTTAACCTACTATTTACCATAAGCCAGTAGCTTCTTATTATAAGTTGAGTGATAGTGTTAGCGGTCTTACAGGAAGCATTTATTAACCTCTTCTTTTCAACAATTTGTTTCCAGCTTAAGTATCAGTTTTTTGGTAAAAAGGGTTTGCTAGTTTCGCAATTTCCCTTGATCTACTGTTTTGTGATAAATGAAGTCTTATATATACTTTATATAGAAAAGGCCACTGACTGAAAGTAAAAAAATGAGTAGTATAAAATGTAAAATAGGCTGTCAAAAATCAATTCCCGTTTGCGTCATCATTATCTGAATCGTCGTCGGAATCATCATCGTCATCATCCGAATCATCATCGCCTACATCTTGCAAATCCTCTGTCCATGATTTTTCAACAGTTTGTCTGACCCGTTTAACGTACTGCGATTTGTGGTCCTTATACAAGTTCGCTGCCTCCACGTTCGCAGGCGAGTTGATGTTTGGGTCGTTCAACAACGACTGGATACTCGTTAAGATCGATGCCACGTCGTATGTGGGACTCCATCTATTTTGGAGAATGTCTAAGCAGAGGTCGCCTGACGCGTACACATTTGGATGGAACATGTCTGATATGAACTTGACCTGCGGTGGTTTGTTTGGATACTGCTCGTCAAAAGTCAGTCTCAGTCTGAACGTTCCATCTTCAAACGCTGTGTCTTCTGGTCCGATGATGATGGCGTTCCAGATCATGACGTTATCCGCTAGTGGCGAAGCTGAAATGCCCCCCGAGGAAGACAATGAGTCCTGCTGGATTCTTTTGAAATCTCTCATGAGACGGCGGCGCGCTGGTGTAGACATACCTTGTTCAATCCTAGAATCAATTCGTTAGACCTGTAATCAATAGTGGCAAAAAGGTTGAGCTTTCCGAAGGCGTCGCTGAAAGCGACGCGGAATTTTCTGGAAGCCATCATGATGGAATCTTCTAGAAAAAAAAAACGTCGATGGAAGATTTAACAGCTGTCCACTATAAAAGGAGAAGGAATCCATCTTCACCGAATGGAAAACTTCATTCAATCCTTTTTTACTAGATATAACAATTAATACATAATGTCAAAAGCTGTCGGTATTGATTTAGGTACTACCTACTCCTGTGTTGCCCACTTCGCCAATGATAGAGTCGATATCATTGCCAACGATCAAGGTAACAGAACTACTCCATCCTACGTTGCTTTCACTGACACTGAAAGATTGATTGGTGATGCTGCTAAGAACCAAGCTGCTATGAACCCATCCAACACAGTTTTCGACGCCAAGAGACTGATTGGTAGAAAGTTCGCTGACGAAGAAGTTCAAACTGATATGAAGCACTTCCCATTCAAGATCGTCGACGATGCTGGTAAGCCAAAGATCCAAGTTGAATACAAGGGTGAAACCAAGGTCTTTACTCCGGAAGAAATCTCTTCAATGATCTTGACCAAGATGAGAGAAACCGCTGAAGCATACCTCGGTGCTAAGGTTAACGATGCCGTTGTTACTGTTCCAGCTTACTTCAATGACTCACAAAGACAAGCTACCAAGGATGCTGGTTTGATTGCTGGTTTGAACGTTTTGAGAATTATCAACGAACCAACTGCTGCCGCCATTGCTTACGGTTTAGACAAGAAGGAAGAAGGCGAAAAGAATGTCCTCATCTTTGATTTGGGTGGTGGTACTTTCGATGTGTCCCTTCTTTCCATTGAAGACGGTATCTTCGAAGTTAAGTCCACTGCTGGTGATACTCACTTGGGTGGTGAAGATTTTGATAACAGATTAGTCGACCACTTCAAGAACGAATTCAAGAGAAAGTTCAAGAAGGACTTGTCCTCTAACCAAAGAGCTTTGAGAAGATTGAGAACTGCTTGTGAAAGAGCCAAGAGAACCTTGTCTTCCTCTGCTCAAACCTCTATTGAAATTGATTCCCTTTACGAAGGTATTGACTTCTACACCTCTATCACCAGAGCTAGATTTGAAGAATTGTGTCAAGATTTGTTCAGAGGTACTATGGACCCTGTCGAAAAGGTCTTGAGAGACGCTAAGATTGACAAGTCCGCTGTTGACGAAATTGTCCTTGTTGGTGGTTCTACCAGAATTCCAAAGGTTCAAAAGTTAGTTTCCGACTACTTCAACGGTAAGGAACCAAACAAGTCTATCAACCCAGATGAAGCCGTTGCTTACGGTGCTGCTGTTCAAGCCGCTATCTTAACTGGTGACACCTCCTCTAAGACTCAAGATTTATTACTTTTGGATGTTACTCCATTATCTCTCGGTATTGAAACCGCTGGTGGTGTTATGACCAAGTTGATTCCAAGAAACTCCACTATCCCATCTAAGAAGTCTGAAACTTTCTCTACTTACGCTGATAACCAACCAGGTGTCTTAATTCAAGTTTTCGAAGGTGAAAGAGCTAGAACAAAGGACAACAATTTGTTAGGTAAGTTCGAATTATCTGGTATTCCTCCAGCTCCAAGAGGTGTTCCTCAAATCGAGGTTACCTTCGATATCGATGCCAATGGTATCTTGAACGTTTCCGCTCTTGAAAAGGGTACCGGTAAGACTCAAAAGATTACCATCACTAATGACAAGGGTAGATTATCTCAAGAAGATATTGAAAGAATGGTCTCTGAAGCTGAAAAGTTCAAGGAAGAAGATGAAAAGGAAGCTGCTAGAATTGGTGCTAAGAACCAATTAGAATCTTACGCTTACTCTGTCAAGAGCACTTCCTCTGAAAAGTCCTTCGAAGAAAAGGTTGAAGCTGCTGAAAGAGAACAATTAGTTAAGGCTTGTGAAGATGTCATCTCATGGTTAGACTCTAACTTGACTGCCACTAAGGAAGAATTCGAAGAAAAGCAAAAGGAATTGGAACAAGTTGTCAACCCAATCATGACTAAGTTCTACCAAGCCGGTGGTGCTCCAGCAGGCGGTGCTCCAGGTGCTCCAGGTGCTCCAGGTGCCGGCCCAGCTGCTGAAGAACCAGCTGGCCCAACTGTCGAAGAAGTTGATTAAATGTGAAGAATTTAAACTTTTCTAATATGATTGTTAATGAATAGATCTTATAGATAAACTAGAAGAAGATAATAAAAAGTACTTTTTAATTGATAATTCGTTATAAATAATGTATACCATATATGTATATTTTTTACTAACATGTAAGTTTTATGTGAAATCAACTGCATGCAGCGCTTAAACGATGAGCCGAAAGTCTAAACATGTAGAGCGGTAATTGGGTTGCTCATGGCGGCCCAAATGTTCTCATTACGCATCAAACTAAGTTAGCTGTTATAACGATGGCACAGGTAAAATGGCGATGGGCATGATGTTTGTTACTTTAGTGTATATTTATTTTTTATATTAGAGAAATCAAAATACTCCATCAATTGTTGAAGAGAGAAACATAGTTTATGACGTAGGGGGAGTCACTCCTTCTAATCCGGATGGCAATTGTTGACTTCACAAACGCCAATTTAACAAATCTTTTCAATACGCGGCTACGCTACACACAAGGGCATAAACCCATAAACCCGAATTAACGAGAATGCAACCCATTAATATGATACATCAATACAAGGCATGTTTCTGGCTATGGCTCGACATAAATTGGGTTACTGTATCATAATAGTCTACTACAATAGTATATCTGCAATTCTCAAAGTTGAGGATATCGTACTGGCAGTTTGTTGGATTGTTAATACCTGAAAACACACCACTTTGAAGGATCATAGAAATAGAACCAGTTTCGCTATCCAAGATAACACAGAATTATTAGCAACTCGGTTTCACCTCACATTAATTCTGAAATCGTAGTGGTACGATACGCAAAACGAGTTGCATTAGAAAGCTGAAAAATTGTTAACTAGCTATTAACGGTTTGCATTAGCTTTAAAATGCTTAGGATTTATTCAACTACATTTGCCGTAATGCCATGTCAAGAACATACTAATCACAACAAGAGAGACGGCTGTAGCTGCTGTGTTTCAAGGTCATTTAACATTCTCGGGTGTCGTATCATTTGTGATGGAAAAAAGCTGTGACACCACCAGTAGGATCAGCAGCTGTTATTTGAATGCTATTGAAGGCAGAAGCATGTGACAGCAACGTGGAACGTACCCGAAGCAATACTGCCCCGTGAATTCACTAGCACAAACACAATCGGGTTCCTGAGCCTACACCTGCATTCAGCAAAAAGCTAGATTCTGCCGTCGAGTGCGGGAGCCGAGTAAATCTTCAGCATATGGGAAGGGTTAAAAGATTGAACACTTGGGTGTACTTTGTTCTACTTGGAGAAGAGGAAATGCCGACTTCAGGTCTAGGAAGCAAGCACAAGAACGCCTTCTTGACTAAATTAGTAGAGAGGAACGTAGAGCTTGAAAGGATAAGCCGGGAGCAGGAAGAAACTATCCAATCGCTGCGAAACGAGATTCAGGTGTTGCAAATAAGCAATGTTAATATTGTCGACCAAAATAAAGCTATTGAAAACGAGGAGTTGAGACAGCGATTAATAACCCAGAGTAACGATTTAAATCTCATAAATGCTGAATTGTACAAGGTGCGAAATGTAGAGCAAAGTTTGTCTGTTGCTCTCAAAGATAAACAACACGAACTGAAAAATGTGCAAAATCAAATGTTCTATTTACTAAAGATACTACAGAGCTTGGATCTTACTAATCTAAATAGTATGCAAGCTGGTGAAGTTGACTACAAATCATTTGTAGAGCTGTGTACACTTTTGAAAGCGGCATCAATCAAAGACGAGGAAATACTAAACCTTTCTATGAGCGGAACTATAGTAGGCAGTGGTGACCTACACATGTTCAAACAATTACATATGTATGTATCTAAACTACATGAACGTAACGCTGTGTTAGCCAAAGAAACACAACAAATTTTGAAACGATTTCTTCCCACTGTACAGAATACAGAATTACTAGAGAAGTTCAGTTCAATATTGGCTGTTGTTTATAGCGGTCACATTAACATTGGATGCTTATACAATAAGATTGTTAACATAATTAGTATAATATCAATTCCAGCTAGTATAAATAGTTTGCAGCCAAACACTCAAGCTATGCCACATAATCCCCAGAATGTGTCTGGACCAAGCGTCGATCCTCAAATGGCTACAAGTTTGCCAAATGAAAATACACATGGTCATTTTGGAAGCGTTCCTAATATGAAAATAAATACTTTTAACACTGAACCATTGGCGTTTCTTGCTCAAGAACCTCCTACTTCACAATTTGATCCGAACGAGGGCCTAAATCACTCCAAGTCTGTGCCTGTTAAGCTCAACGAGACCATTTTTTTGAATGAAGATGCTGCAGGTGCTCCCATCCACGCAATGAGGAATTTAGACTTTGCTGCAATTGACCCGCCTAGTGGACCAACTATCGATTTGAAGAGCACTACTACGACTGATACTTTGAGTCAACAGTCTTCTTCCTTCTCTGCACATGTAAGCTCTAACGAAGTATTGAATCCTTACATGGGTGCTCTCAATATTTCGAATAGACATGCTTCTAATCCTACAACTAATGCATTTAATGAATCTAATATATGGCGTTGAACTGAGTTCAATTCCTTTTCTTAAATTACTAATCTTTTATACATTATTACCTACGGTTTTCTGCAAATTTATTTATATGTTTGACTGGAAAGAAAGGCACTTTCTGTCTACGCAGAAGTGGTTTGATGTCAACTTCAAGCTTTTTAATGTGCTTGGTTTAAGTTCAAAAGTAGAAAGCGAGTTAAAAAAAATAATTTGAACCCCTCCACAGTAGGACTCGAACCTACAACCTTCTGATCCGTAGTCAGACGCGATCACCATTACGCTATATGGAGTTGTTATGATTGATTAAAAAATATGTAAAATAGGACCCTCAAGTACAAATAATTAAGTAACTATAAAACCTACTTTTTTCTTTTAAATACAGATTTTAAAACTATACAGACTGTTTTATAAAGCAACAGTTAAGATTCAAGTAAACTCTTCTCAACTGCTATTTATATCACGACACTCGTCTATTTACTCACAAAACCCTGATGAGGGTTTCTTGTAAAATATAGTTATTACATATATGCTGTCATATATTTCACACACCTCCTTAACTCTAGTTTTACAACTTTATATTAATTCTTTTAATCTCATAATTTCAATCAGAGTTTTGAAGGATGTTGAGTCAAGTGCTTTGGTGAGGATGTCTGCAATGTTTTCTTTGGTGTTGACGTAGTTTACCTTAATTGTTTTCTCTTGCACCAATTGTCTCAATCGGTGATATTTAGTATCAACATGTTTTGTTCTTTGATGGAGAGTGTTATGGGATGCAAGTGTCAATGAAGACATGTTGTCTCCACAAAGATTTATATATCCTATTTTATATCCCAATTCAATCAGTAAATTACGTATGAAGATACCTTCTTTGATGCCTTCAAACATTCCAATATATTCAGCTTCTGTAGAGGAGTCAACTACTGTTTTTATTTTCTTTGATGACCAAGATATTATATTGTTATCCAGGAGTACTATGTATCCCATTTGTGATGTTCTGTCTTCTTTGTTATTTGCCAAACTTGCATCTGTAACCACTGTAATTCTCATATCTGTAGACTCATCGTAGTCTACTATTTCAACATTATCTGTCTTGTCCAGAAATCTGAAGTCTTTGAACTTCAATTCCTGTTCCTTATTATGTTCTGAGTAAGTGAATGCTCTGTCCTTGGTTTGTCCTAAATATTGCGCTATTCTGATTGCTGCTTTAAAGTGGCTACGCAGTGGCTTTTCTAAGAATTGAGACAGGAAGCTGACCGCATATGATATATCTGGTCTTCCCATTCTTGCCACATAACCTAGGGCACTTTTCAGTGACACAAAATATTTCTTTTCTTCTTCTGTAGCTAATTCGGCCATGTGATCATAATTGTTCTCAAAACCTTTGGCCATTGGACATTCCAGTTTCCTTTGAGGAATGGTGATATCATAGTTTGATAGAATTCTATCAATTGAGCATCTCAACAGGATGCTCATATTTCCATTTGGACTTTGTTTAAGGTCCATTCCAAGAAACATTGATGGTTTCCCCATATCTTTCATTGTGAATTTGCTCATCAGTAGTTTTGTTACTTTCTCATTTTCTTCTTCAGAACCTATGATCAAAATATCATCTACATATACCAGAGCTTTTACATTTCTTTCTTTGTTGACAAACAGACATGGTTCCAGTATTGAGTCAATATATCCTGCTTCATTGAATGTTTCTTTCAACATATCATACCAGATTTTTGGTGCTTGTTTAAGTCCATAAACAGCCTTTTTTAGTTTCCAGACCTCATCTGGTGCTGCATATCCTTCTGGTGGTACTACATATGTATGGTAGTCTATTTTCCCATTCAAAAAGGCACTTTTAGCATCCAGTTGTCTGATGGCAGGTTTCTTTATCGATGCTATGGCTAACATAGTCCTGATAGTGTCGTCTTTTGCCACTGGTGCCCAGCTTTCAATAAAGTTCTTTCCTTTTTCTTGAATGAATCCCATACAGACCCATCTTGATTTAAATCTATGGTTTTCTCCTTCTTGTTTTACATTGTGTACCCATTTACCTCTAACTAGTTTAGTATTTTTTGGTACATTTTGTCTTTTTATAACTTCATAGGTATCTTGTCTTTTGAATTCTTCAATTTCATCGTGCATCGCCTTCTTCCACTGATTTCTTTCTTTAGAAAGCTCGACATCCTTGTTACTCTTTGGAATTAGGTATTCATTATTGTTTACTAGTAGATTGCATGTTTCAAATTCTTCAGCAGCTTCTGTACCCTTATATTTATA